>CM060685.1:6227500-6693464 GCA_030686995.1 Artemisia argyi
TTTTACTAGATATATTCGACCAACTTTAATTTTCCTGGTACCTTCTTTCATTAAAATTAAAATATAAGAATAAAGTTTCACAATATATATTAGTGAGGTGAGTTCAATAAAGATCAAAAGTCTTAACTATTCAATTTTTTCTCTTAAAAAAAAAAAAAAAAAAAAAAAAAAAAAAAACACACAATTTTTATCTAATTTTTTAAAACAAAATATCTTGTAAACAGTAAATCAATAAGCCTCATAAAAAACATCGCAACTTGATTTTTTTATCTTTCAATTGGACGGACACTGGCTTTGATATATTTTCAAAAAACTTTTAGTTTTATGAGTATTAAATATTACACCATACGAAATCACATGTGATTTATTACTACCTCCGTCCCATAATTATTGTCCATGTTTGACTTTTTAAGTCTTTACTTTACAACTTTAACCTTAATTCTTTTTTCTTGTGTTATATAATACTTGATGCAAAATATATGAATGGATTGAGTTTTAAATGTACTTTTCATTGGTATAATTTTTATCAAATATTATATAATACAAACAAAAATATATAAGGTCAAAGTTGAAAAAGAAAGACTTGAAAAAGTCAAACTGGACAGTCAATGTGGGACGGAGGGAGTACATGAGTTTTAAAGTTCTAACATATGATTTTTTAAATCACAAATCACATGTGAATTTACAAGTCACGCGCGGTTTTTTAGAACACAAATTTCAACACCCAAAAAACTCGAACAAAAATTGATTTTTGATTTTTGACTTATGATTTATTTATATTTTTTGGTCTTTGTTAAACCAAACTCATATATTAGTTTGTCAAATTTAATGTATTAAACACCAACTTGTATATTGTTTTCAGCTAAAAAAATTCTACAACCGGAAAAAAACAGCAAGATTAAAGTTCTAACATATTATCAAAAAGATATTACTTGTAATTAAAACATCAGAGCTAGTTGACATTAACGTTAAACAACATTACAACAAACAACAAAAACATTACATTGAAAGTCAAGGCGTAACATGACCCGCATTTATTTCGAAACTCACTACTAGCTAGTGCATGCATACCATAGTGATCACCATTTAAAGATACAATATTAAAGATGCATCATAAGCAGTTTTCCATATCACTACTAGGCTACTAGCTAGTGCCTACGATAGCGATCACCATTAAAAGTCATAGGTGGAGGACGTTTACAAACAACCACATCATCATCGTTATTATCTTCGTAACTTGGATTGGGTTCACGAACTTTATCTCGTGAAGGAGGATGTTCCACCGGTACAACATCATCATTATTAGCTTCAGACTTCGGTCTGTCAGCAGCCATGTCTCCCAGTGAAGGCGGAGGTTTCACGTGTACATCATCGTCATGATTTGAATTGACTCGAACTCCAGCAACGTCTATGATACCTGGCGCCTGATTCTGTTCATCCGTGTGACCCTTCAGAGTGTGTTGTTGGTCTTCCCCAAGTGCATTTATTCGAGTTCCAAATCCAAACGTGTCTGAGATCGAGTCTAGGTTAGAGCAAGCTTCGGTGTTTTCGGAGTTGTGAGAAACGTTTCCTGGATGTGTTGGTGAAGTAGGTGAATCCATTACTGATCACTATTTACGAATGATGAGAATTGGAAAGAGTCACTGCTAAAAAGAAATTAAAGCTTCTTTATACACTGTTATTTTTCCATGGAATGATTCATTTATATCCACGCGGAGATGGGTGTAAGAATATATGAAAAGTGTAGGAAATAGATAGGTGAAAACGTGTTCAAAAGAATTAAAGAGAGAGAGAGAGAAAAAAAAATAAAAAATAAAAAAAATTACACAATTAAAAGCGTGTACAAATTTAACCAACAAAGAAGTGAAAGTACATGGTAAAAAGCATAGACTTAGTTACAATTTAATATTAAAAGAAAAATAAAGAGAAAATCACAAACTCAAACAACCTCTTTTAATTATCAAAATCTTTTCTCAGTCATTATCTACATCACAACGAATGAACCAAATATTCAGTTTTCATCAACATTCCGCAGTAGCCTAAATTACATCCAATTAGGGCTTATAACATCTATATTACTTCATCAACATTCCGCAGTAGCCTAAATTACATGGCCTCATATCTCCTCAACCTTCTACCCTCAACCGCCATAAACAATGAACTCCCCTACACAAGACTTTTTCACAAAGAACCCAACTACTCCCGATTACGCATATTCGGGTGTTTTTGTTACCCACACTTTCACTCCCCTCACAAACTCGCACCACGAGGAACCCCGTGCATCTTCTTGGGCTTTCCCGCATATCACCGTGGTTTCCGTTGCCTCGATCTTGAAACAAACAAAATCATTCTCTCTAGACACGTCACATTCGATGAAACCCAATTTCCCTACCGATCCATGACACCCAATGCCCCACCTACATATACCTTTTTAGACCACACACCTTCCCCTCTCCTTAATCACGGTCTCATCACTCCACCTCCTCTCCAAACACCAAACGAAAACCCCACCCCTCTATCCACCGAAAACACTTCTCATCATCATACCTCACCACATACCGCGAGCCCTCCTCATCCAACCCAGCAGCCACCCATCAACACAAACTCTTCACAACCCATTAATAACCAACCATCACCAATTACCAGAACCCAAACCATAGCACATCAACAACCAAACCCACTCGACTCTACTAACACACCGAGCCCAGTTTACCACACCCAACAACAGCCCAGTTTTGCCACTTCGCCGCAACCCACTAATGATCCTACCATACCACTTAATGCAACTCAAACTGCACCCCAACAACCGCCCACTAACAACCAAACAAACACCGCCTCAGCCCACTCACCACCGCCCGTAAACGAACCCCCTCGTACTCACCCCATGGTCACTAGGTCTCAATCGAGCATTGTCAAACCTGTTGATCGCCTTAGTTTACATACCTCCTCCATTTCTCCTATACCTAAATCTCCTTTTGTCGCCTTAAAAGTTCCTCAATGGCGTAATGCTATGTATGATGAGTATAATGCGTTAGTTAAAAATGGTACTTGGGTTCTTGTACCGAGGCCCTCTGGTGTTAATATGATTCGTTCTATGTGGTTATTTAAGCATAAGTTTCATGCTGACGGGACTTTGAGCCGTTATAAGGCTCGTTTGGTTGCTAATGGAAGTAGTCAACAACTTGGTATAGATTGTGATGAGACATTTAGTCCGGTTGTAAAACCGGCTACCATTCGTACTGTTCTTAGCCTTGCTGTGTCACGCCAGTGGCCTATTCATCAGCTTGATGTTAAGAATGCATTTCTTAACGGTGATTTATCTGAGACTGTCTACATGCATCAGCCTCCGGGATTTGTTGACTCTCGTTACCCTCATCATGTTTGCCTTTTGCGGAGATCTTTATATGGATTGAAGCAAGCACCTCGTGCTTGGTTTCAGCGGTTTGCAGGTTATGCCACACGGGCCGGGTTCTACCAAAGTCGGTGTGATTCTTCATTATTTATTTTTCGACAGGGTTCTGAGGTTGCTTACTTACTTATATATGTGGACGATGTCATTCTTACAGCTTCTTTCACAGCTCTACTTCAGCAGATTATTGCTTCATTGCACAGTGAGTTTGATATGACTGATCTTGGGGCACTTAATTATTTTCTTGGTATCTCTGCTGTGCGTCATCCTACAGGGTTGTTTTTGTCTCAGAGGAAGTATGCTCTTCAGCTCCTTGAGCGTGCACACATGGTTAATTGTAACCCTTCTAGGACACCTGTTGATACGGAGTCTAAACTGGGTCCCGAAGGGGTTCCTGTTAAGGATCCCACTTTATATCGTAGTCTTGCTGGTGGTTTACAGTATCTCACATTTACACGTCCGGATTTATCTTATGCAGTGCAGCAGATATGCCTTTACATGCACAATCCACGAGAGCCACATCTTGCCGCTCTCAAGCGTATATTGCGCTATGTTAAGGGGACTTTGGATCTTGGTCTACACTTATATTCATCATCGACTACTTCTTTAGTTGGTTATACAGATGCTGATTGGGCGGGTTGCCCCTCTACACGGCGTTCAACGTCAGGTTATTGTGTTTTTCTGGGTGATAACTTATTATCTTGGTCCTCCAAGCGCCAGCACACTCTCTCACGTTCTAGTGCCGAAGCAGAATACCGAGGGGTTGCTAATGTTGTTGCTGAGACTGCGTGGATTCGTAATTTGCTACGTGAGTTGCATTCTCCTTTATCATCTGCTACGCTTGTTTATTGTGATAATGTTAGTGCTATATATCTCTCTGCTAATCCAGTTCAACATCAACGGACGAAACATATTGAGATAAACATACATTTCGTCCGTGACATGGTTACGGCTGGTCAGGTTCGCGTTCTCCATGTGCCTTCTCGTTACCAGTATGCCGATATCTTCACCAAAGGGCTTCCTTCTGCGCTATTTGAGGAGTTTCGATCCAGTTTGAGCGTCCGGCCTCCTCCCGCTCCAACTGCGGGGGAGTATTAGTCGTGTATATTTGATAGGCCCATATTTGTAATAGGCTTAGCCCATTCTCTAGAATCCTCTATTGTATCTTATATATTAGTATGATTGACTTAATAATAATCAGGCAAGATTACACATTCATCAGTTACCAGCGAGGACCTAGGCGAAGCCATTTGTTTAATTCCAAGAATATTTGACTAAGAATGTCAAGCACTAGGTGAGGCCATTTGTTACCACGCGAAGTGGCTGCTTTAAGCGAGGTTTTATATGCCTGGCTATTAGTTTTTGAAACTTGCTCCACGTGGCTATTAAACAATTTAGTTGGCTTTTGCTTCTTATCTTTACAACCTATTGACAGCTTGCTTTTATATTCCAAGAAAATTTGACTTAGTAAAAGGAGTACTTTTTATTCTTTTTATATGAGGACATTTGTAAGGTGCAATATAAGTAAGGTGCAGACTTCCTAACATTGGGTATACGAGGTTTTGTGTTATAGGTTTTATATCTTTACTTCAAAAATATTCATTAAATATACAACTTTACTTGGGCGAATGTTATTGAATTTGGGCGATCCTATTAGAGCGATAGAAAGTGAACAAGTTGATAGTCATATATTGGTCACTTTGGTAAATTATGTAAAAAACGTTCACTCTCCTAAAAAAAATTATTATAATGTTCACTAGTTATAATACCCGTTCACGCACGGGGTTTTAACAAAAAAAATTGGTATATAATATTAATTATTATATAAATGTATACATTAATTTGTTTTGAATTTATGTGGTAGTTAATTACTTAAAATAGTGTCTTTACATGCAAATGTAAAATAGTTTGTTGTACGAATGCATTTGATGTTGTCTTTGTGTTTTTCACAAACATAATTTTTTTTTTGAAGCAATAAAAAGTCAATTTTTACATTTCCTTTTTTTGGTTAACCATGGTTTTCAACCTTTGGCTGATTAATTCACAAGTTTTGAACCCACCGCCACATACCCATTCGAACCATGTAATGCCCTCCCTTTTCAGGAGGTTGGTAAATGGAAGTGTAGATTTCACATGCGGCTAAACCGAGGTGATACATACTTTATGCTCTATATATCAAGTTGGCAAAATAGGCGGGTCACAATGTGTGAAAAGAGTAATTAACGGTAAGAGAATTTAATCAATAAACATTTCAACACATACTTAATTAACATGGTATTGGAGATATAAGCATGTACTTCAGACGGTTCAACCCCGCTTGTAGACTGTTCGTAAAGTTATTGACTGATTCGTTCAGTTCCGTTATTGCCATATGTTTGAAATCTCACACAGCTACAGTTATTCCAACACCTTAGCATACAATCACTAATACTTAGGCTTGAATCAACATAATCCGAGTTGCTTATGTCAAAAGAAAAATTCCCATTTAGATTACTAAATTTATCACCATCGATCGTACAATAAGACAATTTAAATCCACCCACATACCCATACCTGGATCATATCCATAACCGAAATAATTCGGCCATTTGGATTCGAAATCTACATGGTACGACAACTACTCCGCGTAAAAGCACCTGAATCAGGTATTACCTTGAACATTCAGGATGTTAAGTTCCATTTTTGACCCGTTCTAAGGTTTGACCCGATTTTCATACCAGGTAAAAGTACATTGTTTGGATGATCAAAACTCTGCCAACCCGCTTGTCAATTTCATTCCTAGACTTGAAGTAGTCTTTACCTTCAAGCATTGCTGTCAAATTAGGACCAGGACAAAAATTATTATCCATGATATTAAAAGTTCACCTAACTCTTGTGTACATGAAAAGACAGTTTATCCAACTTTCCACCCATTTCTTCTATAGGTAATTTTTAATTTTTGCTTATCCATTTAAACCGTTAGAGATGACACATAACCCCAATTAATCCATTTGTGTAAATAGATTGAATTTGACATCTTTACAGAAAATAGCTTACCAATCTGATTTCTCCATGAAAAAGTGGACGTTCAAACTTTTGAAGAGTCGATTCCGAGTAATCAAAAGCTACACCTAAAACAACAAAAGGTATAATAAAAAATTGCTATGACGTTGAGTGCATAATAATTCTTAGGGGATCTTTGAGACCGTCTTAACAAAAGAAAATTCAAGGTAAGAATGTTTGTGGAACAAATCTTATTGGCTTTAACCCATAGCCATACTAAAGAAAATGTTTTAAACCGAGTGTATTTCCACCTATTAGACAATTCAAATACCCAACCCATTTTTCGAGGACGCTTAAATAGTAGTTTTCTTTTTAACATATTTTGAGTCACCGGGGAAGCCTAAATCTTTAACAAAGTTGAATCATCTAAAGGGAAGTTAATGATATTTTTAGAGGATAACAATGATATGTATACCTAATTGACTGCTTGGAGGCTAAACTAAGGTATAATTCCAATGGACTCAAGTCCTTCTTGCCTATCCTAGTTATGTTTTTTTGGAAATTCTAACTTCAATATCATAACAATGAAGCTATGTGACAACTGGCAAATTAGGGAGCCATTTTGAAAACCCGCATTACATTAAAGTTCGTTTATAAATTTATATTTGAAATTTTATTCGTAACGAACTTGTAAAACCTATATTGTGGTTGATTATATTTAAAATTTTTATGGAATCAATTTGGATTATCGATGTGATGAGAATTTATTTAGAGATTTTATTGGCACTACGTTGACTCCGGCACTAGGATAACTTAACAGAAATTTTATGTCTTGAGTCTACGGATTCGACTATATATATTTATTTATGGAACGTCTCGTGAGATATTAAATGATATGAAACGAGTTTCGGGTTTTGGACCGTGTATATTACACCTAGCCACCTTACCCTAAAGATTAATAATACCCTTATTAGTATTATTATTATTATTATTAATGTTAGATTTAAAAGAAAGAAGAGAAAGTAAAAAAAAAAAAAAAAAAAAAAGAGTAAAGCTACAAAATCGTCCTTGTGATTCACTGCCATCACACACCAACAAACACAACCTCATCTTCACCATCTCCCATCTCTCTCTCTTCTCTCTTTTTGTTAACCCTAGCCGCCACCCTAAAGTCCGGCCATCACAGCCTCACCGTCGCCCCACCATCATCACCACCACCACCAAATCACTACAAATCATCTCCATATTCATCTAGTACCACTCACGCTCTCAAAAACGACCTCCATCATCTATTTTAAACATACCCCGCCACCTATATCTCCACCATCTTCATTTCTTTGTTTCTAGTGTATAGATCTAATGTGGGAAGGTAAGAAAATGTGATTTTTCACAATATTTGGCTCAAACACGAGTCAAATCTCGTTATATATCGGTTTTGGGTATAAAAGATTTATGGGTTTAATGATTTTTTTTACATATTGGTCACGTTTGGTATCCAAGGTATGTCGGGTTTGGAGTGTCGAGGGGAAACCGTGAGTTTTGGCTCACGGCACAGTTGGTTATATGTTGTTTCGGTGTGACTTTATATTTTTTTTCTTGTTATTTTGCTTGTGGCTATGTTTGGTTTTGGATTCGGTTTATTTTGGTACCGAGTGGAGTAGATGGGTTATGATGAGACTTGATATGGTGTTGTTGTCGAGAAGATTAGACCTTTGATGGTCCTGGTGGTTCGCGGTCTCGGCAACGGGGCTGCTACTCTTATGGGTTATATCTTTCAGTTGTTAAAATTTGATACTAGTGTTGTTGTGTTACTGGGTAACATTGTTAATATATGTTGCTATTCTTGTTGTTACACTTATTGTTGTTACTGTTGTGTTTATTATTGTGGTTTGTTTGGTGCCGAGGATGAATAGAAGAGCCGAGACCCTCATGGTCTCGGCAATGGAATTATTATTTTGTGGAGTTGTTGACGAAAAGTGGTAATGGGGACCGATTGTGAGACGGTCAAATTAGATGACGGAGATAGGTTAGTCGGGTGCCGTAGTCGGACCCTATTGTTGTAGCACGTGATCCGGGTATTGTTTGGACGGAGATGGGTTACTTGATTTTGACTTGGTTATATTTTTACTTTGGACTTGGACAATGAGCCGAGAGTAATGACTCGGACATGTGACCATTTCGTATAACTCGATAAATATTTATAATCAAATCCAAATAATAAAACTCGTAATAATATTATTGGTAATATAAACGTTTATATAAATATATAGACGTGAATAACGTATATATAAATATATAAATATAAATGCGTATATTAATAATAAAACGATCACGAGTAATATTATAACAATAACGTGACGATAAATATTATACTATGAAAGTGGTGTAATAAGTGTTGGCAGCGTTATTATAATTAAACGACTATAAATAACGACGAAATCTTGACGTTAAATAAATATTAAATAAAATAATTTCTTTTAAATGAATGAGGGAAACTATTGAGTTATACGGGGTCGTGGTCACTTGAGTCCAAGTGGTTTATTATTATTTGTGACGTTCGTGTTGTCACGGATATATGACAATTAATACACTCACTTTCGATAACTACGTAACTTATTTAATCGACGGGTTAAATAAGAGCTATTTAGTTGTTTAAATTGAGTATATTAATTGGCATCGTATCCTACGACGCCCATAGATTGTAGTATGTGTACGAGAATAATGAATTACTAAGTATCTCGTGAGGTTGCCAAATTGACGAATTTGGTAAGCTTAACGGCATAATTAGAGAATTTATTAAACTTTGATATATACCATATAGTACTTTATGTGCAATGTGTGACCTAGGATTCGGGTATAATCTTAGAATGGTATATTAAGTAAATAAATATGGGGGATTACCAAATCGATGGATTTGATAAACTTCGATGATTTATTTAAATAATATATTGGACTAATATTAGACCTATAGATTGTTTTATTATCCTTTTTGTTGTGACTTCTTGGTTTGAGTTGTGTCGACCCACCACCCGTATGGATACCAAACGCCAAACTCCAAACTAATATGAGATTTATACGAGAAATGGATTTTCGGAAGTAAAATGGAATACGTTCGGGTTTGGGAATATTTGATTTTGAGGAAATGATTTCTGAAAGAGTTGACATTGTTAGGTCATGCCGAGTCCGCAGTTGCCGTCCTTTGAGTTACTATACATCTTACTTCTACCGATTTCTTAGTGCTGATTTCTGGACTTGAGGTGAGTCATAGCCCCACTTTTTAATCTTGAACTATGTTTTCAATACTTGGGGTGAGAAACGTGCAAATTATTTATGTGGACTATTATCGCTTCTATATTCTTTTTAAAACTTGCTATGCGTATGGACTAGGATGTATTGTCAGCTTTAGTCACATATATTTTGTGTGTACTATTCAAGGTTGGCTTATTTGATTATTGGTGGATTGTCAACTTTAGTCACATAGTTTTGTGTGTACTATTCAAGGTTGGCTTATTTGAAATTGTCAGCTTTAGTCACACGGTTCCGTGTGTACTATTCAAGGTTGACATATTTAGATACTATAGTGTGCACCTATAGGTTATTAATACTTCGGAGGTTATCCGAGTATTAATTGGTATTGCGGGGGTTACCCGAATATCTATGTTAGAACGGAGGGTATCCGTGTGTTATGTTGGAGCGGAGGGTATCCGCAGGCTTTTAGTAAATCCTTAGTCTAGCTAGCAAGCGTTTTGCGTATACGTCCACTATATTGAGTTATGAATTTAAACCTATGATCTCACCAGCGAAAGCTGACTTTTAGCACGTTTTCTCAGGAAATTAAGTGATGCTCTATGGATGCTTGGATTGGAGGCTTGGCAATGACACCGGTTATGGATCTATTTTTCTAAAACTCTGATAAACTATTGTGGACCTATGTTTATTTCTTTTGGGCCTTACTTTGGATAATTCTTGGGATAAATGTAGACTTTAAAATCCGTTTTGGTTGTGTTTTTCTTATGTTTACTTTATCTCGTTCTTTCACGACTTTGAATGGATACCAATCCCCGTAGCACCCCGAAAGCTTGTTGAGTCTTCCGCTGTATCAAATTTTGGGGGTGTTACAAGCTAATAGCTTTTGATATCTCTCATAGCAATAAGCCTAACTTCAGCAAAAAAAAATCTCTCATTTGCATCTCTCCAAAATTATGAGCTTTAACTATTGAGTAATCAAGACGCCTGAATAAGGATTTATATGGAAACCTAAATAAACAGTAGTAAAATAGAATAAACCACCTAAGAGCAGTTGCAGCAATAACGCATGTGTTGCGTTAAAGAGCATATAACGTGTGTTAAGTCCAAGTTATCCTTTGCACCATATTGCGTTAAGTCCACGTTAAAGTGGCAAGTTAAGTGGCTAACGCCACGTTAAGGTGGTTTGTGTATTAAAAAAAAAAAAAATCGTTTTACCCCCTAAATGAAGGAGTGTTTTTGTAAATTGTTGTTGAACCCTCAATGCATTGAAGCTCAATAGCAACCCAATGTTATGCATCTCCCAACTCTTACAGGAGATTCTATTTTGGTGAATTAAAGAGGGTAGTTAATCTCACAAGAAAATCTGTGGACTTATCCGCATTGGCAGATGCATTGTTTTACCCCTACATATTTTATGTTATTTTTGTTTGAATACTATTGTTCAGTGCAAATAAAGATTTTATATTACGCATGTGCATAATGTTGCATGTTTTCGTCCATCTCAAAGGCTGGGATTCTTCAGAGCTTTTTGTTACCTAGCACCGTTAGTCTATGCACACCCAATGATCGATCCGATTTTTTTTCTCAATTGCCATGTTTCCTTTCTTATATAGAAGTGGCAAGATGGGTGGCTTTGCTAATGAGTAAAAAATTGTATGTGTTGAAACAGGTCTTTTATATTACAGAGTAATAGTTCAGCTTGACATTTAAACAATTTTCTGTTCATTTTTAGCAAAATAGCACACTTAAAGCGTTACTTATGATTACGAAAACTATAATAATATAAATGTTTGAATAAACCATTCTAATAGTTGTATGAAAATAAAGTTACCTCTACCCTTTCCTACACTCGAACATGAAATAGATATGAATAATATGAGTTGGTCAAAGAATTTACCATATTCCATTAAGGTCCGCGATGATCTTCCCCTTTGCTCGCACACAACCATACGGATGCAGGGACTTGAATATATAAATTGAAAGTTTGATGCAAGCTTCGTAAATACTTGGTAGTTAGTAAAGGAACAACAAATTTTTTCAGAACTATACATTTTACACTCCACCAGGCCTTTGCTTTTAGCTTTGCGATTCAAGAAGCTGAATAAGTTGACCTCTCAAATCATCTCACACCTAATGAAACCCTTCCCAAACTACTTATCGATTGAATCATGTAAACCGATATGTCACTTACCCTCGGCTTCTTTTATGTAGTTTGTACCATACGAAAATCCAACTATTACTTTCCAAACTAATATATCAATGTTATACTATGGTACAAAGATTAGACGTTGCCAAATGTGCAAGTCTGGCAGCTTGGGTAGCATGTCAAATGGGTTTTGTTTTTGTTTTTTCTATCGAAATTAATAAATCAACTATTTCATAATTTTATGATGTTTTTCAACATCAGGTGTTTTATGTAATCGAACCTAACCCATTTGACCTTCAACCCAAATTGACCAGTTTTCACTTGTCCATTTTCGCGCCTATGCTAATTCTCTACTATAAGTATTAAATGAAAGAAGTGAGACAAGAATCAAAGGAGGGGAGCCATGAAGTGATGCAGGAATGAACGGGTCAAATTTACCAGTTTTGACACACTCATATTATTTACCCAGATGGCCAGTTTTCAAATATTCATTATGAACATTCAATAGTGTTACATTCAGTACCATTTTAACGAGTTGCCCTTATGTCACAGTGTATTCTTAATACGTCAAAGTGTGTCTTTAAGTCTTGCATGTTACAATCTCTTAAAAATCATAAAAAAAAAAAAAAAAAAAAAAAAAAAAAAAAAAAAAAACAGTTGGTATCAACTTAATTCATGGTGTAATGTAACCTGTATATATATATTAGGTAACTACTTATATACAGCCCGTATGCTTATGAACACTTAGATACAAAATCCTTTACGCTCCCTGTTTGATATTCAAAATCCTTAGTAGCACAGAATCCATACTATAGTTTACTACATTGTAGTTATACATGAGTAACATCAGGTACTTTTTAGGTTCGGGCTTCCTTTGACTGAAAAGACATCAAGAGTTAAAGTAATTGAACCACATTTATTTCATGTGTGTTTGTATGCGAACTGATGAAAGATCAATATTAGATAACATAACATACTTGATCGACTTCAAGTGCAATAAGCGCCAACGAACTTTCTTTAAGAACACTCTGCAACTCTGGTTTAGAGGGCATCTGGAATTGGCTATTTAAGTGTTTAGCGTCCATGATAACAAAAGGCAATAATCAGATATAATCAGTAGAGCCAAACACGCCAATGACCTAAAACTTTGCTTTGATGTCTCACTCTGTATAGAAGATTGGTGAAGGGCATTCCAACACAAAAGTAAACGAACCAAAAATATACTTGCCAATTAAAATGCAATGCCAAGCATCATATCCCTTAATAATGTTCTCAACATTAGTATATGCCATATAAGAAAATGTTGTCATTAAGAAAAAAGATGTATTATGATATGATTTTTTTTTTACCTTTTATTAATCTTGCCCCTAGGATGTTTATTTATGGTACAATTCAAAGGAAGTCACTGGACTGACATTATACTTTTTAATTTGTTACAACAGTCTAAGCTAAGGAAGTACATAAAAAATTTAGAAGCACATAAGATATTTAGAAGGTTTTATGCATTAGCAATATACTTTTAGCGCCATACACCTTTTTGACCCGTTCAACTCGTTACCTTATAAGTTGTTCTTTTAACCATTTATATAGATTAAACAAAATCCAACAGGTTCAAATTCCCACCTCTACTTGATATGCTAAAAAAATATGTTTAACTTATTGAACTTACATCATTGCTTTAAGTTTTTGTAATATTGGTAAGGTGCACAGGGTGTGTGGCTGCAGCATACGGTTAAAGACATCTAGCACCTGAAAAATGGTGAGGTGTTATCAATTCAAAACTTACGTTATAGTTCGAGAAGCAAGAAACTAATAAAGTAAAGACGACTAAAATTTTAAAATGAACAGTTATAATTGAAAACTATTTTACGTTCTACAAAGTTTAATGCTTTATCATCTATATACAATATGAAACAATCACCGCTATTTACAGTATATGCACTTATTATGTATACAGTTTTCAAAAGACCAACGAAACTCATAAGTTAGGTTATAGATCTATACCTAATATTATGTGACAATGGGCCGATTTAGGATCCTATTTGGAACTTTTTACCCAACGGATCAACTAAAAAATCAGTTAAATGGAAACGGTTAATTGGGTGAGCAAGTGAAGTTTGTCAAAAGTCCCCAAAATATTTTTCATATGCTTGGACATCCTTTGATTCTTAGTCAAATTAGAATATTAGCTTAAAAGAGTAGTATAACCTTATTATAATCTTATAACAGAAAAAGACCAACTCGACCCGTTTAGACCCGCACTAAATGTTATTACCTCATCGGTTTCCCAACTCGTGCAACCAACCCATTCTGCATAATCATTATTAAAAAGATCATACTTTTGACCCATTACCATTCTGTACCCAAATTCCTTTTACTCGTTACCCAACTCGCCCATTTTAGACATCACCAGCTTTGACGCACACAACAGTCATATCAACTATTATGATTCATGTATTTGTAAACACTTGAGCATGCTTAGGCAACATTTAAGCAGTTTGACGTGTTTCGTTTTAGCTAAGATATGTAGTTATAACAATTTGCTGTGTCATCAATAAAATACAACCCAAACAGGCCTATATCAGGTTCAATTTGATATCTATAACAAAACGACATGCAGTTGACACTTGACATTAAAAAGTAAGCTTTGATATAGGCCCCTTTAGTTAGGCTCATTTATCATTTTCGAAAAAGTAATTCTGACTGAAAAGAGTAAATATATGTAACTGATAAAACACTGAAGTACAGAAAATTTCTTTTGTAAGTTCCAAAACCTTTTTCTTATGACTTATCTAATGACACACAAAAAACCTATAAAGATTCATATAAGATTGGACATTGAATGGATAAAAGAACATTTATAATATATTAACAATAACAGCAATGCGTCTCTTATTAATAAGTTGCTACTCACCGACAATATATATCACAGAGCTCTGCATTGAAAGCTTCATCTTGCATGCTAACACCGTATCTAAAATTAGCAAATATATAAAACTGTAAGAATCACCAGTCAAAATACTCATTAGTAGGGCTCGCTAATTATATGATATACAAATAGGCTACAGCCTATTTTGCTTTATACATCAGCTAAAATGTGCAATTGTGCATGCCATCCACCTCATTTTCTACGCAATCAGCTAGTCCAAATCTAGTTTCCTATAATAAAATGTGACCAACCTAATTGAGTCGTAACTAATAAATTACATACATCGAAAATTATTTGTCAAATCATAAATAATGCAACAACGCATGTACATTTAGAAGCAGGGAACAAAAACCTCGCAGCCCTCGAATTCGCAAACCCACCGGCTTGCACCACCCCCTTGTGAAACCTATGTCCTATCCAGTCCTGTAATAAACCTTGCTACCACAATAGATGGTGTCTCTTAGACCTACAAAAATAGATTCAGGTGCCATAACAACTGGTCGTGTAATAAACCTTACTACCGTTGCAGGCTATAAACTTCAGCTGTGAAGCCATGAACAAAAAAAAAAAAAAAAAAAAAAAAAAAAACATTGAAAATCAAAGAAAACAATCATTTATGTTAAATACATCATTATAATAGTTCAAAAAACTATATATGCAAAGTTGGTAAGATGGGTAGGCATGTGACTGTTGCATTGGGTAATAAGTCAAAATGAGCTCAGGTTCATGTGATCACAAACACTATTTGGTTCATTTTTATACATTAATTTGTTACTTGGGATTACAATGATGATTATACTTTTCAAATAAAAAATTTAGAAGGATGGAAACATTATAAAGAGGAGTGATTTTAATTGTCATACCTACAAAGAAGAAAAAGAAAACATGGAGATTTGATGACTTTTATTGAATGAGGCATTGCAAGTAGTTGTGATGAATTCGACAAATAAATAAAGTGGCCTATGAATTCATTATATATAAGGTTTAAAGTCACTTTTATTTTGGGCTTTTAAGAATTGTAGTACAATATAAATTCCTATTTTATTAGGAAGTTTGCAGTTTATTCAAAAATTTACATTCTAGTCTAAAAATCTGAAAAAATAATAATAATAAATAAAGAATAATAATAAAAAAAAAAAAAAAAAAAACACACAAATTTTTGCCTTCACCTTTAGAAGATTGTTGATTTTCATTTTTCAACAAGTTACAAAATCATAAGCCCATTAAACGCACAAATAACTAACTTCGGTTCCTGGTTCCTGGTCCGTTTGGGGGCGGGCAAGGTCTAGTTCGGTATCAATACGATGTAATATAATCACCTTATGGCCAATGATCCTAATATTGAACCGCTATAGTTTAGTGATTTAAACTACACTAATAGCAAAATACTTATGGAAAACATAAATCTACTAACAGCAAAATACATACCTCGCAAATTCGCTACAGCAAAATCCACACCGAAGGTTTTAAGCTGAGAACAATGGTGATCATGGGCAAAAGAAAGAATTTTTGCCACTACATCCACATTTAATTCTTCACACAACTTGGCTTTACACAAATGTTTTAACTGATCTAGAGCAAAACGATCAGCAGCAACCATGTGTGCCATTCAGCGCATACTATCTTGTGAATCAGGAAGCTTATCAGAATAAATAAACAAAAGCATAGCCTCATAGCCTGAAAAACACAACCACAAATACCTTGAAAACTGATGGTTTGATATCCATCAACTCTACTTCATCCATAAATCGTTAAGCCATTATTTGGTTCTGCATCCCAAACATCTAAACATAGACTAAATCAATAAGCACCACTTAAAATTTGAATACAAACATACCGATGTCAATAACTTATTTGGATTGAATTGAAGAAAGGGGTCGAAGAAAGGGATTGAAGAAAAGGATTGAATAAGGTTTTGGATATTCGGTTAATATTTTTCCCCGATGGATTTGTGGTGTGTTTGTGGTTGGGTTTGTTGGGACCTCCGGTTTTTAAAACATTTTACACTTTTAACCTGAAATTATCAAAAAAATAAATGTTTGAGTAAAAAATCGAATTTTTTTGATTTTTTTGTCAAATATAGAAATATTTAAGGTTTTTTTAATAACTAAAAAGCTTTTTAAAAAATCTATTTAAAAAAATATTACTAAATACGGTATGAATTGATTTTTTTGAAATGGAAAAATTCCAATAGGGGTTTTATTTTATTATATAAAAGATTTTCGTAATTGGGTTTTTCCATATCACTACTAGCTAGTGACTACGATAGCGATCACCATTAAATGTCATAGGTGGAGGACGTTTACAAACAACCACATCATAATTGTTATTATCTTCGTAACATGGATTGGGTTCACGAACTTTATTTCATGAAGGAGGATGTTCCATCGGTACAACATCATCGTTATTAGCTTCAGACTTCGGTCTGTCAGCAGCCATGTCTCCAAGTGAAGGCAGAGGTTTCACGTGTACATCATCGTCATGATTTGAATTGAATCAGACTCCAGCAACGTCTATGATACTTGGCGCCTGATTCTGTTCATCCGTGTGACCCTTCAGAGTTTGTTGTTGGTCTTCCCCAAGTGCATTTGGTCGAGTTCCAAATCCAAAAGTGTCTGAGATCCAGTCTAGGTTAGAGCAAGCTTCGGTGTTTTCGGAGTTGTGAGAAACGTTTCCTGGATATGTTGGTGAAGTAGATGAATCCATTACTGATGAGAATTGGAAAGCGTCACTGCAAAAAAGTAAGTATTCTTTATACACGGTTATTTTTCCATGGAATGATTCATTTATATCCCCACATAGAGGCGTGTAAGAATATATGAAAAGTGTAGGAAATAGATACGTGAAAACGTGTTCAAAAGTATTAAAGAGAGAAAAAAAAAATGAATTACACTATTAAAAGCGTGTAGAAAATGGAATTTACTCACATCTAAAAGCATGTACAAATTTAACCAACAAAATAAGTGAAAGTACACGGTAAAAAGCCGTAGACTTAGTTACAATTTAATATTAAAAAATAAAGAAAAATAAAGAGAACATTACAAACTCAAATAATCTCTCTTAATTATCAAAATCTTTTCTCAGTCATTATCTACATCACAACGAACCAAATATTCAGTTGTTAGAAATCGAAGTGACGATCATTTATTAAGTCATTTAGTCTTGTAATAATATTGTAATAGTCTTGTAGTTTAGTTAAGGGTAAACGGGCTTGGTTTAATCTAATATTGTATTAGTTTTTGTCTAGTTTATTACAAAAGCCCAAGCCCGGCCCATCTTCTTATCTTACCTATAAATACCTCCAAATGCTCCCATTTGGTAGTGTTGCTTCTAGGGTGCTACTATGTGTGTTTCTCTCTCTTAATCTAATACATATTTCTTTCTCTCTCTAGAAGTTACCATATCTCTCTCTCTACTTATCTCTTCTTTATCTTTAATAAACTTGTGTTAGATATAGTATTCAAGGGTCCTACAAGTGGTATCAATTGCCAAGGGATAGTTTAGGTTGTTTTAGTTTAGATTCGGTTGATTTTGGGCTTAACAGTACGTATTTTTTTGGGTATTCTCGTGTTACAGCGAGTTAGGTCTAAGGCTAGCGAGTTAGGTGTGGTTTTTAGCGATTTAGGTGTGGTTTAGCGAGTTAGGTTTGGTTTTTAGCGAGTTAGAAACATTATCAGCGAGTTACGTTGCAAGTTAACCTGCGAGTTACATCTTAAAGTTTGGCGAGTTAGCCTTATTAGCGAGTTAGCTAATATTCCTTATAGTTTAACTAGTAAGTATTGTTCCTGACTACTTCTAAAGGGAAACAATACTTCGTTGAACTTACTTCTTGCGAGTTGGCAAACCTTTAACATTCCCGCGAGTTAAATTTCTTCAGCGAGTTACACCTGTTTCTGCGAGTTAGCCATTTTCTGCGAGTTTCCTTGCGAGTTAAAACCTTAGCGAGTTACACCCTCTGTGAGTTAACTTTCTTGCGAGTTAATACCTTAGCAAGTTACAACCTTAGCGAGTTACAACCTCTGCGAGTTAACCTTCTTGCGAGTTACAACCTTTGCGAGTTAACCTTCTTGCGAGTTACAACCTTTGTGAGTTACACTTTTTTTTAGTTACATTCTCTGCGAGTTAATTGCATTTCCAGCGAGTTAGAACATCAACTAGTAAAGTTTTGGTAACTACTTCGTCATCAACTTTCGCAACAACATCTAAACTCTTACAATAACTTTGATTATCCTTCAAAGATCCATTCATCTACACAAGTTAATTTCTCTCTCTCTCTCTCTCTCTCTCTCTATATATATATATATATATATATATATATATATATATATATATATATATATATATATATATTACAGGAGACTAAACGTTCAATTTTTACGCGAAATTCAAATTTTGGTATAACTGTGAAAATTTTGGCCCAAAATTCAAATTTTTAGGTCAAAATTCAAAATTTTTCGGGGAAATTTGGCGTCAAAATTTTTAAAACTCAAATTTTTCTTGGACCGTTTGGATTGCATTTTATAGTGGTTTTCAAAACTCTGGAACAGAAAATTTTTCAAATTAAATTTTTGAGAGAAACGTAGATCTCACTCGGAAACGTTCCAAATGCCTTTTCTCAAAAATTTCTTTCCATCAATGGACATGAAACCTCTTGTTCAATTCTTGGATCCATATCCTAAGACTGACAAGATGATTATTGAGACTGAGCAACTATGGAATGAGACTGAGCAGCCTTCATACGACTCCGACACACCAAAAGAGAAGTTGACGATGCAAGAAACACAAGATGAGACTGTTGAACCTAGTTACGATCTCTTTGCACCAAATGATACGGAACTTCCAGAACCAACCTTTTCCCCATATTCTGATAATGTGAAGCAGAAACAGTTGGAAGAACAACTTGCCTACAAGGCTAGGTTTGATGAAGCAATGTTGAGACAAAAGCAGCAAGCACTTGAGGTTCTAGCAGAAATGTTTCCAACTGACTTTACTCGGAATCAAGGTACACTAGCAAATTAACATGTTATTGGGAATCAACATAGATATGCTACGAGTACACAGATGGGGATGGGGATTCAGATAAGGGAATATGTTGGAGATCCGATGGATTAGTTTGTGAGTCAGAATGTGGTTAATCAAAATGGGAATGATTGTTGTTTCATGACTTCAATTCAGAAACCTAAATCAGCAAGTCACAGCAGTGATATTGGTAATAATTCCAATGTCAATGCAATGACGAAGGTAGAAAAGATCCAGTACTTGTTGATGCTAGCCAATAAAGAAGAATCGGGAATACCGTTGACTGCTGATGAAAATGAGTTTAGAGCTACAACAAGAGTTAATGAGAATTCAGTAGATCTCAATGAAACCTACAACTTTATGGCAAATCAGCAGGCAACAACATCAAGCAGTGATTCTGATCATCCTCCTACTTATGATTCAGATCCACTCTATGAGGTACCAAATTATGGTAATGATGCTAATCCGTTTGCTTATGAGAAGCCACATTATGTGCCACCTAAACCTAATTATGATACATATGTGGGGGAACAAGTTAATAGCAATGTTAACTATGAAACTCCAGATATGGATCCTAATGGAATTCAAGTTGCACAAAATGGTGCTAATGATGAGGAAACCCGTGCTTTCTTTGAATCATTATTGAATAATTGCCGCATTGAAATTGAAAATGTGAAAAAGGTCAATCGCGATGTTAAGGCCGCGAATGTTAAATTGACCGCTGAGCTTGAGAGTTACAAGAAAAACGTTAAAGCTTTTGAGTTTCATAACGAAAAATTGTCTGAATTAGAAACTGGTTATCAAAATTCCTTTTCAAGGGAAAAACTTTTGCAAATCAAGTTTGATACACTTGATGTTAATTCTTTCAAGAAGATCAAATCCTTAAACACGGAAATCTCTGATTTGCAAAACCAACTTTCTAAACAAAAATCAGCTTATACCAATCTTGAAAAAGAAAGGGATGAGTTGAAAAAAGAATTTGCAAAGAAAGAAGATAAACCTTTGGATGAAATCATAGAGTCAGAACACAAGATTGCTAAACTAGAAGAATTGGTGGTTAAAAAGGGTCAGTCAAGTGAAACAATGAATATGATTGCTAATCAAACTAATCCGATTTACTACACAAAACATAAAATGGCTCTAGGGAACAAAACTCCTTGTAATCTCAAAAAAGCTCAGTAAGAATAAAATTGTTTGTTTAATGGAAATGTTTTGTTTATTAAGCATGATCCTCCTAATGTTCGTAATTCTGTGGAAATGATTGAATTGGCCGAAGAGAGTATTAATAAAATGAAACGAAAGAATCCTGATTTGAAACCTATTGATTACAACAAATTGAAAAAACTTTCGGGCATTACTTTTGTTCCACAAAAACAAGCATATGAGCTTTCCAAACCTTTTTCCAAAAGCCCAGAAGTTTCTAAACCCGTTGTTGTTTCCAAATCTCTTTCAAAAATGGAACAAATGTCTTCTAACAACACTTTTAATAAAAGTGAGGCTAGAGACATTCTTGATGACGTTAAAAAGAGAATTCAAGTACTTCAAAATATTGTTAAATCTAAAACTACTATCAGTATTAACGACTGGCATTCTAGTTTTCATAAGGAACAGAAAAAGGTGTTTGAAAACGAAATTACTATACCACTGAATAACATCAGTGCGAGGTTAATCCATTTTGAACAAGCTTTCTTAAAAGAAACGGTCGATTTTGTCAAGGATCACAAATCCCTGGTAAAAGAAGCTAATGAAACTCGTGAAAACATGAATGTTTTGGAAAGGTTAAATGATTCTCTCTTCGAAGCAGTTATGTCTACTGATATAATGTCCTTCATTTTACAATCATATTCTGTTGAGGACGATGAAAGACTGCGAGCTGAGACATCTGAAATTGTTTCAAAATATGAAAATGCTCTTGTCAAACTTGAAAAAGAAAACATGTCATTTTCCAAACAACTTGATCGAAAATCAGAAGAATGCAAGTATGACAAATTGTCGCATGAGCATGCCTACAAGGACATGAAAAAGGAAAATGATCTTTTGAGAGCTCAGCTTGAAAGTATAAAAGGGAAGGGTGTGGATACTAAGTTTGCAAAACCATCGACTTCGGAGAAACCAAATGTTTCAAAAACGGTTGAAAAACCAAAAATGTCTATTTCAAGGTTTGCTCCAAAAGTCGATGAGAAAAAGGATTTGACAAAACCTGTCACTCCACAACCCTTGCCCAAGAAAATGGAAATTGAAAAGATTGTTGAAAAACGAAAATTGGTTATTGAAAGAAACACAAATGTGAGTACACCTGGCTCTTCTAGGAATAGTACACCAAATGTGACCACAAAAACTGTAAAAGAATCTGTTGGTTCTAATGACATGGTCCATAATCACCATCTAGAAGAAGCTAGGAAAAAGGCTCAACTTCGAAAAAATGGAATTTTAGGTGAAAAACCTAGTGTGATGAATTCTACAAGATTCCAAAGCACTGCTAGTAGTAGTAAACCATCACCTAAGTACAATCAACAAAACACTAGAGAGTGGCTTGCATCTAAGAGTAGTGGCACACAAGAGAATGCTAGGAACGTAGAAAGCAACACAAAGAATTCCAAAGTCTCATTGAACAACAAACAATTTCCAAATGACTGTAGTGACAAAGTTAAAGTTGCTGTGTTTAACAAGGATATTGAATTTGTCTGTCCTATTTGTTAAAAATGTGTTTTTTCAGCTAACCATGACGCATGTATTGCACAATTTCTCAAGAAAGGAAAATCAAGTGTCAAGGCACAATCCACTAAGACACCAAATAGAAACAAACCCATTGACAACAAGCAAGAGGTTAAGAAACCTAATAGGTGGATACCGAAAGGATGTAGTTTTTCCAAGACTGAGACTTCCGCTGTATCTGATAAGAAAACTACGCCTAGATCTTACCTTAGGTGGATTCCCACGGGAAAAGTTTTTAAAATAGTTGGTCTTAGATGGATTCCCATAGGGAAGATTTTTTATAGTTGCACAAAGACTAATGATAGTGTACATCATCAGGATAAGGAAGCAGCAACCACTACAACCATTGATAGTGAACACCCTCAACGTGTGGAAACATGTACTTCTAACACTGTTATTTGTGCAAATTCTTCTTTGGATGCAGGTACTTGTGAAAGTGAGGAGCATTCATACACCCAATGTGGTAAAGAAGAACTTTACGCCAACATCGCATGTGGAAAGCCTTTTCTAGTTCCACTATTAACTCCACTTTTACTTGTCACTGCTTAATTTTTTTTTCTTCTTTTCTTCTTTGTATATAGTTTTGAAAAACCAAATAAAAATTTGAAAAACCATAAAAAAAAAAATACAAAAATATAAAATTTTCAAAAATCCAAAAACATTTTAAAATCAAAAAATCCAAAAATATTCTTCTCACGACATGTCTCTTGTATAATCGATATTATGTACGTTTCTAGAAATGTCATTCAACAATAATACAGATATGTACAGATGCTTGAGCGAGAGTTCTCTAAAATGTTTTTTTCTAAAACATGTCGTTTCTCAAAAAGTTTCTTCACAATGGCTTGTAAGTAATTCAGCTTACAACCCGTGCTTCAAAGTTAAATCTTTTCAAAACTTAAGTCCGGGTATAACAACTCGAAAAGATTTCAAATAAGGACTTACTCGAATGGCTTATGCACACATAACAGTGTATAACCCGTGATTTTCAAAGAAAGGACCCTGTTGTACATTTATGTGCGACAATCCTAAAAGATAAGAAGACTTCTCACCAAAAAGCTTATCAAAGTTTTCTTAATTTTTGAGCAAAATTTTGAAAAATGTTTTCAAAACTTTTCACGATGTTGCTCAAGATATTACTCCCTCAAATCCATAAAAGCTTAAATTTACTCAAAATGTTCTATTTTTGAGGGGGAGTAATATAAAGATGTTCCAAAAAGGTCATGCTTAAAAGAAACTAATTCGGAATTTACAAACATTCGTTTCTCCCATATGCTATCCAAAAAGAAAAGGTTTTAATCAATTGGTATCAAAAATACCATGGATGTGCTATTTTTGAGGGGGAGAAGACGTGATTAAAATGTGATCAATGTGTTTAAGATTGTGGCTGAATCTCGTGCGAGCTCGACTTAGAAATGACCCAAGAATTGACGAAACAACAAAAGTTAGTAATCGAAAAGACTTATCCTCGACGGGTAATAACATCAAGTTAGTTACTAGAGCTAGTTGTCACCTAAAAGCTGACAATGGAACTCTTTAACTAGCCACGTAAGCGTGTCTCGAAAAGGATTTGTCTTAGTAGAAATGTACCATTTCGAGAAACTTTCTGTGGACTTGACCAGGCCGGGTAATAACTTCAAGCTAGTTTAACTAGTGATGTAAGCTTGTCTCGAATCGGTTGTGTTCATTGAAAGTGGATTAATTCAAAAGTGCAAACTCCTCCCGCATGCGCAAATTTCCTAAAATATACATGAGCACATGTGAAGGGGGAGTCCTTAAAAAAGAAATCAAAACTCTCAAAGTGTTAACAAAATATGTTTCATGATCATAAACACTTTGAGAAGATTTTCATATGAATGGTTTTATGGCAACAATAGGATAGTCATGAAGATATAAGGTAACTAAGGTTAGGAAAAACCGTCCTATGGTCCGCCAGAGCCGGAGGGATCTACCCAAGGACAATTCCAATAAAGTAGAATTAGAAGTCCTTAGGTATGATTGAAATAAAGGAGAAAATGAGAAACGAGAAAGAATGGGTTGAAGAATTAAAAAGAAAAAGTTATGAAAAAGGGTGAAAAGAAATAGCCCTCCATATGTTCAACCTTAGGGCAGACACCGGGTTCAACTCATATGCTACTGGTTGTTGCTAAGGTGACACCGGTATTGAAGATTAAAGACGTCATGGACCCAGTGACGCATTGCACTAAACCTTCTTAACCACTCAAGTTCTCATAAAAGAGCTTGTTTCATTCTCACGGTGAACCGGTGTAATCTATCGATCTGTCTCTTAGAGATGATTGATATTGAAGCAGGAGACCTCTCCCTAATCTCCGCAAAGGAAACCAAATGTGCACTTATTAAGTCTAGAGCGCCGAGATACATCAAAAGATCCCATAGGAACACATGATATTTGTACACTGGTTGTCCAACCATAAGGATGCCAGATGTAAACTTAAGAGTCCTACGCAGATCTTAGCAATCTGCCAAAACATTTATGAGAGGATTCACATTTGTGATTCTCAATGATTGAATGGAAATTCCTGCCAGGGTCAAGGTCAAGCAGCCCTGACAGCAGGTCACTTTGGTAATTCTTTTTGGGTTACGCTTAGTGTTCGCGGTGGTTCCATAACGGTCTACAGTCGTGGAGTGATCCCCAGCGACTCACCCATTCGTTGATCTATTTAGTAGGTCTCGTAAGCTCTCTCGGGAGTATCCGAAATGGGAACGGCCTTGGTAAGGGTTAGAATGAGTCTTCACACTATGCTGTTGACAATCTCTAATTCCTTTCCTGTAAGTACCGGTTGATTTATTGCTAACTGTTTACGTGCAACATCATATCACCTCCATGACAATATATTCCACATGCTCATACTTACGTCACTAAGTCAATGAAAGCTCCCTCAAAGATCTAAGCAACACAAAGTTCAAAGAAAGATTCTACGCCAATAAGAAGAATCTAAAAAGTAAAGAGACAAAGATCAAAGTGAAAGAAAGGGAACTGCTAATGTAAAGACGTATGAGCATGTTGGAATGGCAGACAACCACCACAGACGCAGAAGTGACGAAAGGCAGATGACTTCACCATAACATCAAAAGAACAAAGAACAAAGAAAAGTCAGTTATCAAAGATCACAAAGCATGAAGGAACAAAGACTAAAGACTATTCTACAAAGACTCAAAGTTCAAGACAACAAGCTTCAAAGTTCAAAGATCAATAACACAAAGAGAGATCTCAATGATCACCCCTTACGGGGAGATTGTTAGCAATAGAAGTGTTGATCATCAATGGAATCAATGAGAGATCTCAATGATCGCCCCTTAGGGGGATATTTTTAGAAATAAAAGTGACGATCATTTATTAAGTCATTTAGTCTTGTAATAATATTGTAATAGTCTTGTAGTTTAGTTAAGGGTAAACGGGCTTGGTTTAATCTAATATTGTATTAGTTTATGTCTAGTTTATTACAAAAGCCCAAGCCCGACCCATCTTCTTATCTTACCTATAAATACCTCCAAATGCTCCCATTTGGTGGTGTTGCTTCTAGGGTGCTACTATGTGTGTTTCTCTCTCTTAATCTAATACATCTTCCTTTCCCTCTCTAGAAGTTACCATATCTCTCTCTCTCTCTCTCTCTCTCTCTCTCTCTCTCTCTCTCTCTCTCTCTCTCTCTCTCTCTCTCTCTCTCTCTCTCTACTTATCTCTTTTTTATCTTTAATAAACTTGTGTTAGATATAGTATTCAAGGGTCCTACATTAGTTTTCAACAAAATTCTGCAGTTGCCTAAATTACTTCCAATTAGGGCTCATAACATCTATATTACTTCAAATTAGTGCTCGCAACATCAAATCACTATGTAGGCAAGATATGCTGATGCAATTCAATTGATTAGGGTTTTAGTGTTTTTCATTAATCCACTCGTAATGAAAAACAAGTGGATTAATGAAGTCAATGCTTTTTTTAAACATATTGTCGAAATTCTCTAGCATGTCTTATTTCTTTAACATCTTTTATAACATATGGTAAATGAACCGGCAATCAAGCCACCGGTTGTCCAACAACAACCAATCCACTAGCAAGGTTTGGGTTGACTGATGATGAACTCTTTGAGCAAGATATGCAAGTCTTGAGAGAGGTTGAATAATCCGAAGAACGTGAGGCAGCTGCCCGTAGGGCTCGGGAAGAAGTTCGTACGGAGCAATTAATCAGAAAAGCACAATACCACTGGGCCATAGGGTTAGACCCTATTCGATCAGAGTCTTCGACTTTGAGTGACAAGGGCTATGTCTCAGATGACTTGATTTTTTAATTTAGTTAGAGTTTAATGTTATAATTACCGTATCGTTGTTTAACGTTTTAACCGTAGTTTCTAATAATTATACGTTGTTTAATGTATTTCATTTCCATGTTTTATGTATTTCAGTTCCGTGTTTAAGGTATTTTCATTTCGTATTTTAAAAAACAATTACATTTACATTTACAACTTTACATATTTAAAACTTTACAAAACATTTACATTTACAAATACACATTACAATAAAAGAATATATATATATATATATATATATATATATATATATATATATATATATATATATATATATATATATATATATATAAAGAAGGACGAAATGTCAGAACACCAAGCTCGTCGTCTAGACAAGTAGCACCAAAGTGCCGAGCTCCGGCGAGGGGGGCCAATGCAGCGGCGAAGCTTGGCGAGCTCAAAAATTGTCCACGTTGAAGGGGCAAGGAAGGTTCGACGAGTTACACCTTCCACTCGTATTATTTCCACCTTCCAGACCCATCCATAGCTTTATTGGACTCAAGCCAAAAAAGTTGTAGGAATGTAGACTTGTAGAGTATAGAGGTGGACCTCCAAGTCAATAGTCAACCCCAAAAGAATTTCCTGCGCACAATTTAAAGAATATGTTTGGCGAAAGTAACTGTTGCTAGAACTGGAGATGGTGTTGTTCCTGGAGATGATAAAAAGATATTATTTTTATAAGCTAAATGAAGTAACTTTTGGTTTTAAAAGATTATGGAAGATTGTTTTTTTTAGAATCTCTTATGAGTTATGTCGGTCAAACAAAGATTATTTTTTAATTAGTTTATTTTTTGAAAAAATAATCATAATCTCTCAACAATCTTGTGTACCAAACATTGCCGTAAAGTATAGAGGTGAGCCTTGTGATTGTTTTTCTTAGCTCCTTGCCATATGCTTCTTTTATACTCTTACTGCCATTCTAACTTCTTTTACTAGATATATTCGGCCAAATTTAATTTTCCTGGTACCTTCTTTCAATATAATTAAAATATAAGAATAAAGTTTCACAATATTTATTAGTGAGGTGAGTTCAATAAAGATCTAAAAAAAGGTCTTAACTATTCAATTTTTTCTCTTCAAAAATTTATATATATATATATATATATATATATATATATATATATATATATATATATATATATATATATATATATATATATATATATATAGGTTTGGGTTAAAATAAATAGGGTCTTAAAATAAAAAGAATAAAAAGTTTCTGATGCACTTAATTTATAACTATGATGCAGTGAATTAAAATGTGATGCAGTAACTTAATAACTGCAATGCACTAACTGTGATGTCGTAACTTTTTATAGCTGTGATGCAGTAACTGTGATGCAATAAAATTTATAACTGTGATGCAGTGACTTAAAAATGTGATGCAGTAACTTTGTAACTATGATGCACCAAAATTCGCCTTCCTAGACTTTTTATTTTAAGAGACTTTTTATTATAACCATATCCGGGATATGGTTATAATAAAAAGTCTCTTAAAATAAAAAGTCTAGAAGGCGAATTTTGGTGCATCACAGCTACAAAGTTACTGCATCATATTTTTAAGTCACTGCATCACAGTTATAAATTTTAGTGCATCAAAGTTACTGCATCACAACTATAAAAAGTTACGACATCACAGTTAGTGCATTGCAGTTATTAAGTTACTGCATCACATTCAAATTCACTGCATCATAGTTATTAATTTAGTGCATCAAAGACTTTTTATTCTTTTTATTTTAAGACTCTTTTTATTTTAACCCAAACATATATATATATATACTTTTTATCTAATTTTTTGAAACAAAATATCTTGTAAACATTAAATCAATAACCCTCATAAAACACATCGCAACGCGATTTTTTTATCTTTTAATTAGACGGACACTAGCTTTGATATATTTTCAAAAAACTTTTAGTTTTATGGGTATTAAATATTTCACCATACAAAATCACATGTGATTTATTAAATGAGTTTTAAAGTTCTAACATATGATTTTTTAATTCACAAATCACATGTGAATTTACAAATCATGCGCGGTTTTTTAGAGCACAAATTTCAACACCCAAAAAACTTGGTCAAAAATTGATTTTTGATTTATTTATATTTTTTGGTCTTTGTTAAACCAAGCTCATATATTAGAGGGCAGGTAGTAATAACGCCTGAGTGGCGTTATAGCCTATGTGGCACCTCATTAACGCCGTTTCTGTGTTATCACCACTCTTTGATGGCTTGCGTTGCTGCTGCATTCCTTCTTACGTTACCATAGTAACGTGCGTTACTAGCTTGAACCATATATTAAAAAAAAAAAAAAAAAAATTCAAACACCCCCTCCAACAAACGGCTATATTTGAATTCAAAAAAAAAAAAAAAAAAAAAAAAACTGTTGTTTACAACGGCTATATTTTTTTAAAAGTTTTACAATTTTTTTTTAAACCTTATAAATAGATTGGGTATTCTAACCCATTTGCAAACACAAAATATAACCATCTTATATCAAAAAAAAAAAAAAAAAAATTTCGCCATGAATCAAAATCCAACTTATGCCGCACATGTAACCCTTTCCGATATCGAAGATGAAGCCGATGCTTTAGCAATTATGGCCGCCTATGAGTACCAACGAATACAAGAAGAAGAAGCCGAATCATGACATCAATGTTTTAGATAATTCGCCATTGTTCGATGACCTGCTTAAAGATGAAGCACCTGTAGCTCCGTTGCGGTAAATGGAGTTGTGTTTGATAAGGGTTATTACTTAGCCGATGAGATTTACCCACAATGGGCTACTTTCGTCAAATCGTTCATAACAGCTTCAGACGAGAAGCACAGTTTCTTTAAAAAACGACAAGAAAGTGCAAGAAAAGATGTTGAACGTGCTTTCGGTGTTCTCCAAGGACGATGGGAAATAATACAACAACCAGCACGAGCTTACGAGGTTTCCAAGATACGTAGAATCATGTATTCTTGCATCATATTGCATAACATGATTTTAAAAGACCAAAAGTATGCTCAAAGTGAGTACAGAGCATTGTTTAGGAATCCGGCTAGAAACATGCAAGACATATGGATTGACAGATGTGATGTGCGTCGTCGAAGGAATAAGGAATTACGTGACAAAGATGTTCATCTTAATCTCCAACAGCAGCTTATGGAGCATATTTGGAATGAACGTGAGGAGTTTATGGAAGTAGATGACGAATAGTTTTAGTTATTTACTTATCGTATTTTTCATTTCGTATTTTATTTTGTAATTTCTTTTATGTCGCTTTGGTTAATGTAATGTTTTTTTATTTCGTATTGTAATGTTTAATTTTATAAATGAAGTGTTTGAATGTTTATTGAATAAAATTGTTGAGAGTAGAATTTGGAAATTGTTATTTTAAAAAAATGTGGGTCCCTGAAAATGGTGTTATTTGGTGTTATGATTTTCTAGTATTTTTGTTGTTATGTTATTTGGTTTTAAAGTGATGTGGCGCTAACGAGGCAATGGTGTTGGTGTTAATTGGTGTTACCACTCCTTGCCCTCTTAGTTTGTCAAATTTAATGTATTAAACACCAACTTCATTGTATATTGTTTTCAGCTAAAAATCTTCTACAACCGGAAAAAACAGCAAGATTAAAGTTCTAACATATTATCAAAAAGATATTACTTGTAATTAAAACATCAAAGCTAGTTGACATTAACGTTAAACAACATTACAACAAACACCAAAAACATTACATTGAAAGTCAAGGCGTAACATGACCCGCATTTATTTCGAAACTCACTACTAGCTAGCGCATGCATACCATAGTGATCACCATTTAAAGATACAATATTAAAGATGCATCATAAGCATTTTTCCATATCACTACTAGGCTACACACTGTATTGTTTATACATACACAATACACAAAAACGCACATAAAATTTAAATTCTCTCCACAACAATATCTCGCAAAAATTTCTCCTAGCAATTCCCAACTCACCGTGACTTCTCCCAACAATTCCCAAGTCACAGTGACTTCTCTCAACAATTCCCAAGTGAACACGACTTCACCCAGCAATTCCCAAGTGAACACGACTTCTCCAACATGATTTCAAATGAACCGGTGAACACTCCACCGGGAGATATCTTTCCGGTATTCACTCTGAAAATGAACCGGCAAACAAGCCACCGGTTGTCCAACAACAACCAATCCACTGGCAAGGTTTGGGTTGACTGATGATGAACACTTTGAGCAAGATATGCAAGTCTTGAGAGGGGTTGAAGAAGCCGAAGAATGTGAGGCAGCTGCCCGTAGGGCTCGGGAAGAAGCTCGTACCGAGCAGTTAAACAGAGAAGCACAATACGACTGGGCCATAGGGTTAGACCCTATTCGATCAGAGTCTTCGGCTTCGAGTGACGAGGGCTATGTCTCAGATAATTCGATTTTTTAATTTAGTCGGAGTTTAATGTTATAATTACCGTATCGTTGTTTAACGTTTTAACCGTAGTTTCTAATAATTTTACGTTGTTTAATGTATTTCATTTCCATGTTTTATGTATTTTAGTTCCGTGTTTAAGGTATTTTCTTTTCGTATTTTAAAAAAACAATTACATTTACATTTACAAATACACATTACAATAAAAGAATATATATATATATATATATATATATATATATATATATATATATATATATATATATAAAGGACGAAATGTCAGAACACCAAGCTCGTCGTGTAGACGAGTAGCACGAAAGTGGCGAGCTCCGGCTAGGGGGCCGGTGCAGCGGCGAAGCTTGGCGAGCTCAAAAATTGTCCACGTTGAAGGGGCGAGAATGGTTCGACGAGTTACACCTTCCACTCGTATTATTTCCACCTTCCAGACCCATCCATAGCTTTATTGGACTCAAGCCAAAAAAGAGGTGACCTCCAAGTCAATAGTCAACCCCAAAAGAATTTCCTACGCACATAGAGGTGAGCCTTGTGATTGTTTTTCTTTGTTCCTTGCCATATGCTTCTTTTATACGCTTACTGCCATTCTAACTTCTTTTACTAGATATATTCGACCAACTTTAATTTTTTTTCCTGGTACCTTCTTTCATTATAATTAAAATATAAGAATAAAGTTTCACAATATATATTAGTGAGGTGAGTTCAATAAAGATCTAAAAAAAAGTCTTAACTATTCAATTTTTTCTCTTAAAAAAAAAAAAAAAACAAAAAGAAAAAAAAAACGCACTTTTTATCTAATTTTTTAAAACAAAATATCTTGTAAAAAGTAAATCAATAAGCCTCATAAAAAACATCGCAACTTGATTTTTTTATCTTTCAATTGGACGGACACTAGCTTTGATATATTTTCAAAAAACTTTTAGTTTTATGAGTATTAAATATTACACCATACGAAATCACATGTGATTTATTACATGAGTTTTAAAGTTCTAACATATGATTTTTTAAATCACAAATCACATGTGAATTTACAAGTCACGCGCGGTTTTTTAGAACACAAATTTCAACACCCAAAAAACTCGAACAAAAATTGATTTTTGATTTTTGACTTATGATTTATTTATATTTTTTGGTCTTTGTTAAACCAAACTCATATATTAGTTTGTCAAATTTAATGTATTAAACACCAACTTGTATATTGTTTTCAGCTAAAAAAATTCTACAACCGGAAAAAACAGCAAGATTAAAGTTCTAACATATTATCAAAAAGATATTACTTGTAATTAAAACATCAGAGCTAGTTGACATTAACGTTAAACAACATTACAACAAACAACAAAAGCATTACATTGAAAGTCAAGGCGTAACATGACCCGCATTTATTTCGAAAGTCACTACTAGCTAGTGCATGCATACCATAGTGATCACCATTTAAAGATACAATATTAAAGATGCATCATAAGCAGTTTTCCATATCACTACTAGGCTACTAGCTAGTGCCTACGATAGCGATCACCATTAAAAGTCATAGGTGGAGGACGTTTACAAACAACCACATCATCATCGTTATTATCTTCGTAACTTGGATTGGGTTCACGAACTTTATCTCGTGAAGGAGGATGTTCCACCGGTACAACATCATCATTATTAGCTTCAGACTTCGGTCTGTCAGCAGCCATGTCTCCCAGTGAAGGCGGAGGTTTCACGTGTACATCATCGTCATGATTTGAATTGACTCGAACTCCAGCAACGTCTATGATACCTGGCGCCTGATTCTGTTCATCCGTGTGACCCTTCAGAGTGTGTTGTTGGTCTTCCCCAAGTGCATTTATTCGAGTTCCAAATCCAAACGTGTCTGAGATCGAGTCTAGGTTAGAGCAAGCTTCGGTGTTTTCGGAGTTGTGAGAAACGTTTCCTGGATGTGTTGGTGAAGTAGGTGAATCCATTACTGATCACAATTTACGAATGATGAGAATTGGAAAGAGTCACTGCTAAAAAGAAATTAAAGCTTCTTTATACACTGTTATTTTTCCATGGAATGATTCATTTATATCCACGCGGAGATGGGTGTAAGAATATATGAAAAGTGTAGGAAATAGATAGGTGAAAACGTGTTCAAAAGAATTAAAGAGAGAGAGAGAGAAAAAAAAAAATAAAATAAAAAAAATTACACAATTAAAAGCGTGTACAAATTTAACCAACAAAGAAGTGAAAGTACATGGTAAAAAGCATAGACTTAGTTACAATTTAATATTAAAAGAAAAATAAAGAGAAAATCACAAACTCAAACAACCTCTTTTAATTATCAAAATCTTTTCTTAGTCATTATCTACATCACAACGAATGAACCAAATATTCAGTTTTCATCAACATTCCGCAGTAGCCTAAATTACATCCAATTAGGGCTTATAACATCTATATTACTTCAAATTAGTGCTCGCAACATCAAATCACTTTGTACGCAAGATATGCTAATGAATTCGATTGATTAGGGTTTTAGTGTTTTTCATTAATCCACTCGTAATTAATGAAAATCAAGTGGATTAATGAATTCAATGTTTTTTTTTAAACATATTGCCCAAATTTCTAGCCTATCTTTTATTTATTTAACATCTTTTATAACATATGGTCAATTGTCTTCATATGTGTGTATTTCAAGGGGTTAGTTTCCGTGTTATGTCTCTCACGGCTGGAGGGGCTGGAGTCGCGTGCAACGTTATGAGACAAATACTTGACTAGCGTATCGTGGCTAGGACATGCCACATCTCGGAGAGTCGCATGTCTAGCATTAGTCTTTGGATTCGAGGAGGCTAATGATTAGAAACCGGGTGAAACAAATGGGACAACTTGCCTTCCAAAAGCATTATGAATCGCGTAGAAAGCTTTGAATAAAAAGAGTAGTAGGCAAAATGAGGGTGTGCTTGGTTCAACATGAAGGAATGATAATGGGAAAGGCAAAGATAATACTAAGGAATATATGCGTATTTTAGATATTTGTGTATGCAAAACATTACCATTTACCAATATTAAATTTTTCAGATTTTTATTATTATTATTATTATTATTATTATTATTATTATTATTATTATTATTATTATTATTATTATTATTATTATTATTATTAAGGTTTTTCTATCATGTGCCCTATGACACATGATAAGAAGTATAAAAAGTACAAAAGGACATAAAAAAAATGCATATTTTATGGATCCCTAAGTGTATTTTGTGGGTCCCTCGTACTTTTTGTGTATTTTTTGTACTTCTTATCATGTGTCATAGGGCATATGATAGAAAAACCCTTATTATTATTATTACTAATATTATTATTATTATTATTAACTATACATATCTACAACTAAATAAATACGTTTGGTATCTTATGCTAATGTTAATATATATATATATATATATATATATATATATATATATATATATATATATATATATATATATATATATATATATATATATATATATATATATATATACATATATATATATATATACATATATATATATATATATATATATATATATATATATATATATATATATATATAATAATAACAAAAAAATATATATATATATATATATATATATATATATATATATATATATATATATATATATATATAATAACAAAAATTTAAAAGTTGTATCAGGACGTGGGATCAATGTGAAAAATAAATAAAAGTAGGTAAATTATCATTACCCTATCCCATAACCCCCGATTTGTCAAGGAATGGAGAATTACCCACTTTAGAGTAATGGTGGATTGTATTATAGGTAACCAAGCACCATATTTTATTATCATTACCTTTCTGGCGTTACCCTATAAAACATCCAACCAAGCACCCCCGAGATTCCCCAAACACAACATGACGGAAATGATCACAGTAATGAGGTCAGAACACCACGATTTTCGATGATCACATTGAACGAAGAGTTAACTTCTTTTTATTGGACAAAGATAACATTATAACACCCAAAAACTCGCAAGTATTTAAAGCTAGGGAAGAAACTATATTGTTAGAAAGTGACTTAACTATAAGAGTTTGTTTCGTAGTTTTGCTTTGTTTCCAATTTTGAGTTAGGTTTATGATTTGGTAATATTTTTAGGTCATTGGATTCCTATAAATAGGGATCAATGACATTTGTTTTCTTTATATCTTTCAAATTAGAACTTTGAATTTGCTTTTGTATTTGGTTTAATAATTTGAATAAAGCTTTCAATTCGTTTGTTGATTTGTTATTTGTTTTTTATTATCAACAAGTGGAATCGGACCTAAGTTCATTTAGCCATTAAGAAGAAAGTTCGTAAGTTCGTCTCGATTGAAAGTTGGTTTGGATTTGTTTGTTGGATTGCTTGAAATCATCAGGTTGTGGTTTTGTTTAATAGACATGGTAGTTGGATACATGGATCATTGGCTTGAACTTGGTTTTATTGGGCCACCAGACTTGAGTTTGTGAAAGAAAGTTGGTCAGTGGGGTTCATGGATAACCTGAAGTCTTGTATGGAGGTCCAGTGGGCCGAAGAAACCGCACATGCATAGGGAGTACAACCTTCGAGGCCAGGAAATGTGATAGAGCACACCCTTCTTAACTCGAACCAAGCTCATCACAATTAGAGGCCCGACAAAAAAAAAGAAAAGAAAAGAAAAAAACCCACTAAACTAAGCTAACCTCTGAGAGATGGCGTGAAGGTTTAGGGTAGAAGGTACAACTCATGGTCCGTCGGCATCATTCAACGGCATGATATACCCAAGGTGAGAGTGATTCAAAAGAACTCTCCCACGCACAGTGTACCCCTCCTACCTTTTCATCATATAAAACCTGCTACTCATAGGATCATGACAAATGTCAGAAATGACGGTTGAGATGCGGAGAGAGAATGAGTGGAAACAAACTATATAATATGAGAAATGATATATATATATATGGACCTAAACTTAGGCATAATTGTAAGCCTAAAAATAAGTGTCAGCATTATGGTAGATTGTAAAATATGTGGGACCTTGTCTGTAGCCATCAAGATACTGACACTTGTTTTTAAGCTTACAATTAGGCTTAAGTTTTGGTCAATATATAATTTCTCATACGTATAATATTGTTATATCTAAAAGAATTTATAAGATGAAAATGTAAGAGGCCGTAGCAATTCTCTTTTACTAGTAAGCGAAACAGCATGAGATATAAGGACGGGGGCTAGATTTTTATTTTAACGGGGCTAGTTTTAGGTGTACTTTTTTTTTGTGTTTTGTGTTTTATGATTTGTGTTTTGTGTGTTTTGTATATTTGTGTTTTGTATAATTATTTTTTTTTTGTATAATAGCACGTTAAATATTACCCCGTTAAATAACTGCAACAACAAATGTTATTATTAAATTAAACGACACGTTAAATATTACCATGTTAAATAACTGCAACAACAACTATTATTATTAAATTAAACGACAACGTTATACATATTATTTAAAAACAACAACATCTACGACATATGAAGATTATTCATCTCATTTAAAAGATCATGGAGCCGGGCACTTGACTGACAAGCGTGATCCTCAGGATTCCTTGCCATTTCTAACTCCATTTCCAGCGCCTTTATTCTTGCCTTCAACAACTTGTTCTCATTTTTTGTAGCAACGCAGTTTGAGCAATGCGTTGAAGAAGAGGGTTGATTAAAGTGCTCTGCTTCAAATTCATCTTTCCACTTGAAGTATCGACACCCATAGTCTTTTGTACCTGGCTGTTACATGTTAAGAAAATAATAAGAAATGTATTTTTAACAAACAAATTATTTACATAACTAAGCAAACGTATGATTATTTACCACTGAAAGAGGACATGCATAAAACAGTCGCCCACGACTACCATCTTGCCAGGATTTCCGTTCTACAATAAAACCTCTATTACATCAGTACCAGAAAGGATTTCTTTGGCTCATCTGACCAAAGAATTTGCATAATAATTTACATCAGCAATCAATAATGTTATTATTAATTTAAACAAAGTAATAATAACTGGTGCAGAACTAACACTCTACAAAAAAACAGACTTTTAAGTTTCAAACAATTAACATTTAAACGATGTTGAATAATCATTTACAACATTTTCAAACAATTTACATTTAAATAAATGAATAATCATTTACAATATTTACAAACAATTTACATTTAAATAAATGAGTAATCATTTACAACATTTACAAAATACATCGATGGTTATATATTGCATCCCATTCGTTTGCAACTGGCTGTTTGAACCACCTCCATTGTGGGTGGTAATGTGGTAGTGGAGAATCTCTGTCTATATTGAGACAAATGTAATGAGCACCACTGTTCTCCTCCACACGCGCAATCACAATGGGGTCAATTCCATGTGATAAGTTTAGAGCAGAAAATAGGGTTAAACATGTGAACCAACCATGACGGTCTATATATACAAGAGGTCGGTGAATAGCTGAAGCGATGACCAGACCGTTATGTGGCATCGTCATCCAGTAATCTTCAGGCACTGGTCCATTAAACCAGTTTAATGTATCACGAAGGTGGTAAAAGTCTTCTTCCCCCCACATACTCACGTAAGTTATACTATGTCTTTGTAAATCTTGCATTAACATGTATCTAGCATCGGCCCACCTATTTTGGTCTTGCAAAATCCAATGGGCAATGCATCGAAACCCACAATTTCCGTCACCTAGCACATTATTTATACTTATTACCTGTGAACGGAAAATCTCTGCAATGCGATCAATAAAATCCTCGCTATCCTTATCTCCAACGTAAAATCTGTGTCTTATTTTTTGACCCGTGTACGAACTATGTCTTGCAGGCTCTTTGGCGCGTTTTGGGACTTTCATGGATCTTGAATTTGTGCTTCTTCGGTGATTCATGGTTGGCACATCATTCAAGTCATTCAAGTCCGGGACTTCATTCAAGTCCGGAACTTCATTCAAGTCCGGGACTTGTGTAGCCTTGCCCTTTTTGTCCTTTGCGCTCGGATGTCCACGGGTATTTTTTTGAATAGCTGGTTCACGTGTGTCAGCAGATTCAGGTTGGAATATATCTCTTAACTTCGTTAACATATTCTTCTTGACAAACGATGTTGATTTGCTAAAAATATTCTTGAATTGTCGCATGCCATCGTTAAACGAAGTATCGTCATCATCATCATCATCATCATCATCACCACCACCATGTTCGCTGGAAGAGCCATCTTTATTCGGGGGCCTATTGATAACAGGCCACGGAACAGATAGGGTTCTCCAAAAAATATCAACTCGTTCCAGTAGAATGGGGCATCCTGAATTCAATTAAAGTGACTTGTATAAATTACTGATATTAATGTGGAAAACAACTTGATAGTTATAAATTTAATATACTTACCATGAATAACATAGATTTGCATCTCGTGAAAGCATGGTAGTCCGTATATTGCCCGATTCTTATGGCTACATTCTTTTGGGGTGATCGACAGGTGGAGTTCTTTGTGCATGAGGTTCAAAGCATGTTTAGAAACTTTATACAACAATTCATGAAATAGTGGTACATCACACTTAATTAGTTTCTCGTTCATGCTTCTATTGAATGTCTCTTTTATCGCATCTTCTTGCGTAATGAGAATCTTATCGATCGACCTCAACAATCTGTCTAATTTGGACTGTGTGCCGTCCAAATATAATTTCAACAACGCGTGGTGAGCCTCAACTCTGCACGTTGTTGTCTGGCCGTAGGATTTATATTGGTCGGTAATATACGAGACAAACATGGGTGCGTAATCTTGCACCCAGTTATGCAGATACAAAGCGACATCCGAAAAAAACAATGAATTAATAAAAGGTCATTCGGTGCATATTTATTAAATAATTAAAAACAACCAATTAATAATTAAGTACCCTGATGGTTGACCAATAGCTCTTGTAGGCGTTGATAACGTCGCTCGAACGATTCGAATGTCAGAGCTTTAACCATCCAATCCCATCGGTTTTTAACGGACTCATAGTCAATACCCTCATATGTGAATTTATTTCTGCAAAACTTAAGTATGTTTTGCTGTATATGCCATCGACAGAGTAATTGGTGAGCGTCAGGAAATTCTGCTCTTATTGCCCCAACTAACGCTAAATCTCTGTCAGTGACGATAACACGTGGGTAATATCTTTCGTCAATCACTTGCTTCACACGTTGCAATACCCATCTAAAATTATGCCCTTGTTCACTGGATAAAAAGCTATATGCTATTGAAAATGTTTTATTTGTTGAAGTTAGTCCAACAATTTCCAACAACGGCAATTTAAACACCGTGGTATTGTACGTGGAGTCCATCAGCATGACTTCAGGGAACGTACACCATAGAGCATACGACGTGGGGTGCACAAAAAATAGCTCCTCAAGCTCGTTGGTATGCTCATTTACCCTCGGGTACCATGTATACCCTGAATCCCGCAAATGCGAGTAAAGGACTTGAATTGGAGTTCTATCACCTACTCTGGCTCTCCGGAACTTATCTTGTTCGTTATATATAGTTCTAACGCTAGACACGTTATCCGGATTACGACCCTTTATTGTCGAAAGTATATTAAGTGGTCGTACGTTATAATCTGTCAATTCTCTGACCAAACCCAACTCATCATCCTTTAATCGCATTGCATATGGCACACCATGCAACGACTCTAGCATATCATGATTATGCGTATCATCCTTCACCCTCAATACCCAATAATTTTTTGTTCGATGATATTTCGCAACTAATCTGAATGGACAATCGGTTTTACATGTTTTGGTTTTTCGTCTGCCACTACCTTGAGGTACATACGTCCCATCCTTTGTACACCTGTAATTGATTTCGTTCATATAACCATCTTCTGATTTGGTTCTGTCTTTAACAATTACAAAACCGAGCTCACGAGCTATATTTTGCGCCCACTCAGTTACTTCCTCGTGAGAACCAGAAACTTGAAAATACATAACATTTTTTACTATTACTTTTGTTTTAGTTTTTATTACAACTTTTACATTTTTATAACAAAATTCTTTTACATTTTTATAACTTTTATTTTTTACATTTTTATAACTTTTATTTAACTTTTTTTTTATAACTTTTATTTAACGTTTACATTTTTACATTTTTATAACTTTTATTTAACTTGTTTTTTTACACTTTTACGTTTTTATAACAAAACTATTACTTTTTTACATTTTTATAAATTTTATTACTTTTTATAACACTTTTACATTTTTATAACAAAACTATTACTTTTTTTTTACAAAACTATTACTTTTTTTTACAAAACTAATACAAATATATTACTTTTATTTACAAAAATAATACAAATTAAAAAAAATAAAATAAATAAAAAACGTGTGTGGACAGCTGTCTCACACCTCCCACGCGTATACCTCACCCCACCCTCTCACACACACTCCACACACTCACAAACTCTCTCTCTCTCTGTATTGTATGTGCTCTCGTTTCTCTCTCTATTTTTAGATCTAAAAACTATTTTTAGATCTAAAATCAATATTATGTGATGTTTCTGTGATTTGAGAGAGAGTTTGTCAGTGTGTGGTGATCTTGTTAGGTAGATGGTTCTGTGTGGTGATGTTGTTGGGTAGATGGTTCTGTGTGGTGATATTGTTGGGTAGATGGTTCTGTGTGGTGATGTTAGATCCGTGTATTAATTGAAAGATTGTTACGTTAATTGATAAAAATCTTGATTTTTTTCAAAGAAACCCTAATTTTATAAATTAGGGTTTCGTAAAATTAGTTTGGGAGTTTTGAATCTATGAATATATACGTGATGTTTCTGTGATTGTTTTGTTAGATCCGTGTGTTAATTGAAAGATTGTTACGTTAATTGATAAAAATCTTGATTTTTTCAAAGAAACCCTAATTTTATAAATTAGGGTTTCGTAAAATTAGTTTGGGGGTTTTCAATCTATGAATATATACGTGATGTTTCTGTGATTGTTTTGTTAGATCCGTGTGTTAATTGAAAGATTGTTACGTTAATTGATAAAAATCTTGATTTTTTCAAAGAAACCCTAATTTTATAAATTAGGGTTTCGTAAAATTAGTTTGGGGGTTTTCAATCTATCAATATATACGTGATGTTTCTGTGATGGTTTTGTTAGATTCGTGTGTTAATTGAAAGATTGTTACGTTATATGATAAAAATCTTGATTTTTTCAAAGAAACCCTAATTTTATAAATTAGGGTTTTGTAAAACTAATTTGGGGGTTTTCAATCTGTGAGTATATACGTGATGTTTCTGTGATGGTTTTGTTAGATCCGTGATGTTTCTGTGAATATTGGTTCTGTGGTGGTGGTTATGTGGTTGTAGTTCTGTGTTCTTATGTGGTGGTGGGTCTAGTAGTCAAATATGCAAGCCCCCGTCCTTATAAACCATGCCAATATGGAGGTTATGCGTTTTAGGTGTACTTTTTTGTTGACTTTGTTAAAAAAAACTGCTTATTATGATACTGCTTATATACCTATAAGAACGGGGTCTATGGTGGTGGTTAACCTGTGGATGTGGGTAGGTTAACACCTTGATCTGCCACCTTTGAGTGGTATGAATACCTGCTCTGGCCTACCCCCAGTCCACAGGCTCTAGTTTTAAGCATATTTAAGGCAATGATGATTTTAAAAAAAAATTGATATTGGCGTGGCATTTCCAAATGGATGGGAATAGAAACTTGATTTTGCAACATTTGAAGTTGCAGCCATATAATCTGAGCCTAATGTAAAAGCGTAAAACTTATTGTTACCTCATTTGTGGAAAATCGTGACCTAGACATTTCGAGAGCCTTGTTACAATGTTGTTGTGATACTCTGGCCCAACCCTTGTTGTGATGCTCTGCCTTTTGTTGTGATACTCTGCCCCAATCCTTGTTCTGATGCTCTGCCTTTTGTAGTGATACTCTCCCCCAACCCTTGTTGTGTTACTTGTTGCCTTTTGTGCTTTGTGATTGAGAGTTGCTTTTTTATTGTGGTTGAGTAGTGTTTGTTATAATGGTTGTAATATTTGTTGCCACTTTTGTGAAACTGAGTGGTTTAGAGTAGTGACACTGATTGTGGTTTTTTAGCTGATTGTTACTTGCTGCCTTTTGTGCTTTGTGATTGATAGTTACTTTGTTTATTGTGGCTGAGTAGTGTTTGTTGTAATGGTTGTAGTATTTGTTGCCACTTCTGTGAAACTGAGTGAGGTTGAGAGTAGTGAAACTGATTGTGGTTTGTAGCTGATTGTTACTTGTTGCCTTTTGTGCTTTGTGATTGAGAGTTGCTTTGTTTATAGTGGAGCAAAGCTGATTGTTTACTGTTGAGCTTGTGAGTTTTTCACATGCTTCTGATACTACTTTTCTTGGTGATTTGAGGGTTGCTTGAGGAAAGCTGCAAAAGCAAGAATCTTGCTGTTAAGGTTATGTAACATGTGCTTTATAAAGACGGGGGCTATATTTTTATCTTAACGGGGGCTATCTGCACTTGGACATGATCTTATAGGCGATGACGAATGGTTTTTAAAACTGAATGGCATGGCAAAGTGATATTTTTATCACTTTGCAGCCTTCATTATCCGAGCCTTAAGTCCATAACGCCATAGCCCCCGTTCTTGTATAACACAACCCTTGTGGGCAATTGTGTTTATGTGATACTATTGTTCTTTGTTTATAGTGGAGGAAAGCTGCTGCAAAAGCAAGAATCTTGCTTTTTAACTGCACTTTGGTTGGACTTGTGTGAATCTACACTTTTGGTTGGACTTGTGTGAATCTTGCTGTTTATAGTGTAACATGTGATGCTGGTACAGGCTAGTACTTGTGATGCAGTTGAGGTTATGTAACATGTGATGCTGATACAGGCTAGTGATGCTGTTTACAGGCTTGTGTGATATTTTACAAAACTATTACTTTGTAACTAAGGCGATGACGAATGGTTTTTAAAACCGAATGGCATGGCAAAGTGATATTTTTATCACTTTGCAACCTTCATTATCCGAGCCTTACTAAAAATTTGAGCCTATTAGGCGATGACGAATATTTCTTGTGTTTACTTTGTGGTGTTTGTGTGAACTGCACTTTGGTTGGACTTGTGTGAATCTGCACTTTTGGTTGGACTTGTGTGAATCTGCTGCACTTTGGTTGGACTTGTGTGAATTCTGCACATTTGGACTTATTTTTGTGTGAATCTGCACATTTGGACAAAACACTTGTAAAAAAGACTTGGAAAAAAAAAAAGACTTCAAAAAATAAATTAAAACACTTGTAAAAAAAAAAAAAAATGCAAAAAGCTGCAGCAGTCAGCAAAAAGTACCTCCCTAATGTATAGGGAGGGTTTGCAGAAAACCCGTAGACCCCGTTCTTATAGGGCAACCCAGCGAAACGGGTCAAAACTCAGAAGTGTAGTCAAATAGATCGGATTGTGTCAGCCAAAAACGCGCATTGCATCATTTCATTGCAACAGATTTAACTGTACCATGTTTGACCATTTCTCCATCTGATTTTTTATTTTTCTCTTTCATTTAGATCCAAGTAGTTTCTAACATAGATCCTAAAATCTTTACTTTCTTCTTTTTCAAAATCAACTATCCCACAATATTCGTTGGCCACAAGGCCTTTGGTATACATCGTTTCTAAACAACATCAAAAACAATGTCTTCTTCAGGTTTTAGCATTCAAAATTTTCAAAGTACTCAGGAGGATATCAGCGATGCTTCCTCAGAGAATTTGGAAACTTCTGAAAAGTCTTCAGGTCTGGATTTTTCAGAGGATTTGAATTTTTTTGAGAATTCTAGTCATGTCGACATAGGAGAACTCAAATTCTGGGTAAACCGCATAGCTGTTATCGGATCTGGCAACTATCCTGAAGTGAACATTGTATATTTTGATTCTGACTATTTTAATTTCCAACATGAAGGGTACGCTAAATATGGTATTTTTAATAGGCTAAATGACTATCTCCGCGAAGAAAAGAATAGGCGTAACTTTACATGGGCACAGCGTCTCAAGACTTGCATAGGCGTTGCAAAAGGGCTCAGTTACCTTCACTCAGGTGTCGGGGATCATGGTAGAGTAATACACGGAGATTTGAGAAGCCGCAACGTACTGTTAAATAAAAATCTGGAAGCAAGAATCTGTGGTTTTAATCTCTCAGTATTACTCCGTGCGAATCAGCCACTTCCAGAAATTTATAGACACCGCCACGTGTCTGAGATATTTTCCACTTACATTGATCCAGTTTACAAAGAAAGCAAGATCCTGAACATAGAAGCAGACGTTTACTCATACGGCATACTTATGTTTGAAATAATGTCTGGGATGGATCCTGATTATCATTATAAGGAACGACAGATGATAAATCTGGTTCGAAGTTTCTATGGTGATGGACCCGAGCAGTTAATTGATCCATTTATCATAGATAATGTTGACCGGCGTTCTTTTCATATGTTTATAGAGATTGCATATAAATGCATCAGTTTCAACATAAAGGATCGCCCTACGATGGATGTGATCGTCAAGATGATTGAGGACGCACTGGCTATCAATGTGGCTTTTTCAGAGAATTTGAAGATCTCTAAGAATTCTCGTCATGTCGAAATAGGACAACTCTATGAACTCTGGCAAAATCGCACAGCTGCTATCGCATCAGGCAACTATCCTGAAGAGGCTGATCAGATAATTCCACTGTTGTACCATGAAAACATCATCCCTTTTTACTCTGAAGATGTGTACAGCAAATATGCTATTACTGGAACACTTTTTGACTATCTCACTCTCACACAAGAGAAAAGGTGTCCCTTTATCTGGGAGAAGCGTCTCAAGACTTGCATAAGCGTTGCAAAAGGGCTCAGTTACCTTCACTCAGGTGTCGGGGATCACGGTAGAGTAATACATGGAAATGTCCGAAACGACAATGTATTGTTAAATAAAAATCTGGAAGCAAAAATCTGTGGTCTTGATCTTTCAGTATTAATCCGTGCGAATCAGCCACGTCCAGAAATTTATAGACCTCTCTATAAACAAAAATCCGGTTTACAAAGAAATGTCTGGGGACCTGTTCTTGATAACCTTCACATTTACATTGATCCGGTTTACAAAGAAAGCAAGATCCTGAACATAGAAGCAGACATTTACTCATACGGCATACTTATGTTTGAAATATTGACTGGGATGGATCCTGAGAATTATGATATGGAACCAAAGATGATAAATCGGGTTCGACGTTTCTATGGTGATGGACCCGAGCAGTTAATTGATCCATGTATCATAGATAATATTGACCGGCGTTCGTTTCATATGTTTATGGATACTGCATATAAATGCATCAGTTTCAACATAAAAGATCGCCCTAGGATGGATGTGATCGTCAAGACGATTGAGGAAGCACTGGCTATTCATGTAAGTCTTCTTGTTTACAAATTTCGTCTCTATGTCTGTACACAATCAAACCATATCATAATTGGTAAATAATTTTTCAAAATAATAATAATAATAATAATAATAATAATAATAATAATAATAAAGGGATTTTTTTTAAATGGCCCGTTTCTACTAGTAGTTTACGAAATTGGACATAACTTTTAAATATTATCCGTTAGATTGATTACTTGATGACTTTTTAACCATACACGTGTCTCCGGATGAAAGTTTAGGTGACTGAATTTATTGAAATTAAACACACGAATTATAGGCGATATGCTAGGCGAGTTTTAAGCAAGGTCATTTAACATGCGAGTGCTAGGCGAGTTCTAAGCACTGGTAGGCGAGTTCCAGGCGAGTTGTAGATTTGAGCCAATGTAGTATTTTTTTAATATGTTAAGTATTGTCCAAAGCCAACTATTTTCTCTTGCTAGAGTGCTAAAGTATCATCAAAAGACTATATAAAATTATCAAGACATCAGCTTTTACTTCTCCCATTAATTCCCATAAATAAATTCATAGCATGCCTAGAAGACTATTTGCTTTTCATTCGCCTGATTGCTTTTCAGTCGCGCCAAATGGGCCATTTAATATAAATGTGGTAGAACTGGGCAAGTGTTATAATGCGGGAGTGTTTTAATTTGGACGAGTAAAGGAGATCCGGGCGAATGTGAGAATTAATTCGGGCGTTTTATTTTTGGGCGAGTAAAATGGTTGGGCGATTGAGAAGTGTGATGTGACATATTTGGTTCATTCTTGTAAAACATAGGAAAAAAGTTTACTTTCGTAAAACTACTATGTAGAAAGATTATTTAGGTAACTGGTTTTTAAAAAAATCATCCCAAAAAATCAAATCAAGTAATAAAATTGCATCTTGGTCAACAGATTTATAGGTGCATCACAGTTAGAGCACAAGGAGTCATAACACTAAATAACACCAACACCATTGTCACGTCAGCGTCACATCATTTTAACGCCAAATAACATACACCAAAAAACACCAGGAAATCATAACACCCAATAACACCCTTTTCATTCATTTTACAAATTCTACCCTCAACAATTTTATTCATTAAATAAACTCTTAACTAATATTTCATTCAGCAAATTAATATACAAATAATATTTTTATTTAAATATATATATATATATATATATATATATATATATATATATATATATATATATATATATATATATATATATATATATATAAAACAAAAAAAAAAAAAAAAAAAAGAAAAAAGAAAAAAATGAAGTTACAAAGTTATTAAATTATTTGGGCCAATATTATTATTCCAGCCCATGTAATAAGGATTAGTCCAAATAACATTTTTATTATTCAAGCCCACACACACACTTAAACACACACACACAAACAATAACCCAAACACAAACCAACACACAGAGTTACCAACTCCCAACACTTAATCCTCAAACGGTAACATTTTTAATGCAAGAGGGCAATTTTGAAACTGAGATGATCATTACTAACGCACGTTAATATAGTAACGCAAATGGAAACGTCACATGGGCGGGAAATGGTCATAACGGCATAACGCCGTTGATTTGTGTCCAAATCAGCAAAAACACCTTGATGGTGTTACCACTCCCTGCCCTCTAAAAAAAAATTGGTGAGAAATCTTCTCCCGCTTTTTTTTCTTTGGCTTTGCAATTGACTCATTAAAACCAGAGAGAATACAATTGTTTATTAAGCTAACAGGAGTATCGGTAGGCGGCATTAAGCAAAGTTGTTTGTGTTAATGTTCACAGAACCAACAAGCTGCGTCTGCAATTGCCAAACGGAGAAACCCTGCAGACTCACTAGAAAATTTTCGAATTCCACCAGAGGAGATCAAAAAGGCGACCAAAAACTTCAGTGAAGAAATTAAGATCAGAGAACAAGATTATGGTTATGTGGTCTACAAAGGACATCTCTCTGATCGCTTGCAAAACCGCACAGCGGCCATAAAAATATATAGGGATTTTGATAAGCCGTCAGACGATTCTAGATTCCGCTCCGTGCTTGAGATAGTTTCCATGTTGCACCATGAAAACATCGCTCCTTTCATCGGTTATTGTGCTGAAAACTATGCAATTGTTTCCGAGTATGCCATCAATGGAAGCCTTAATAATTATCTCAAAGACCCCAATAAGAGTATAACTTGGACTCAGCGCCTAAAAATTTGCATTGGGGTGGCAAAAGGACTCAGGTATCTTCATTCGGGATTTGGGGAATACCAGAGTGTATTACATAGAGACTTCAGTAGCAGAAAGATATTATTGTACGACGATTTAGAGGCTAAAATTTATGATTTCACCAATTCAATTTTTTTCCGAAGATATCGAAGAGATAATCCCCTTTCAAGGCCTGTGAACGATGAAGATTACAGGGATCCCGTTTACCATGAAAGCTACATCTGCGACAATGAATCAGATGTGTACTCGTACGGAGTGGTATTATTTGAAATACTGACGGGTATGTTGGCTCGTGAAACAAGGTGCATTGGAGATGAAGAGCAACTAAATCTGATTACTTTGGTCCGTCGTTACTATGCTGACCAACAAGACAAGTTACTTGACCCACGTATAAGTGATCATGAAATTGATGCTCGTTCTTTATATACATTTAAAGAAGTTGCATATAAATGCATTAGTCTCGACGTAAAGGATCGCCCTTCATTGAACAAGATCATCAAGAGGTTGGAGGAAGCATTATATTTTCAAGTAAGTCTCTTCATTTTACTTATTTGAAGGATATCTAGCTGGTTCATTTGCCACAATGAGAACTATCATGATAAGATAAATTTACTCGAGTATAATGCTATGTTATTTTCCAAAAATTTTAAGGTTATTGAAGTTTTTTATATGAAAAAAAATGCTAGTTCTTCTTAACTTGTCTTTCTAGTTATTTTCCTAGCAACGGCATGATGATAACGAGTGGCATAATCAAAGTCTTAGAATTGGAAAGATTACTAGTAAAACACATATAATATTTTTTTATGGTTAGGAATACGAGTTAGGTCTCGGAAGTGAATAGCTCAAAGGCAACAAGGGTATTTAGGGCATTATCACTATTTTTTTATGGTTAGGAATACGATTTAGGAACTAACATGAATTATGATATTAATAAGTATTTTATTTGCAGAACCAAGGAGCTGCTTCCAACAATACAAGAAGATTTAGAAAACTAGAAGATTCATTTATTCCACTGAAGGACATCGACATGGCCATTGGAGTTAAAAGTCAAGAAGCTCTGATTGGAAAAGGCGGATTCGGTAATGTTTACAAAGGCCAGCTGTCTGAACGCTGGCAAAACCATACAGTTGCCATCAAATGCCTATGTCCCGATAGTTACCAAGGAGAGAATGAGTTCCGCAACGAGCTTAATATGATTTTCAGTTTCAACCATGAAAACATCATCCCTTTCATTGGTTATTGCGATGAAGGCAATGAGAAGATTATAGTTTACAAGTATGCTAGTAATGGTAGCCTGGATTCTCATCTAGAAAAAGAGGATAAGAGACGTAAATTGAAATGGGAAGATCGCCTGAAGATTTGCTTAGGGGCAGCAAGAGGACTTGATTACCTCCACTCAGGTCTTCGGGAGGACAATAAAGTAATACACAGAGACGTCAAGAGTGCAAACATATTATTGGATGACTATCTGGTAGCCAAAATTTGTGATTTTGGAGTGTCAAAATCTGGCCTCATAAATCAGCCACAAACCCAAGTCTACACAAATGTTGCGGGTACTGACTTTTACATGGATCCAATTTACCAAGAAGATGGCATCCTCCGGAAAGAGTCAGATGTGTACTCATTTGGAGTGGTAATGTTTGAGTTGTTGAGTGGAATGTTAGCTTCTTATCTAAGGTTAGAAGGTGGTAAATGGAAACCTCTCATACATAATGTCCGACGCTACTATAACTACAAACCAGAGTTGCTAATTGATCCGCTTATAAGAGATGAAATTGATAGCCGTTCTTTTGATATATATAGTAAAGTTGCATTTCAGTGCATTAGTTTCAATTCAAAGGAACGCCCTACCATGGAAATGATCGTGGATCGGATTGAGGAAGCACTGGAATTTCATGTAAGTATTTTACTTCAATCAAATTATTAGGTTGCTTCAGCAAGCATGTTATAACTATTGTTGTTTGAAAATGTTTATATTGATCCATTTCTCATAACAAGATAATCTACTTTGAGTATGGAAAGCTATTAATCATCAGCCTAAAAACATACCATAGGCGGGTCATAGCTGTACGGATAGCTTCACGGTACCATTCAATATATTGTTAAGAATCCATGACTTCTTCTTTGCTTTAATGTAAGCTTTTTGTTGTCAAATGCCATTTTTGTTGGCCAAAATAAGTTTTTTGTTGTCGAATGCCATTTTTTGTTCAACACCTTAATTTGCAGGGAACATCTGAATTTGCATGCCATGTTTATATGCTTATCTGCACTCATTTTTTGAGATTTTTTATGGCTTGATAACACTTTCCGACTTATGAATTCTTGATACCATCTTGTATATTACTGCACCGTGTACTGTATTTGTTGCTTAACATGCATTTGGTTCAACTACTTTTCTGTGTAGGTAAGTAATCAAAGGGAATCACAGGCAAAAGGTGATGCAGACTTAAATCATCCGGGGTCGTTGGAGTAATTACTCATTATTAAAAGTTCAGTTTCTGGATGCATTTTATGTTATGAGATGTGTGATTAGTGGAACTTCTGTAATTTTTGGTTGTGTGAATTGCTGGGATTTTGTATCCATTGTTTAAGACACGTATACAAAACGTGAAGTTATCAAGCCCTCATTGATCACGAGCCGCAACAACCAACTTCTTCCCAAAATATCTTCCGGGTAACAGACCAACCAAAGCCAGGTGCACTTGGATACAAGTGATAACTGATAGTGATCACCTGTACATGTCATCATATGACCCGTTTAGGTGGTATCGATAGATTGCACTACTTTTAGTGAGTGCCAGCTCCATAAGATTTAGGGTTGAGAAGAGAGAATTGATTTTAATTGAAAACTATGACTTCATTCATTATAATGGCTCGGTATATATACCGGTTGGGTTAACCCTTACAATGATAACACTTATCCTATAATGACTCGACCTACGTTGGCACTTATCACCCGACGCCCTACTTTGGCACTTTTCGTAAAACGACATAAACATATATCCTAAAACAATAGATAAGTATGATGGACAACTCCTAATCCATCATGTGCCACGATGGCACAACCTTGGTTCTCTTCCCACGTCCCAACCGATCCACCTCTGTTGTAACAGAATCCTTGCATACTCGCACATTTTATTATTAGGATAGACAGGTGTTATGCACCCCCCCCCCCCCCCCCCCCCCCCCCCTCATTTGGCTTTGATATGTGCTATGAAATCACCCCACCAAAACTCCAGACCACATAAGGAAAAAAAACCCTAAAAACTCTCCCCGAAGGAGGCGATATCCGGCCACCCCTTCCACCATGCTCCGATCAAAAACTACCCTTTAAATCCGCCTCTCTATTGTTCTATGAATGATATGCAATCGGTTTTAAGGTAGTTATTATCTTGGAAGGGGTGTGCTTCTGTTCTTTTCTTTCTAAATCTTGTGATATCGCATCCTGTTTCAATAAACCCGAATCGCTATCACGTTTTATTTTTAAGTCGGTCTGTGATTGATCTCCTATTTGAGGAGATCGATTTACTATGAGGGTTTAAGTGTGTATCGATTTCTTTATAACCCTGAACGATTCTTTAGGAATCGGTGTTAGGGTTTTTTGGGTTTCATCTGCTTGATCGTTGTGTTACATGGGTTCATCTTTATACGATCTTCTTGCTGGCTATGAACATATATTATAGCTTTTTGCATATCACTCCATGGAATCTTTTTAAGGTTTCGTTTATTGATGCTGGTATATGTTACATATTGTGTGATGTGTATGGCGTGCCTAGGCGTTTACACGTTGCGTCCTGGTGGGATTGATGTGCTTACTGAATTACAAAACCCTACTTTAGGGTTCGTACATCATCTATTGTGGTTGTTTGTTGGTCATGATGGATCTGGTTGTTTAAGGTACGTCAACCTATGCTAGGGGTTGTTTGCTGTTCGTGTTTTTTTCACGATGTGTTACTATGAACATGGGTTTAGGGAGATGGAAGTTAAGTTTGTAGATTTCCTGTTCAAAAACTCTAGTATTGGCTTTTTGATCCTTCTGCTTTTGTTCATCTTATGAGGATCATGGGTATGGTGTTTGCGGTCTGGTTTTGATCCTGAAGGATATATGCTTAATCTAGGGGTGTTCTTAAACCCTAGTAATTGGATCGTTGACATATCTACCGTCATGTGGTGTTTGCTACTGGAAGTTAGGGTCATAACCTTATTGTTTATGTGCTTCTATTCAGCTGGTCTTGTCCTTGCATGCCTAATAATGATTGATAGTAGCTATTTAGTTTGTTTTGGCTATGGCAGGTTTGTTCTCTATGGGTTGCATTCTATTTGCATTAAGCAACATGTGGGTTAGAGATTGTGTCATGGTGGGACAATGATGATGCTTGGAAGTTCTACGATTACTAAGAAGACTCAAGTGTTTACTTGAATTATGATCTATTTTTATTCTTAGCAATTGTTAGATGTGTTTGGTTATGTAATTTATAACAATGGCATGTCATTCTTATATTGTGGTTATGGTAGTGTCCTAAGGGACTAAGATGAGGGACACACCCTCATCCATTGTACTTCAACGCTTTTTGGTTAATATATTTTACCGGGGTGCAGGATTACTCCCCTTTACCCGAAATCACCCCACAAACTGAAAGTCGGCCATGTAATATCATATTCAGGATTACTGCCTTCAAAATCTTTCCCCCGTAACCCTTTAAAATCTTTCCCCACAATGATTTTTTTTTTTTTTTTTTTTTTTTTTTTTTTTTCTAATATAAATACCATTTTCATTGGAAAAGTACGTCATAGTTATCAAATAACAACAATCTGAATAGAAACTAATTAACTAATCTCATAAGCACATTACCCGATATGAGAGGGTTTTAACGGGTAAAATAACAACCCAAAATTTTATGGATGAAATCGTTCAAATGAATCTAGGTCACATGACAATGTCAATTACACAAGACTAATAAGAAACGCTGATGTGCAAGTTCCGTGCATTGAATTTTACCATACCTAAAATCTAATTCTTTTATTTCATCAAAATAGGATTTACATATTGGTGGAAAGCAAACGGCCGGCAATAAGCTGCGCTACTATCCCTTTTTGGAAAATGAAACGGGTCAAGTAACTAACCGCGAAACTTTATTATCTTTTTTTTGGTTTAAATAATGTGTCATAACTGAAGGTTTCAAATTGTTGAGAAGTCATATAAAAGTTTCCTTTCCCAAAAAGTGTAATAGATTGCATTATTAAAAGATTACATAAAATCCAATAGTGCATTGTTATATAATTTTAAATTTGTGGTGTATTCCATCTTCAGTTATTGTTATATGAAACGGGCAACATTAAGTTGAAAGTGAAACGGGTCAAATTGATCAAAAGTCCATCCAAAATGTATTCAAATTTGTTGGGTCAAGTTGTCCCAAGACACATAGCGTTCTTGCATTCCATCCAACAAATTGCATTGCATTCCCAAAGTGCAGTCTTCTTATGCTGTTTTTTAGATTGAAAATATGTTTTAGTTTCACGGATCACTAAATGGAATGGGTCAGAATGAACGAAACCAATTAAATGTAACAAAAGCCGCCAATGTGACAGTCACATAATAGTGTAATATTAAGGTAAGCTAAAAGTGAAAATAGCCAACTCGAGAAAAAATGAATTCAAATGGGTCGGATTGGGTTCACCGAAAACACACATGGCATTGCAACAACTTAGACCAAAAAGTTGTATGACTTTCAGATTTTTTTTAGTTGCTCCTGAAGGGCTGGTTCTGAGTTCTAACAGACTGCATTAAACCCAAAAGTGTAGTTTGTATAATGTTTATTAACTTTCTTTTATGTTCTGCAAAGTATTGTGTTCGGGGATCTTTAGATGAAATGGGTCAAATTTTACATTAAAACTGTAACATATCAATTGGATAAGTCACCCAGAAGTGCCATTTACACAAAAGTGTGTTAGAATGATTAAGCTGAAAATTGAACAGCTCAGTTGCAAACAAAATGTGTATTTGCTGTTCGGGTTGATCCGAAACACATACTGCAATTCAAACCCAAGACTGCCCAGAAACACAGATAGCATTGAAAGTTGAAAAGAAAAGCTTAAGCGGAGTGTGCTTTACTTTCAGGTTGGCAAAATGAAACGAGTCAAATTACACACTTGATGTGAAAATGATCAAATTTGTCAAAACTCGCTATAGTTAGGCTAATAATAAATCGGGTCATTTGCATACAAATGTGTTCAAATTGGTCGTGTTGAGGTGTGCCAAAACGAATGGCATTTTTACATTCCAACAGATTACATTGAATCCAAAGTGTGTACTCTTTTATAGTTTTTCTGTAAGAGCAAATGGGTTATAGTTTCAAGGATCGCTAACTGAAATGGGTCAATACTTATTAGATGAAACAAATCAACCGTAATAAAATTCACCCAAAGTGTCGATCACATAATAATGTATGATAATTATTAAGCTAAAATTGAAAAGGGTCCATATGAGAATTATATCTCACTCATAATTATGAGTACAACACACTTTTCCATTTAGTGCAAATTTGTGTTAATCATAAGCTTCATAACCATTTGTTTGAGCTTTAGAACAAAATTTGTAATTGTAAACGAGCTTTTGAGCTCCAGCATGGGTTAATAAATGAGCCAATCAAGCTTGATCATTTATACGAGCATTTTAAGCTTGAAAACAAGTTTACTAAAGAATTAAAAAAAAAACAAAAAAAAAAAAAAACAAAAAAACAAAAAAAAAACAAAAAACTTCGAACTCGAACATCAAAAAAATATTCGAGTTCAAGCTCAAGCCAATTTATAAAAATTTATTCGAGCTCGAGCCGCTCGTTTAAACTAAAACTCAACTAGACTCGACTCGGATCGTTAACACCCCTACTAGTAATACCCATTATTTTATTTTATTTTTTTTTGAACTGGTAAGACCCATTATTTAACACTTATACAACCACTCCATGGAAACGAAGCATTGTATGGCAATTATTTCAGCCAAGACCCATGTGAAGTTGTGATTGTAGGTCCTTCCATTATCACCACTAATGGTCGCTTTTTCACAATCACTCATTTACCAATCTTTATCGACTTTTATTTTATTTTATTTAATTTTTTAATTTTTTTAATCTCCTCAATTTCTCGACATCTGGTAAGGTATTTGAAATTTGTATTGGTAAACATTTGGATTACATTTTGTAAGTTTGAGTTTTTATAAATTTGATATGTATTAATATAAAAGTAAAACCTAGGGAAATAAATATTCTTTTATTCTTTACTAAGATTGAAAAAGATAATGTAAAGAACAAGACAATGATAATGTTTAATCATTAACTAAGACTAGTTATAATACTCGCATACACGTGTTTTTTTTTTTAAATTTTTTTTGAATAATATATTTTTATTTGTTAAAAAATAAATAATTTAATCTTTGTTTTGTTTTGTTTGATTTATGATTTTTAATTATAATTTTTTTATTATTAAAGATAATCACTTAAAATGTTTAATCCTATTGTTAGTTGCCTTTTATTTATATTTTTTGTTTTTATTTGTGTAGCATATCAACAAAACGAATTTATAAATTTATAAATTAAAAATAATAATTCTGTGATTACCTAATAAGGAAATTTTTTCCCGAAATACAAAAGTGGATTTTGTTTTATTATATAAAAGATTAATGGTAGTTCCTTTTACGTTTCTAACATAGGTCCTAAAATCTTTGTATACATGAGATGATTTGTACACCATTTATTTTAGCCATCCACCACTAAATTACACTAGTGATGCACACAGTACAACACTGTTATGCATGATTTAGTGGTGCATGGATAAAAGAAATGATGTACAAATCACCTCCCTTCTTCTTTTTCAAAAGCAACTAATTATCTTATCATATTCGTCGGCCACAACTCACAAGGCCTCTGGTATATAGCGCTTCAAAACAAGCTTGAAGTCTAAAGTGGTTCCCGGACACCACCTACTATAGCCTTAGGTCCGCCCCTGGATTTAACCATACATACACCAAATTTGAATAAAAGGCAACTATAAAAGCTTATGAGGTCTTATAAGAGCTTATGAGGGCTTAAACTTCTAATATAAGTCGACTTATAAAATAAGTTTTGTTTATCGCATGGGCTTTATAAACCATAAGCTTCCATAAACCAAAGCCTATTGAAAGAGATTTATGGGGGCTTATAATTTGTCAAATTACTTAAATACCCTTTAAAATATAATTGATTATGAAGTAAAAGCTAAAAATATATCTGAATCTGATGTACTTTTATACAATTTTACATTAATAAGCCCGGACTCCAACTCCGGCCATATCCCGTTTCTCCAAACATGCCTTATAAACAAATCCAGTGTCACACAAGTCACAATGAATGATTGAGCATTTCAGCCAATACAAACAACCCATGTGACTTTCACAAGGAACACAGTCACGAAATACAAATTAACAACAGAACCTCCTTTTTATGCAAAAAGACTATATCTTTGTATGCATCACTTTCTTCTTTTTGAAAAGCCACTAATTATCTCATCTACCCTGGCACCCATGTTTGACCCTTTCTGTTAGAGTATTACAATCAAATAGCACATATTGCGGAAGCTAGGATCAAGTATAACACATAAATATTAACTAAAACATAAATAGTAAACGTACCCGATGCACTTCAATAAACCTTGATTCTTGGACAATTAGATCAATGATAAACCCCTTACCGTTTTGTTTATCGATCTCTTGATAATTACTAAAGTAAGTAATTACCTCGTTCTTGTACACACAAACTCCAACGAATAAAGGTTGTTGCAAGTAAACAAATCACTTATGGTTTTTCACTTGGAAAAATCGAACCACAAACCCTAGGGGAGGGGATCCGATCGGCCAAGACAAAAGAAAAGGAAAAACAAAGGTTTTAGGGTTAGAGTGTGTGCACAAAAGATGTGTAGGTTTAACCCTTGGCCTTGTATTTATAATAGGTGATATCTTGGTGACCAAGCAAGCAAGGAATGGGCTTGACCCATCCTTGTTCGACCGGCCATAGGCTCCCAAAGGGGGTTCTAGAACCTCCTTGTCACCCAAGTTACACTCTAGTCCTTGTTTTTCTTATTTAACGATAGTTAGTCCATACGGTTAACAACTAACGACCGTTTAGTCCATTAAGTGACATAAATATATATATTTCATACATTTAATAAATATATAAATTTATTTACATTATTCTTGTTTGTAAAGTGTGCAATCCCAAGGTCTCGTGTTCGATCCTAGACATTTACCTATTAATGTTTATACGTAACATTTAACAGCTCCCACTCGTATATTCATTAATAGTAAAATGACATTGGTTAGCGTCTTGCAACACTCCAATGCCCCTAGTTCAAACCGAGCTAGGTTTTCTGGAAAAACCTTTAATGATTCATCATTATAATTATCCTTTCATTACTAATACCGCATTAATAAAGATGTGAGTTCCTTTATTAAAATTCTGTTTCTCGTTTCTTTATGATTGAACAAAATTACCAAAACATCTGAACGTATTCCAGATAGACTTTGGGCATGGCCATGCAAACATTTTGTCAACCCTACGAGGGGCCCAGCAGTATTAAACTTCTAAACAAATCAGAAGGAATAAATTCTTTCTTGACTACAAGAATAACCCATGAACTTTGCAACACTTCTGAAAACAATCCTTATGACTCCCTGTTACGGTGAGCGGTAGATTGCTTCACAAAAATGCACTACATCCATGACACTTATCTGGTATCTCAAGTCTGAGGATAACTTTAAATATGATTCTCACATTACACATAAAATCATATTGTTGGGATAAGTCCAATATTCAATTCATCGAATATCATGTGAAATTGGTATGACTACGCATCAATATACTTTCAAGTATATTCTAAACCAATACTCAAATTTGTCTTAGTTTAATGATATTCCCATATCATTAATCGACAATGGACATTTAGAATAATAAATTATTCAAGGATCTTAAACATGCAAATATAGGATATATTATTAATAAGACAATGACTAAATAAACATAACCAATATTTTATTTCAGTAAATATTAATAATTGTACATTACATCCTTTATCCAAACACTAATCACAAATGGGCATGAAACTTTCAGCTAATCTAAGTCCTACACCTTCAGCATGCTTGTAAAGCTTAGTGCCAGGTAGAGGCTTTGTTAATTGATCCGCCAAGTTATCATCTGTGTGAACTTTGAGCATTTCGATTTCACCTATTTCGACTTGTTCTCGAACATAGTGATGCTTAATCGGGAAATGTCTGGTGCCTTTCATGATTCCAGGCTCATTGGCAAATGTGATTGCAGCAGAATTGTCACAATACATTTTAATAGGTCTTTGAATCGAAGGCATGACTCCAAGCCCCGAGACAAACTTCCTAATCCAAACAGCTTCCATTGCAGCTTCTGAAGCAGCTATATACTCACTCTCTGTAGCAGACATCGCTAGTACACTCTGCTTTCTGCTCCTCCAATCCACTGCTCCTCCATTAATGATAAAGACATAACCCGTCTGAGACTTCGTATCATCCTTATCACCTTTCCAAGAAGCATCGCAGTAACCTGTAACATCAAGTTCTGCCGATGGATTTCCCCCATAAACCAAAAACATATCCTTAGTTGCCCTAAGGTACTTAAGAATATTCTTAACAGCAGTCCAGTGAGCTACACCTGGATTTTGCTGATATCGACTGGTTAAATTCTGAGCAAACGCTACATCAGGTCTTGTACTTTTAACCGCATACATAATAGATCCCACAGCCGAAGCATAAGGGACTCTTTTCATGCGTTGCACCTCTTCAGGTGTTGAAGCACAAACCTTGTTGCTCAAGCCATGTTGCTCTTGCATCGGCAAATATCCTTTCTTGGAATTTTGCATATTGAATCTCTTCAATATTTTATCAATGTAAGCACTTTGGCTTAATCCAATTAATCGCTGAGATCTATCTCTATATATCTTGATTCCCAGAATAAATGCAGCTTCCCCTAAATCTTTCATAGAAAAACAACTTCCAAGATATTCCTTAACCTTTTGTAAACTTGGAATGTCGTTCCCCATGATTAATATGTCATCGACATATAATATAAGGAAAATTACATTACTCCCACTAACTTTGTGATATACACATGGCTCATCAAGATTTTTAGTGAATCCATACTTTTTAATCTCACCATCAAATCTCTTATTCCATTGTCGTGATGCTTGCTTTAATCCATAAATGGATCTTTTAAGCTTGCATACACGATTTGGGAATTCTGGATTTACATACCCCTCAGGCTGCGCCATATAGATGTCCTCATCTAGGCGACCATTTAAGAAGGCGGTTTTAACATCCATTTGCCAAATCTCATAGTCATAGTAAGCGGCTATGGCTATAAGAATCCTAATTGTCCTTATGTCAGCTACAGGAGAAAAGGTCTCCTCATAGTCAACACCAAAAGTTTGTGTATAGCCTTTAGCTACACAACGGGCCTTATAGGTGTGTACAACGCCATCCATGTCAGTCTTTTTCTTGTAGAGCCATTTACTCCCAACTAGTTTGGCACCCGGAGGTAGGTCTACTTCTTCCCAGACATCATTGTCTTCCATGGATTGCATTTCCCCATCCATAGCTTCTTTCCATTTGGCCTTTTCAGGACCATTCATGGCAGCTTCATAACTTGTAGGCTCATCAAGATCACCCAGTATATACTCATCACTCTCTACATTAAGACATAGACGAGTAGGAGCTTTTACTGGTCTTGTTGACCTACGAATGGGAATCACTTCAACTTCAGGTGGAGGACCTAAGCTTTCAGGTTCTACCGGAAGTTGGTTAGTGTTTTCAGAAGGTTCTACATCTTCTTGACCGTCTTCCAGGTCATAAACTCTCCCACTGAATTCTTGAGATATGAGCTCTCTTTCAAGAAAGTCTCCATACCTTGCAACAAATACTTTGTTTTCAGGTGGGTAATAAAAGTAGTATCCCATAGTTTCCTTAGGGTATCCTACGAAGATGCACTTCACAGATCTTTGTTGGAGTTTGTCTGCTGAGTCACGTTTAACATACGCCTCACAACCCCAGACCTTAAGATAAGACAGGTTAGGAGCTTTTCCAGTCCATACCTCATATGGTGTCTTATCAACCTTCTTTGTTGGAACCATATTAAGAATGCGAACCGCAGATTCTAAGGCATAATCCCAAAACGAGAAAGGTAGAGTTGTTAGATTAAACATAGATCGTATCATGTCTTGCAATGTACGATTCCTTCTTTCAGATACACCATTTTGTTGTGGAGTATATGGAGAAGTAAGGTGCTGGACAATTCCCTCCTTTGCTAGATAATCTATGAACTCCTGACTCAGGTATTCACCACCTCTATCGGATCGAAGAGCTTTAATCTTCTTTCCTAGTTGCAACTCTACTTCTGCTTTAAACACTTTGAATGTTTCAAACACCTCATGTTTATGTTTAAGTAAATAAACATAACCATAACGGCTATAATCATCCGTAAATGTTAAGAAGTAGCTAGCACCCCTCCTTGACACATGTCTAAGTGGTCCACACACATCTGTGTGAATAAAACCAAGTAGATCATTCGCCCTTTCAATCCTATTTTTAAAGGGTTTCTTAGTCATCTTCCCAGCAATGCAAGATTCGCATTTATCAAATGATTCATCATTGATCTTATTTAAAAGCACATCATGTTGCAGCTTTTTCATGCGATCTTTGCCAATGTGAGCAAGTCGACAATGCCAAAGATAAGACGAATCCAGACCTTTCTTGATTCTCTTATTGTTGATGCTATACATTGAATTATTTTTAACAAAAGCATTATCATTATCATTCATATCAATTTCAAATACACCATTCACAGCAATAGCATTAAAATAAAAAACATTATTTAAAGAAACCGAAATTCCATTGCTTGAAATAGTATGCTCAAAACCAAGGTTTAACAAACATGAAAATGAAATTACACCTCTAACAATTGACGGTGCATAATGACAATTATTTAAAGATAGTACTAGGCCCGAAGGCAACACTAAATTAAATGTTCCTATAGCTTCAACTCCTGCATGCGCTCCGTTACCAACGTGCAAGAATTGTTGTCCATAGGCCAGCTTTCTCTCAACTCTAAACCCCTGCATGGTATTGCAGATATGAATGCCACATCCAGTATCATATACCCATGAATTCAATTTAGGAGTAAGAGTGAATAATTCAATCATAAAGAACGCACCTGATGAGCTGGGGTTACCAGCATCATTCCCCTGCTTCTTGAGTCGCAAGTCATGAATGTAGAGAGGGCAATTGCGCTTCCAATGGCCCTTTTCATGACAATGGTGACAAGCCTGATCCTTCCTGTTTGGCGGATTCACCTTGTTCTGCTTAGGCTGATGTTGTTTCATCTTGGGTTCAGGTTGATAGGCCATGACCTGCTTGCCTTTGTTAACCTTCCCTTTGCCTTTGTTCACATGCGATTTCTTCTGGATTCTTCCCCCATGAATTGCCAACACTTGCAGGGTGGGATTCTTGACCTTGGTTGGTAGACTTTTCTCATAATCAACAAGCAATGCGAGTAATTCTGAGACTGTCTTCCCCGAGCAATGCATGTTGAAGTTCTGCACAAAACCAGCAAAATCCTTGTTGAGGGATCTGTTGATCAAGTGCACTTGCACATTCTCGGGGTAACCAAAACCAATTCTGTGAAGTTGATCAAAGGAGTCCTTCATCTCATCCACATAATCGGCTACTGGTTTACCATCACCATGCTTGCAGTTGTGTAGCTTGTCAAGTTCATCATACAATTCAACTGCAGGTGACTTCTCATAAGATTGCCTGAGGTTATCAAGCATATTCTTAGGAGACGCATACTCATACTTCTTTTGTAATTGAGCATTCATGCTAGTGAGCATTAGACAAGCAACCTCATTGTACTTAGCATTAGTCACCTTCCATTCTGCCTTTGCTTCAGGTGTTGCCGTAGCAGCAGGTTCAGCAGGGCATTCCTGGGTCACATAATCCATCTTACCAGACGCCCTCAAGACAATTCTGAGCGAACGGTACCAGTCATTGAAATTCTTTCCAGTGAGTTTCTCTCTCTCAAGATGACTCTTGAAAGCATTAATCACAGTTTGGTTATCGGGTTGAGCCATATCTACAGATAAAGTTCAAATATTAGTATTTTCGATAATCAATATCTTCAAGAAAATAAAATACCCAAGGCTATATTCATATAACCAACTAATTTTCTTGAAAACCTAGGATCTATCTTTACATAGTTTCACCACATCAGTTGATCTGCTAGTGGTAAAAGTACAAAAGATAGTAATCTGTCGAACAATAATTGGCAAACAAGATTTCCAATTCCTAGATCATTATGGGATTTACATCAAATTGATTCATCAATTTGCCTTTGTAAGCATGTTTTATCCCATCTCATGCCTTAAGTTCTAGGTCTCATGCACAACTTAATTAAGTCGTCTACCTTAGAAACTGTAAAATTACAATTATGGTCTCACGCGTTAAAAGAATTTTACCTTGTTATAGTAATTTAGCCTAGGTCTCACGTTTACTAAATTAAAATTCCAAGTGTTTCTTATAGGTAGATGGCACGTAACTTAAATTATAAGGGTATTAATTTTTTGATATGTCAATCAAAATTATGTACAAAGATGCATGCACTCATCTTTATAACATAAGTTTTCATAAAAACTTTTTATGTCCGATTCCTGAAATTAATACACAAAGTTTCACTTGAGGTTTATGCCAAAACCCTAAGATGACTTTCTACAACATATAATTTTAAAAGTAATTCGTTTAAGATATATTCAAGATTGTGATAACCAAGGCAGACTCTAAGGCTCTTTTCTAAGCCTTCAAATCACGGTTATGAATATCATCTTAAAAGACTTAATTTTAAAAGTATATTTGCACAAAACATCATTCAAGCAAAAGTTTATGGATTCAATCTCAAAACAGTAATAAAGTTTGAATAATGCTAGTCTCGACTGGGAGCTGATTACCGTGCGAATCGGACCACGATTGTCATAAGACCTTTGCAAGATTCTTACTTTATCACTTTAGGGTTTCACAATTATTAGTCCGTTTTAATTTTCTTTTTATGAAAACACCCTTTTATTGCTTACATCAAGTCCAACTAAAAAAACAATAAAACAAGTAGCAAAGAAAATCAAACAAACAATAATAAATAAGTGAAACAATTAGCCACATGCAAACCGTATTAGAAAAGATCCTAATAAAATCAATTCTAGGTATAATAACGCATGTAATCAACTAAGGCCTTCCCCTCTTAATGGAGGTGAGTCACATACATTGACGAATCAATTGCGTAGGCCAAAGCTAAAAACACACCACATAGCATATAACATTGATTTTAATATGTATTGGAGTCTTCCCCAATTTAAGATCTATCTAAATATGTGACAACAAAACAAGATCCATGACAAACATGCATGTAAGTCACGGATTAAAACCTAACAATTAGCAATTAGGTCACAAGATACGTTCAAATAACCGGTTAATGACCTAGGGTTTCTAGTGATTACACATAATCAAGAAAAACCACAAAACCCTAATTAGGGTTTCATGGGAAAATCGACCCCCCCCCCCCAAAATTAGGGTTAGGGTTTCAAAATTTTTAGAAAAAAAAAGAAAAACCCTAGATCAAAAAAAAACATGTATCTAAAACAATTAAAGATCCGGTTTTTATTACGTTTTAGTAATCAATTACATGTTATACAAGGCTCGTGATGCCACTGTTAGAGTATTACAATCAAATAGCACATATTGCGGAAGCTAGGATCAAGTATAACACATAAATATTAACTAAAACATAAATAGTAAACGTACCCGATGCACTTCAATAAACCTTGATTCTTGGACAATTAGATCAATGATAAACCCCTTACCGTTTTGTTTATCGATCTCTTGATAATTACTAAAGTAAGTAATTACCTCGTTCTTGTACACACAAACTCCAACGAATAAAGGTTGTTGCAAGTAAACAAATCACTTATGGTTTTTCACTTGGAAAAATCGAACCACAAACCCTAGGGGAGGGGATCCGATCGGCCAAGACAAAAGAAAAGGAAAAACAAAGGTTTTAGGGTTAGAGTGTGTGCACAAAAGATGTGTAGGTTTAACCCTTGGCCTTGTATTTATAATAGGTGATATCTTGGTGACCAAGCAAGCAAGGAATGGGCTTGACCCATCCTTGTTCGACCGGCCATAGGCTCCCAAAGGGGGTTCTAGAACCTCCTTGTCACCCAAGTTACACTCTAGTCCTTGTTTTTCTTATTTAACGATAGTTAGTCCATACGGTTAACAACTAACGACCGTTTAGTCCATTAAGTGACATAAATATATATATTTCATACATTTAATAAATATATAAATTTATTTACATTATTCTTGTTTGTAAAGTGTGCAATCCCAAGGTCTCGTGTTCGATCCTAGACATTTACCTATTAATGTTTATACGTAACATTTAACACTTTCCACATGACATATTTGGGTTTTCTCATTCATTTTGATCCAAGGTAGTTCCTCTTATGTTTCTAACATAGATCCTAAAATCTCTGTATACCCCACTTTCTTCTTTTTCAAAAACAACGTACTATCTCACCATATTCGTTGGCCTCAACGCCTTTGGTATACATCGGTTCTAAACAAACTTGAAATCTAACGTGGTTCCCGGACACCACCTACTGTAGCCTTAGGTCCGGCCCCTGGATTTAACCATACATACATAGTCACCAACATTAAAAACAATGTCTTCTTCTGGTGTAAACCTTGAAAATGTTCGAATTACACTGGAGGATATCAACGTCGATTCCTCAGTAAATCTGGAAATTTCTGAAAAGTCTCGTCATGTTGAAATAGGAAAACTATACGAACTCTGGCAAAACCGCACAGCTGCTATTGCAGCTGGAAACGATCCTGAAGAGGCTGTTCAGATATTTTCCAAGTTGCACCATGAAAACATCGTCGTTTCTGGCAGAGATAAATGTACTATTATTGGAAGTCTATGTACCTATTTTGATGAAGAAAAGAGTAGGCCTAACTATACATGGGCGCAACGTCTCAGAACTTGCATAGGCATTGCAAAAGGGCTCCGTTACCTTCACTTAGGTGTCGCTGATCACGGTAGAGTAATACATGGATATATTAATGGCCAGTCTGTATTGTTAAATGAAAATCTAGAAGCTAAAATTTTGCTTTATGGTAACTCGGTATTAGTCCGTGGAAATCAGCCAAATCCAGAAATTTATAGACGACCAAGAAAGCAAGAATTCTTCGATCCATGTCCCATTGATCCGGTTTACCTAGAAAGCAGCATCCTCAACATAGAATCAGACATTTACTCATACGGCATACTTATGTTTCAAATATTGAGCCGGGTAATGCACGATGATTCTGTTATAGTCATGGGAAATGATTATGAACAGAAGCTGATAAATCGGGTTCGACGTTTCTATGGTGATGGACCCGAGCAGTTAATTGATCCATATATCATAGATAATGTTGACCGTCGTTCGTTTCATATGTTTATAGATATTGCATATAAATGCATCAGTCTCAACATAAAGGATCGCCCTACGATGGATGAGGTCGTCAAGACTATTGAGGAAGCACTTGATATTCATGTAAGTCTTCTTGTTTACTACTAGTATTATTTTCTGAGTTAATTACAAATTTGGTCTCTATGTTTGTACACAATCATATCTTTCATCGTTAAACGTCTCATGTGCAGTTACGTGAGAGTATTTATGTCATTTCACTCACTTTCATCTTCGACCCTAATTGATTCAGCAATTTTCATTTTCTGTTTGACTAAAACTTAAAACACAATATATCAAATCTTTGATCTTATAGTTAAAAACAATCTTCGATCTTACAGTGAAACCCTAAATCAATTTCCGAACCTAAACGTTAAAATCAAACCCAAAAAAAACCATACATAATTGGTAAATAATTATTCACCCCAAAAAAATCAAATCTTGCAATCATCTTCTACCCAATATGTTATAGGTCTAGTTTGGTCGGACCTTTGTACTGTTCGGTCCACGGTCCATAATGTTGAGCCCTATCATACGGAGCTTTGGAGTGCAATTGTCATCCTTGCATGAAAAAGGGATGAATTTTGAAAGTGCGAGCATAGTCTGTGTGAGGTAGAGATCTTTTGAAGAGATGGTGATTGTTTCAAGGTTGTATGCTATATGGGTTAGTTTTTGTTTTTTTGTAAATATGGGTCATATTGGAATTTGTGGACCCATTTAATTTCTTTGTACCATTTGAAGTTTCTGTTCTCAAGTCTAAATTTTAGAGTGTAACTTTTAACTTAGGCAAAAGTTTATAAGTATTTCATTTTTTTTCTTTTTGAAATCATTATTTAAACCACTATTATCATAACATACTCTGTACATTTAAAAAAAAAAAAAAAAAAAAAAAAAAAAACCCACTGGCACACCAATTTTTTTACACGAGTTAGAAACATCAACTTATTGGATCTTTTCTTTCATTATTAATATTAGTATTAATTAATATCAATTAATATTTATATTAATAGAGAATACATCCATTAACTTAAAATTAATATTTAGAATGCCTCCATATATAAGTTATATGCGGAGTATTAGTTATATATTACAGTAAATAAAACAAATGAAGGCTATTCAATACTATATAATTATTACATTCATAGACGGACTCATGATTTTTAAGAAGGTGCGGGGCCGGCCGGCTAATGGAGTGTGAAACCTGTGCATAGGCACAGGGCCCATAATAAGGCGTGTCGGCCATAGTCCTGTAGTGTACTAGGGGTATTTAGGAATAGGGTAAATTGCAAAAATGGTCCTTGACGTTCCACAAAATAGCAAAAATGGGATCGAGACAAAAAGTAGCGCAAAAAAGACATCAATGTTCCACATTTTTGCAAAATCGCCACCGAGAGGCCTTTTTGGCTAACTTCCGTTAGTTTTCCTCGTTAAGTGCAGTGAAATAACTAATATACCCTCATCTTCTTCCCCATTTGAATTTCTTTTTAATTTATATTTAACTTTAATATACAATCAAGAACATCAAGAACAAAAACCCAAAAATGCGAAAATGCAAACACAGCCACCACCACCACCTTCTACCACAACACAACCAACACCACCACCCTCTACCGCCACCAAGAACATCATTTATGGGTTTTTATAATATATCAAAAAAAAGTTCATTACTGGATGAAGCAGCCTGTCGTTCTGTCATACTCTTCATCACTGGAACCATAGTAGATCGTCAAAAACGCAGCTAAGCATCCGAATGGTAGGTTCCCAGGAATTATTAAAGTTTGTTCTCCTAGCTCAACGAGGTCATGTATGCATTTCCAAAATACTACCTCCGTCCCAATTTATTTGTTCAGTTTTGACTTTTTGAGTCTTTCTTTGTCAACTTTGGCCACAAATATTCTTATTTGTGTTATATAATACTTGATAAAAATTATACAAATTAAAAATACACTTAAAACTCAATCTATTCATATATTTTGCATCAAATATCAAATAACACAAACATATATATTTAAGCTCAAAGTTGACAAAGAAAGATTTTGAAAATCAAAAGTGGACAAATAAATTGGGACGGAGGGAGGGCATGTTTGATTACCGCTGAATAAAATAATTCAACACTGAATACTAAAATTGAATCGGTCAGTGTGTTTGGTATATAAAAAACTAGACACTGAATTGTCAATCAAGTACTGATCGATTTTGGGTGATCAAGTATGCCAAATGATTCAGTGGAAGAGTGGGTCCATATTTACCAATAATATCCAATGCTATGCTACCCATACTTTTATTAAATTATTTAAAATTTTGCTAGGACTGTGATGGAATTTGATATCATCACCATATATTAATTTTAAATAAGAGAAAATTGGGTCAAATTAATTGACTATGCAATATGCATTTGGAAAATGCGTATGAAATTTCAAGAGTATTTAATTATATATGTATGATTTTGTGTATTAGTTATTTACGTTAAAATTTTACACTACAAGTTCGATATATAAACATTATTTATCAACAACGTATTTCATTTAATATTTGAGATTAAAATGATATATATATATATATATATATATATATATATATATATATATATATATATATATATATATATATATATATATATATATATATTAATTCAGAGACGTAACAAAATACATGTATCAAACAGTTTTTTAATTCAGAATCATTTTCATTCAGTACCTTTGAATTGTTCAGTTTTTTATTCATTCAGTGCTATATAAGACAGTTTTATCAAACAGCCCCGGAGTATTGATTAAGTTTAGCCTACAAACTTTATAATCAAGGAATGATATTGGTTCCTACATTCAGAGTCATGACAATGATATTTATCACAAGTGGAACATAAGGTTGAATATCATCGATGGATTTTCCGGCAACTAATGCATGATTATAATCGTTGTCTCCAATCTCTCCCATAAGAATCAAAGAACTTCTGATCAGTTGTCTGCAATCTAGAAGCAATAATGACGAAATGTTAATATAATTGCAATTATATCATTTGTACCCTCAATAGAGTTTAACCTTTCCCATTAAACATTTATAGTGCCATTTACTAAATAAGTAATGGATGAAAACTTTATTTCAGAATGATAATTAAATATACATATGAAGGTGGTTCAAAGAAAGATTTCTTCGTAGATTCATACCGTTTGAGTTAAGAATTCAACTTTTTCTTCTTCGTAGATAAAATAAACTAACATTTATAGATAATCTTGCCATTTATAATGTATTCATTCAATTATTGAATGTCTACATTCAGTTAGAATCTACTATGGCTCCAGTGATGAAGACTATGACAGAATGACGGGCTGCTTTATCCGGCTAAACAAGTTTCCAGAGTATCACTAATGATTTTTTTTTTTTTTTTTTTTTTTTTTTTTTTTTTTTTTTTTTTTTTTATATATTATAAAAACCCAGAAATGATGCTCTTAGTGGCGGTAGAGGGTGGCGGTGTTGGTTGTGTGGTGGTAGAAGGTGGTGGTGGTGGTGGTGGCTATGTTTGCATTTTCGCATTTTTGGGTTTTTGTTCTTGATTTTATATTAAAGTTAACTATAAATTAAAAAGAAATTCAAATGGGGAAGAAGACGATGGTATATTAGTCATTTCACTGCACTTAACGAGGAAAACTAACGGAAGTTAGTGAACAGTGCGTCTCAGTAGCGTTTTTGCAAAAATGTGAAACGTTGGTATCTTTTTTGCGCTACTTTTTGTCTCGGTCCCATTTTTGCTATTTTGTGGAACGTCAATGACCATTTTTGCAATTTACCCTTAGGAATAGTAGACTTCACTATTACATCTACTTTACCTGTATATAAATAGAGGCCTAGCCTCATGAAATAAAGTTTGCGTTTTTAAGTGATAAACCATTGTGTTTAGATTGAGATTTTAGTCTCTCTTATCTGTTGAATCTTTGCTTCTAAATAGCAGACGCATCAGTTGAAGCTTGTCTTCTGAATAGCTGATCACTATCCTCATCATCATTCAATATCAATTGAATACTTTCAATATTAAATTATCGTTCATCCATTATCATCTTCAACGAATCATTCAACAATTATAATTCATTCAGTCGACGTATAATACAAAACATATGGACCTATGATCAATCATCCATTCAATATTATCATCAATTTGCAGGTATTATCATATATGCCTAGCCTCATGAAATAAAGCATGCATTTTTAAGTGTTAAACCATCATGTTTAGATTAAGATTTTATATTCTCTTATCTCTTGAAGCTTTGCTTCTGAATAGCAGACGCACCAGTTGAAGCTTCACTTCTGAATAGTTGATCATTATCCTCATCATCATTCAATATCAATTGAATACTTTCAATATTAAATTATCGTTCATCCATTATCACCTTCAACGAATCATTCGACAATTGTAATTCATTCAATCGACGCATAATACAAAACATATGGACCTACTTATAATTATCGTTCAATCATCAATTATTATTCAGTTCATCTATCATTTTTTAAAGTGGAATTCACGGGTGAATAATACCTGCAAATTGATGATAATATTGAATGGATGATTGATCGTAGGTCCATATGTTTTGTATTATGTGTCGATTGAATGAATTATAATTTTTGAATGATTCGTTGAAGGTGATAATGGATGAACGATAATTTAATATTGAAAGTATTCAATAGATATTGAATGATGATGAGGATAGTGATCAGCTATTCAGAAGACTAGCTTCAACTGATGCGTCTACTATTCAGAAGCAAAACTATAACAGATAAGAGAGAATAAAATCTCAATCTAAACACGATGGTTTATCATTTAAAAACGCATACTTTATTTCATGAGGTTAGGCCTCTATTTATATACAAATAAAGTAAATGTAATAGTGACAACTACTATTTCTAGATACCCTTAGGACACTACAGGACAATGGCAGACCGGCCTTACATTATTTCTTTTTATATTATTACTAAAAACAAAATACATACATCACACCACACATAAAAAATATTGCCTAGACAGTTGGCACATTATTATATCATTACTTTTGAGACAAGTGTCTTAAAAGATTATTGGTTGATAATTATGCCATTGTCTTCATTCTTCCATTTGCGACTCCGGACATAATTCACAATTATATCTTGATAATTTGGAAAAATGTCAGCATAGTTGCATCTTGAAATCTTCTGGGAGAGCTGTGAGCAGTTCCGTAAAGTTCTCAAATGGTTCTTCGAACATAGCTATTACTTCTTGCTGTTGCTCACTAATCATTTCTGAAAATTTAGAATAGATTAATAAGTTATCAGTAATTAACTTTTATTCTTTATGATTGTCCTCGTTCTGTTCCAAGCTTTAGTGATTCGAAGTAAACTCCGGCTAGAGCTGTTACTAGATGATCCCTTGAAGGTGTAGTTTTTGGTAACTCATATCTTGTTGGAGGCTCTCCGTTGCTAATGCCCAGTTTTGCTATCATTATTGATGGCACAAGAAGCTCTTGATCTTCACAAAAAATCAGATAGCTTGAATGCATCTTGAGAAACAATGGTCGCTTTTTTGCAAAGACTTCACAGTAACTTTTGATGATTTTTCGAGCATTTGACGGGAATTCTTGTAATTCTTTGAGGTTTACGTTCTGAGCTCTTGATGTAGACTCTTGTGATTCATTGGGATCTTCTCCAATGATGTATATTGTGTCCAATAAACCATGAACAAGATAATTGTAAATGTCCATAGGTACTGCTTCTGGTAGGAAGATGGCCCTTGGACCTATTCGTCTTTTTACTGGATAGAAAGACATGGTTGTATGTGTTTCTTTGTAATTGATGAGGTTATCCCAAGATTTTTGGAATTTCACAGTTGTTGGTTTCTCCATTTCTTCTTTCTCCTTCGTGGTTGGGATGCTTTTTATTCTCTCTGTTGCGTTTATTTTTGCTATTTGTTTTGATAGATTCTGGTTTAGAGAAGTAAATCTTTGAGATTTTTGAACTTCTTCTGTTGCTACTTTTTTGTATGACTCCTTATGGGTTATTTCTGCTGCTTCTTTAGTTGGGTAGCTTTTGTAGGTAACATTTTGTCCCACTATATAAGAACTTGCAATCACCCCATCGCGATAAATACCTCTGAATGGCCCGTTGAAAATAGCGTACCATTTTTTATTGCCAATACTTGAGTGTTGTAATATCTCTTCGACATCTTCTCCAATTTTAGTGAATTCACTTTTTTCAGGAAGGGGTGAATATGATGCTTGTGTTTTTGAGGTTAATGGCGTTACTTTTTTGGTTGAGCTTGACATCGACTTTTTTGATGGTGTTGGTATCCCAACTGATTCTGATGCTGACTCTGAACTTGATACTCGGGTTAGGAATTGCAATGAATTGATTTATTCATTTTCTTATTTTTTGATAATGGCCATTTTTTTCTAGAAATATACCTTGCTCTCCTTTTTGTTGTAGTTGATGCTTGATTTGCTTTGTTATGCTTTCCATTCTCGGGTGAGAGTGTCTGTAATTGTGTTATTGTCACCCTTTATATACTTGATGAAAGGATGAAATTGGTGTAGCTGTTGTTGCCAGCGAATCAGTCGACCTCTACAGTAATCCTCGTGTAACTTGTACCTCCAAAAGCCTGTTACATACTTTGAATCTGTTCGTAATTCAAATCTTGTTTGTAATAAATCAATTTTCCATTTTTTATAGTTCTCAAACTCGCAAGTGTTTCTTTTCCATGAGAAATATATTTTTTTTCAACTTGTGAAAAAGTTACAGAAATATATTTGCATAATTTGGATTTGTATTTTTCTGTTTTTAAAACAGATGTATATGTTTCTGAATTAACAGATTTTTGCTTATTATTGCTCAAAAGAGCTAATTCTGATGTTTGTATTTCTGGATTAGTTTGAGGAATTGGATTTCCGTCAATGTCTAATCCTAGTAGCTGCTTTCCATTCTGAATAGCCTTCAAGCATCCAGCCCAAGTGTCCTCTGATGCATCTGTTTCAACTATCAAAAAATCTCTTGTTTCCACGTTATATAATTCCGGTAAACAATGTACAGTTGTTTTAATATGTTGTACAAGTTGAGTATCGGATGGTGTCCATTCCCAACGAATTTTTTCTGAAATCTTTTTTTGTAAAATTTTACTTTCTTTGGCTAAATTCTTTAAAAATCTTTGTCCAGCTATATAATTCAAACACCCTAAAAATCTTTGAATTCGTTTTCGATTTTCTAATTTGTCTGGAAAAAGATTTAATTTTTCCTGTGTATTACTCGTTAAAAAAATTGTTCCATCTTTAGTTATTTTTAATCCTAAGTATTCTACTTCGTTCTGAAGCAGTTTAGATTTCTTTTGTGACAAAACTAATACTTTTTCTTTTATTATTTGTAAAACGATTGATACCGCTTTTATATGTTCTTATTCGTCTTCTTTTGTAAAAAACAATAACATTGTCAATGTATGCTAAACATATGTTTTCTAAACCTTGTAAATTAGTATCCATAAATCGCTGATAGATTGATGGTGCTTGTTTGAAATCAAAAGGTAATACATTCCACTCATAATGTTTTTGTGGAGGACATGAAAATGCTGTTAATAGTTTAGTTGATTCATCTATTCTTAGTTGCCAATATCCTGATTTAGCATCAAAAGTGCTAAAATGTGTATTTCCTTTTATTTTTTCTAGAATGTAAACTTTTCTTGGTAATTTATAAGAATCTCTTATGATTGCTTCATTCATTTTTTTATAATTTATAACCATTCGTCTTTTTTCTCTTTTTATTTTATTTTTATTTTCAACATAAAACGTTGGTGCTGAGTGAGGGCTTGAACTTTCACTTATTATTCATTTTTATTTTATTGCTTGAATTCTTTAACGTCTTTAATACTATAAGGTATTCTATTGAGTATATTGATTTCTGCTAATGGGTCTTTTAATTTTTTCAAGATTAATTGATTGTTAGTATTTATGTTATCTAGTGGATTTTCACTGCATACTTCTTTTAATGATTCTTCAATGTGCTCTTTCTTCGTTACTAGTACAACTTCTATTTAAAACTTTATATTTTGTGCTAACATTCGTATATACTCTGTTTGTGTGACTATAGGTGTTGATATGAATTTTCCCGTTTTAATATGTTTTATAGTAACTGTTTTGTCAGTTTGTGTAAATGGTTTGTATAATTTTAAAAAATTGCTTTCAATTATTAAATCTATACATGAATCATGCATGTAAATGGTTGGTGCAATAAATTCGACATTGTCGACATATATTGAAACCATTTTAATTAAATACCATACTTCGTGTACTGATTTGTCGTCAACAATTATTCTTTGTGGTCTCTCTAACTTTTGTATTGTAACCATGATGAATGTAGCATTAGGGTTTACCTTTAAATTTTTTTTGTTTCCATTCATTTTTAATTTTTTGTCTTGTAAATATACTTTTTCTAGAGTAAGTTTAAGACTTTTTTCGCAAATATCTTTTGTACTGTGGTGTACACGTAGTCTTCGCATAAGACGTATCTTTTTGAAAATGTTTGTTTCAATTTGAAATTCCATTTCGGTTTCTGTGATGGGAGCTTCCGTTGTGCATAAGCTTTTGTTTCAACGACTTTTCTTCATCTTTCTCACTATTTCTTCAGACTTGATTGTATCTGAATCTTAATATATCTTTTGTACCTTTAAAGTATAAACTGTTTACACCAAATACAATGCATAAACATACAAATAAAGCGACTAAAATATGTATTAAATGAGCGTATATGTGATTAGGCTAATCAAAAGAATGAAAGAGAAATTGTAGATAAAATCACCAATCACACACACCCACATCATTTTATTTTTGGCCATGTGGGTCTAGCAAACCCATATATGCATGCAACTTTGAAAACAACACCATTTTATCAAAATGAAACTCGTGTTAGGTAATATGACAATGTGAGGGACGTTAGTTGCACACCCAAGTTCCCCACCAAGATTACGCCTGCATTTTTGAAGTTGCAGGAGAGCTTATTATTTTTTAAATTTTTTCTTTCCTCGACAAAATGTATACCTGTGATATTGATTACGTATGATGCATGCGTTCGTTTCAAATTAAGAGTGATGCACTTTTATTAAGTAATAAAAGTGCATCTCGGTCAATAGACTTTAGTGCATCGCAGTTAAAAAAAATTGGTGATAAATCTTCTCCAACTTTTTTTTGTTTGGTTAATGCATTTAAATCATTAAAACCATAGAGAATATAATTGTTTATTAAGCTAACAAGAGTATCGGTAGGCGGCACTAATCAAAGTTGTTTGTGTTAATGTTCACAGAACCAACAAGCCGTGTGTGCAATTACCAAAAGAAGAAACCCAGCAGACTCACTAGAAAATTTTCGAATTCCACAAGAGGAGATCAGCAATGCGACCAAAAACTTCAGTGAAGAAACTCAGATCAAAGAACGAGGTTATGTGGTCTACAGAGGACATCTCTCTGATCGCTTTCAAAACCGCACAGCTGACATAAAAATATATAAGGATCATGAAAATCCGTCCGACGATTTTAGATTCCGTTATGTGCTTGAGATAGTTTCCATGTTGCAACATGAAAACATCGCCCCTTTCATTGGTTATTGTGATAAAAGCTATGCAATTGTTTCCGAGTATGCCATCAATGGAAGCCTTGAAGATCAGCTCAAAGACCCCAATAAGAGTATAACTTGGACTCAGCGCCTACAAATTTGCATTGGGGCGGCAAAAGGACTCAGGTATCTTCATTCGGGATTTGGGGAAGACCAGGGAGTAAATCATAGAGACTTCAGTAGTAGAAAGATATTATTATACGATGATCAAGAAGCTAAAATTTGTGGTTTCGACGAGTCATTTTTATTCCCAGGATATAAAAGATATAATCCCGTTACAGGATTTGTGGGTAATGAATATTACAGGGATCCCGTTTACCGTGAAAGCTACATCTTCAACAAAGAATCAGATGTGTACTCGTACGGAGTGGTACTCTTTGAAATACTAACTGGGATGTTGGCTAATGAATTAAAGCGCATTGGAGATGAGGAGCCACTAAATCTGGTTGCTTTGGTCCGTCGCTACCATGCTGACCAACTAGACAAGTTACTTGATCCACGGATAAGAGAGGAAATTGATGCTCGTTCTTTATATACATTTAAAGAAGTTGCATATAAATGCATCAGTTTCAACGTAAAAGATCGCCCTTCATGGAAAAAGATCATCAAGAGGTTAGAGGAAGCGTTGTATATTCAAGTAAGTCTTTTCATTTGAAGGTTATCTAGCTGGTTCGTTTGCCACAATGAGAACTATCATGATGAAGTAAATTATACTCGAGTATATTCTATGTTATATTCCAAAATCTTGAAAGTTATTGAAGTATTTATAAAAAAAATGCTAGTTCTTCTTAGCTTTTCTTCCTAGTTGTTTTCCTAAAAACATGATGATAACCAGTGGAATAATCAAAGTCTTAGAATTGGAAAGATTACTAGTAAACGGCACATGTTATTTTTGTTATGGTTAGGATTAAGAGTTAGGAACTAACATTAATTATGATATTAATTAGGACTTTATTCGCAGAACCATGGAGCTGCTTCTAACAATACAGGGAGGTTTAAAAGATTAGAAGATTCCCTGATTCCACTAGAGGACATCAACTTGGCCATTGGAGTTAAAGGTCAAGAAACTCGGATTGGAGATGGCGGATTTGGTATAGTTTACAAAGGCCAGCCCTCTGAACGCTGGCAAAACCGTACAGTTGCCATCAAATGCCTACGCCCTGAAAGTTACCAAGGAGAGTATGAGTTCCGCAATGAGCTTAATATGATTTTCAGTTTCAACCATGAAAACATCATCCCTTTCATTGGTTACTGTGATGAAGGAAATGAGAAGATTATAGTTTATGAGTATGCTAGTAATGGTAGCCTAGATGGTCATATTAATGACAAGAATAGGAGACGTTGCTTGACGTGGGAACATCGCCTTAAGATTTGCTTAGGGGCAGCAAGAGGACTTGATTACCTCCACACAGGTCTTGGGGAGGACAATAAAGTAATACACAGAGACATCAAGAGCGCAAACATATTATTGGATCACAATCTGGTAGCAAAAGTTTGTGATTTCGGATTGTCAAAATCTGGTCTCGTAAATAAGCCACAAACCCATGTCTACACAAATGCTGCGGGTACCAACTTTTACATGGATCCAATTTACCATGAAAGTGGCATCCTCCGGAAAGAGTCAGATGTGTACTCATTTGGAGTGGTAATGTTTGAGTTGTTGAGTGGAATGTTAGCTTATAATCGAAGAAGGTTGGGAGATGGTAAACCAAAACCTCTCTTAAATATTGTCCGACGCTACTATGACTACAAACCAGAGTTGCTAATTGATCCTTTTATAAGTGATGAAATTGATAGCCGTTCTTTTGATACATATAGTAAAGTTGCATTTCAGTGCATTAGTTTCAATTCAAAGGAACGCCCTACCATGGAAATGATTGTGGATCGGATTGAGGAAGCACTGGAATTTCATGTAGTATTCTATTTCAATCAAATGATTAGGTTGCTTCTGCAAGCATGTTATAACTATGTTGTTTGAAAATGTTGATATTGATCCATTTCTCATAACATGATAATCTACTTTGAGTATGTAAAGCTATTAATCATCGGCCTAAAAACATGCCATAGTTAGGTCATAGTTGTATGGACAGCGTCACGGTACCATTCAATATGTTGTTAAGAATCATGACTTCTTGTTTTGTGAAATTTTTTTGTTCACGGATGTTGGAACAGTGTCTAACACCTTAATTTGCACGGAACATCTGAATTTGCATGTCATGTTTATATGCTTATCTGCACTCATTTTTTGAGATTTTTTATGGCTTAATACCACTCTTTAATTAACGAATTCTGATTTGATAAAGTTGTTAGTTAGGCAGGCGTCTTGTATATAACTGTATCATGTACTATATTTGTTGCTTAACATGCATTCGGTTCAACTACATTTTTGTGTAGGTAAGTAATCAAAGGGAATCACGGGCAAAAGATGAGGCCGAGCTAAATCATCCGAGGTCATTGGAGTAATTACTCATTTTTATATATGTTCAGTTTCTGGATGCATTTTATGTTATGATATGAGTAATTAGTGGAATTTCTGTAATTTTTAGTTGTGTGAATTGTTGGGATTTTATCCATTATTTAAGACACATTTATCAGATTACAAAATGTGAAGTTGTCGAAGCCAGGTGCACTTGAATACAGGTAATTAGTAGAATTTCTGTAATTTGATAGTGATCACCTGTGTCTTGTGATGATTGCATACTCGCACCTTTTATTATCAAGATAGACAGGTTGTGCACACCCACATTTTGCTTCGATATGTGCGGTGAAATCACCCCGCAAACTGTTATTCGACCAATTAATCTCATATTCAGGATTACTGCCTTCAAAATCTTTCCCCAAAATGTTTTTTATATAAATATCATTATCATCGGGGAAGTACCTCTCAGTTATGAATAACAACGATCTCCACATAAACTAACTAATCTTATTAGCGCATCACCTCAATATTGGCTTATGAGTTATGTCATAATAAGCATTTTTAAGCCCGTAACTCCAAAATAAGCCAAAAAAATGGGCCTTATGAAACATGAGCAGAAAACATATAAACTAATAAGCCCAACAATAAACTTAAACAAACACCCCATTAATGTACTAACACAACTAAACCTCTATTACAAACACCCAAAAAGTACTGTTGGTTGTTCAAAAGTCTATGATATGTGGAAGGATTTAAGATAAAAAAATGGAACAGTTCAGGTGTTCCATTAGAAGTGTTTCAGATGGGCATCTTAGAGTCAAAACACATAATGCAATTGAACAGTTAAGACAAGTTAAGGCAACTGTTAGTCAAAACAGTTGCCTTTGGAAAGTTCCTCTATAAGTTGAAGATATTTTGCTTGTCAAAATATTTTATCATGTTTCACTAGGAGAGAGAAACCTTTCATGGATCAGCAAGACAATACTTGTCTTCAAGTGACTTTGTTCTGATAATTCGTTTTGTAATGTTTGTTAATTCCTTTTATCAGCAAAGCTGTAATACTTAAAATATTTTTTGTTTAATCTATCAGACTTTTAAGCATCCAACATATATACTGATTTTTCTTTCTCTAGCATTTAATTACAGTTGAGAAGGTAAGGACCAATACCCCCTTGTAAAAGTCCTTGAAGTTTATTGATCATTATTAGCTTAGGAACATAAATAAGTAAAAAACTACAATGCTAAAATTACAGATTGTCTTTAGAATAATCCGTAGTCACCCACATGAAACTTGCAAATGTTTTACAAACCAATTCTCAAAACAAAACCATTACAATAGCTAAACAACAATCGTCAGACACTGGGGTTTTTATAGTAAAGTACATTTTGCCTGGACCTAAAGATATACTTAGAACGATATGTCGAGCGAATTATATCAATAAACAAAATGTATTGCGTCTTAACATATATGATGAATGGAATCAGAGCAAATCCGCTAATAAGGATAGGAATCCATAAAAGATTTTTCTGGTAAAGTGCAAAAAAGCTGACACTAAAAGCGACCATCATGGATGTCATAGATAGAAAAAGATATGACATACCGACTATCAACTTTCTGGGTAATGATTCTAAAAAATCAACTTCGGCATAACGAGACGTGAAGACAGATAAGAACATGTAGAGGATCGAAGCTGAAGATGAGAATAGAGAAATGGCATCCGCCACAACGAAAATAATAAAGGATGGTTTCGGATGAAAGATAGGGATACCACTGTTTTGATCATATCCTCCCGGAACAGTAAAAGCGGCAGCAAATACCATGGTGGCAACAAGCGCCGCTACTACCATACATTGACTAGCTATTTCTTTCATCCTTTTTTCTCCCTGTGTGACCATATCTTTGTGCTCCTTTGTGAATAACTGATGTGGTGTCAAACCATCACTGTTCCTCCGATCCCTATAAGATGGAGGAATTATTGACTCTACTTCCTGCACACAAACACAAATTAGATTAGTCAAAAATAATTTTATTTTATTATCAATCTTTTTTTCCGTAACCATGGTGTTTGACATTTAGGCCGACTAATCAGCCAGGTTTGAGTCCACCACCACATGGACTCAAACCGGGTAAATCCCTTCCTTTCTTTTTTGTGAAAGTTGGCGTGATCATTTTATGGTTATATGAATGCTATGATAGAGAAGAGATGAGTTTTGTAAGACTAGAATAATTCTAGAAGCTCATAGTGCAATCATTATAAGTTTATATGTACCTGAAACCATAATAGTTCTCGTTGCATATCTAAAGCGACTCCTGAGACATTCTCTACATGCCTTCGACTTACAGTCTTCCCAACTAAATGCAACATGTTGTTGTCTTGTCTGTCTCTGATAGGAGTTATCATATCCTTCATTGCGCCTATCTCGTACAATAGGTTATAGATACCCGCATGACGATGTTTGATAGCAATGTGAAATATAGTTTCATTGTTATCATTTACCTTCCATATGAGATCCGGATATCGCCGGATCAGCTCAATTAAAAAGTTAGTGTTACCCATTTCTGCAGCAACGAACAGTACCCCAGAAGAATATTTCTTTCTTGTATAGGTTTCAGCACCCATGTCGTCAATATAGCCAGATATGAGTTTCTGTACTTTCTGAGCTAGATCTTCATTTCCAGTTTCTTCTTTTATTAAGTTCTGTGTATCATCATGTAATTTCATAATTTGTTCAGAAATGTGATTTTGTATTTCCTGAGCTTCATCTCCCTCACCAGATGCTATCTTGCTGCCATGCTTTATTAAGGTCTGTGTTTCAACATGCATATTCACAACATGTTCAGAAATGAGTTTTTTTAGTTTAGAAACTTGTTCTGAATCATTGGTTATCTTTAGAGAATCTTCTTGAAGTTTGTCAAGATGTTTGGAAATAAGTTTATTGAGTTGTATTGTTTGAACGAGCCTTCCGGGACCTGACCCAGTTACATCTGGTGGCCCTCTGAGTATATCATCGATATCCTTCTGAGGTAGTTTCACAATATATTCCCAAAGATTTCTCAGTAACTCCATTGCTTTATTTTCCTTTTCAGAAGCTCCCACCTTTAAACCGATTGATGCGGAAACTAAAGAAATAACCAAAAATTAAGAGCTCTCAAACTGAAAAAACATATAAATGAAAAGGGATCTTTAAATTAGCAAGCTGATGGCAAGGATCTTATGTTAGTTTTATGGACAAATATTAATAGTGTATGTCTGGATTCGAAATCGAGACCACGGGATTACACACTTTACATATGAAGAATTAAAGTTTAAATAATTAAATATAAAATGTTGTGTTTAATTATTTATTACACAAAACGACTCACGAGCGTTAAGTAATTAACGACTAACGGTCTTTAAATAATAAAAGAAAATATAGAACAAGAAAGATCTAGAACCCTTTTGGGTTAGATCCGATCGGCCAAGGGTAATGACCCAACTCAAGCCCTAACTTGTTCCCTAAGTTTTGTCATTATATATGGGTTCATTGTTTCATAACTTTTGTGCACAGACAATACCCTAAAAATTGTTTTCTCCTCCTTCTTTTTTTATTCGGCCGAAACCCTGAACCTTTAGGGTGTACGACTTTTGTTTTTCAAAAACAAATTGTTTTTTGTTTTAATAGCTAGCATTTGCTTTAATTTGGTATTAGTACGTGCGTACAAGAACATGGTATTAGTACGTGTGTACAAGAACATGGTACAATTTGTTTTTGCTTTAATTTGTTTTGTGTTTTAATAGCTAAGAGTGTTAGGTGCACTAAGTTATATGTGCCGTCACGTTAGCTTTAACCATATAACCCTAATTAGGTAATAGCTAGCATTTGCAGTCACACTATTGTTTATATATTGGATTGAATTGAAAAAAGGTAAGGGTCAATTCGTTAATCCACATAAACCCTAATTAGGGTTCATTAATATATCCGAATTAATAGCTAGCTTGGAGTTACAAAAGGTACACATACTTTTATTATTCGGTTAACTAATTACATGTTATATGTGTTAAATTTTACGTATAAACATTAATAAGTAAATGTCTAGTATCGAACCCGAGACCTCGGGATTGCACACTTTACAAACAAGAATAATGTAAAATAAATATATATATATACGTTAAATGTATCGTATATGTATATTTATAAACACTTAATGGACTAAATGGTCGTTAGTTATTAACCGTATGGACTAACTAACGTTAGTAATGAAAGATAAGGACTAAAGTGTAACAAGGAGTCAAGAAGGATCTAGAACACCCCTTGGGGGTGCCTAGGCCGGTCGATCATAGGGAGGGGAAGCCCAATCCATGCTTGTCTTGTGCTCCAAGTTTACTCTAGTATATATACAAGGCCAAGGGTTAGGGTTTCATATCTTTTGTGCACACACACTAAACCCTAAAATCTTTGTTTATTTCTTTCTTTACTTGGCCAATCGTCCAACACCCCTCCTAGGGATCTTGGGTCGATTTTGGTTTTACAAATATTAAGTGTTTTGTTTACTTGCATCAAACCTTTATTCGTTGGTAGTTTGTGTGTACAAGAACGAGGTAATTACTTACTTTAGTAATTATCAAGAGATCGATAAACAAAACGGTAAGGGGTTTATCATTGATCTATTTGTACAAGAATCAAGGTTAATTTGAAGTGCATCGGGTACGTTTACTATTTATGTTTTAGTTAATATTTATGTGTTATACTTGATCCTAGCTTCCGCAATACGTGCTATTTAATTGTTAAACTCTAACAGTGGCATCACGAGCCATGTATAACATGTAATTGATTACTAAAACGTAATAAAAATCGGATCTTTAATTGTTTTAGATACATGTTTTTTATCTAGGGTTTTTCCTATTTTTTAATTAAAGTCGAAACCCTAACCCTAATTTTGGGGGGGGGGTCGATTTTTCCATGAAACCCTAATTAGGGTTTTCTGGTTTTCTTGAATTATTTGTAATCACTAGAAACCCTAGGTCTTTAACCGGTTAATTGAACGTATCTTGTGACCTATGTGCTAATTGTTAGGTTTTAATCCGTGACTTACATGCATGTTAGTCATGGATCTTGTTTTTTTTATCACATGTTTAAGATAGATCTTAAATTGGGGAAGACTCCAATACATATTAAAATCGATTTATATATGCTATGTGGTATGTTTATTAGCTTTGGCCTACGCAATTAATTCGTCAATGTATGTGACTCTCTTCCATTAAGAGGAGAAGGCCTTAGTTGATTACATGCATTATTATACCTATAATTGATTTTATTAGGATCTTTTCTAATACGGATTGCATGTGGCTAATTGTTTCACTTATTTATTATTGGTTGTTTTGATTTTCTTTGATACTTGTTTTATTGTTTTAGTTTGACTTGTTGTGAGCAATAAAAGGGTTGTTTTTATAAAGAAAATAATACGGACTAATAATGGTGAAACCCTAAGTGGTAAAGTAAGAATCTTGCAAGATCTTAGGTGCCGATAGTGGTCCGATTCGCACGGTAATCAGCTCCCAGACGAGACTAGCAAAATTCATACTTTATTACAATTTTGAGATTGAATCCATAAACTTTTGCTTGATTGATGTTTTGTACAAATATGCTTTTAAAATTAAGTCCTTTAAGATGATATTCATAACCGTGATTTGAAGGCTTAGAAAAGAGCCTTAGAGTCTGCCTTGGTTATCACAATCTTGAATATGTCTTAAACGAATTACTTTTAAAATCATAATTGTAGAAAGTCATCTTAGGGTTTTAGTATAAACCTCAAGTAAAACTTTGTGTATTAATTTCACGAATTGGATATAAAAAAGTTTTTAAGAAAACTTATGTTATAAAGATGAGTGCATGCATCTTTGTACATATTTTGATTGACATATCAAAAATAATACCCTTAATAATTTAAGTTACGTGCCATCTATCTATAAGGAACACTTGGAATTTTAATTTAGTAAACGTGAGACCTAGGCTAAATTACTATAACAAGGTAAAATTCTTTTAACGCGTGAGACCATAATTGTAATTTTACAGTTTCTAAGGTAGACGACTTAATTAAGTTGTGCGTGAGACCTAGAACTTAAGGCATGAGATGGGATGAAACATGCTTACAAGGCAAATTGATGAATCAATTTGATGTAAATCCCATAATGATCTAGGACTTGGAAATCTTGTTTGCCAATTATTGTTCGACAAATTACCAACTTTTATACTTTCACCACTAATAGATCAACTGATGTGGTGGAATCTATGTAAAGTTGGATCCTAGATTTTCAAGAAAATTAGTTGGTTATATGAATATAGCCTTGGGTATTTTATTTTTCTTGAAGATATTGATTATCGAAAATACTAATATTTGAACTTTATCTGTAGATATGGCTCAACCCGATAACCAAACTGTGATTTCTGCTTTCAAGAGTCATCTTGAGAGAGACAAACTGACTGGAAAGAATTTCAATGACTGGCACCGTTCGCTCAGAATTGTCTTGAGGGCGTCCGGTAAGCTAGACTATGTGACCGAGGAATGCCCTGCTGAACCTGCTGCTACTGCAACACCAGAAGCAAAGGCAGCTTGGAAGGTGACTAATGCTAAGTATAATGAGGTTGCTTGTTTAATGCTCACTAGCATGAGTGCTCAGTTACAAAATAAGTATGAGTACTCTTCTCCTAAAACTATGCTTGACAACCTCAGGCAGTCTTATGAGAAGCCACCTGCAGTTGAATTGTATGATGAACTCGACAAGCTACACAACTGCAAGCATGGTTATGGTAAACCAGTAGCTGATTATGTGGATGAGATGAAAGATTCGTTTGATCAACTTCACAGAATTGGTTTTGGTTACCCCGACAATGTGCAAGTGCACTTGATCAACAGGTCCCTTAATAGGGATTTTGCTGGTTTTGTGCAGAATTACAACATGCACTGCTCGGGGAAGACAGTCTCAGAATTACTCGCATTGCTTGTTGATTATGAGAAAAGTCTACCAGCCAAGGTCAAAGCTCCTACCCCACAAGTGTTGGCAATTCATGGGGGGAGAACCCAGAAGAAATCGCATGTGAACAAAGGAAAAGGTAAAGGTGATAAAGGCAAGCAGGTCATGGCCTATCAACCACAACCTAAGATGAAACAGCATCAGCCTAAGCAGAACAAGACAAATCCTCCAAACAAGAAGGATCAGGCTTGTCACCACTGTCATGAAAAGGGCCATTGGAAGCACAATTGTCCTCTCTACATTCATGACTTGCGACAGAAGAAGCAGGGTAATGAAGCTGGTAACCCTAGTTCTTCAGGTGCGTTCTTTATGATTGAATTATTCACTCTTACTCCTAAATTAAATTCATGGGTATATGATACGGGATGTGGCATTCATATTTGCAATATCTTGCAGGGGTTTAGAGTTGAGAGAAAGCTGGCCTATGGACAACAATTCTTGCACGTTGGTAACGGAGCGCATGCAGGAGTTGAAGCTATAGGAGTTTTTAATTTAGTGTTGCCTTCGGGCTTAGTACTATCTTTAAATAATTGTCATTATGCACCGTCAATTGTTAGAGGTGTAATTTCATTTTCATGTTTGTTAAACCTTGGTTTTCATCATACTATTTCTAGCAATGGAATTTCAGTTTCTTTAAATGATTTTTTTTATTTTAATGCTATTGCTGTGAATGGTGTATTTGAAATTGATATGAATGATAATGATAATGTTTTTGTTACAAATATTTCAATGTATAGCATCAACAATAAGAGAATCAAGAAAGGTCTTGATTCGTCTTATCTTTGGCATTGTCGACTTGCTCACATTGGCAAAGATCGCATGAAAAAGCTGCAACATGATGGGCTTTTAGATAAGATCAATGATGAATCATTTGATAAATGCGAATCTTGCATTGCTGGGAAGATGACTAAGAAACCCTTTAAAAATAGGATTGAAAGGGCTAATGATCTACTTGGTCTTATTCACACAGATGTGTGTGGACCACTTAGACATGTGTCAAGGAGAGGTGCTAGCTATTTCTTAACATTCACGGATAATTATAGCCGTTATGGTTATGTTTATTTACTTAAACATAAACATGAGGTATTTGAAACATTCAAAGTGTTTAAAGCAGAAGTAGAGTTGCAACTTGGAAAGAAGATTAATCTAACAACTCTTCCTTTCTCGTTTTGGGATTATGCCTTAGAATCTGCAGTTCGCATTCTAAATATGGTTCCAACAAAGAAGGTTGATGAGACACCATATGAGTTATGGACTGGAAAAGCTCCTAACTTGTCTTATCTTAAGGTCTGGGGTTGTGAGGCGTATGTTAAACGTGACTCAGCAGACAAACTCCAACAGAGATCTGTGAAGTGCATCTTCGTAGGATACCCTAAGGAAACTCTGGGATACTACTGTTATTACCCACCTGAAAACAAAGTATTTGTTGCAAGGTATGGAGACTTCCTTGAAAAGGAGCTCATATCTCAAGAATTCAGTGGGAGAGTATATGATCTGGAAGACGGTCAAGAAGATGTAGCACCTTCTGAAAACACTAACCAAATTCCGGTAGAACCTGAAAGTTTAGGTCCTCCACCTGAAGTTGAAGTGATTCCCATTCGTAGGTCAACAAGACCAATAAAAGCTCCTACTCGTTTATGTCTTAATGTAGAGAGTGATGAGAATTTACTGGGTGATCTTGATGAGCCTACAAGTTATAAAGCAGCCATGAATGGTCCTGAAAAGGCCAAATGGAAAGATGCTATGGATGGGGAAATGCAATCCATGGAAGACAATGATGTCTGGGAAGAAGTAGACCTACCTCCGGGTGCCAAACTAGTTGGGAGTAAATGGCTCTTCAAGAAAAAGACTCACATGGATGGCGTTGTACACACCTATAAGGCCCGTTGTGTAGCTAAAGGCTATACTCAAACTTTTGGTGTTGACTATGAGGAGACCTTTTCTCCTGTAGCTGACATAAGGGCAATTAGGATTCTTATAGCCATAGCCGCTTACTATGACTATGAGATTTGGCAAATGGATGTAAAAACCGCCTTCTTAAATGGTCGCCTAGATGAAGACATCTATATGGCGCAGCCTGAGGGGTATGTAAATCCAGAATTCCTAAATCGTGTATGCAAGCTTAAAAGATCCATTTATGGATTGAAGCAAGCATCACGACAATGGAATAAGAGATTTGATAGTGAGATTAAAAAGTATGAATTCACTCAAAATCTTGATGAGCCATGTGTATATCACAAAATTAGTGGGAGTAATGTAATTTTCCTTATATTATATGTTGATGACATATTGATCATAGGAAACGACATTCCAAGTTTGCAAAAGGTTAAGGCATATCTTGGAAAGTGTTTTTCTATGAAAGATTTAGGGGAAGCTGCATTTATTCTGGGAATCAAGATATATAGAGATAGATCTCAGCGATTAATTGGATTAAGCCAAAGTGCTTACATTGATAAAATATTAAAGAGATTCAATATGCAAAATTCCAAGAAAGGATATTTGCCAATGCAAGAACAACATGGCTTGAGCAACAAGGTTTGTGCTTCAAAACCTGCAGAGGTGCAACGCATGAAGAGAGTCCCTTATGCTTCGGCTGTGGGATCTATAATGTATGCGGTGAAAAGTACAAGACCTGATGTGGCGTTTGCTCAGAATTTAACCAGTCGATATCAGCAGAATCCAGGTGAAGCTCACTGGGCTGCTGTTAAGAATATTCTTAAGTATCTTAGGGCTACTAAAGATATGTTCTTGGTTTATGGGGGTACTCCATCAGCAGAACTTGATGTTACAGGTTACTGCGATGCTTCTTGGAAAGGTGATAAGGATGATACGAAGTCTCAGACGGGTTATGTCTTTGTCATTAATGGAGGAGCTGTGGATTGGAGGAGCAGAAAGCAGAGTGTACTAGCGATGTCTGCTACAGAAAGTGAGTATATAGCTGCTTCAGAAGCTGCAATGGAAGCTGTTTGGATTAGGAAGTTTGTTTCAGGGCTAGGAGTTATGCCTTCGATTCAAAGACCTATTAAAATGTATTGTGACAACTCGGCTGCAATTACATTTTCCAATGAGCCTGGAATCATGAAAGGCACCAGACATTTCCCGATTAAGCATCACTATGTTCGAGAACAAGTCGAAATAGGCGAAATCGAAATGCTCAAAGTTCACACAGATGATAACTTGGCAGATCAATTAACAAAGCCTCTACCTGGAACCAAGCTTTACAAGCATGCTGAAGGTGTAGGACTTAGATTAGCTGAAAGTTTCACGTCCATTTGTGATTAGTGTTTGGATAAAGGATGTAATGTACAATTATTATTTTAATGAAATAAAATATGTTTTATGTTTATTCATTGTCTTAATAATATATCCTATATTTGCATGTTTAAGATCCATGAATAAATTATTATTCTAAATTCTCCATTGTCGATTATTGATATGGGAATATCATTAAACTAAGACAAATTTGAGTATTGGTTTAGGATATACTTAAAAGTATATTGATGCGTAGTCATACCAATTTCACATGATATTCAATGAATTGAATATTGGACTTATCCCAATAATATGATTTTATATTTAATGTGAGAATCATATTTAAAGTTATCCTCATACTTGAGATACCAGATAAGTGTCATGGATGTAGTGCATTTTTGTGAAGCAATCTACCGCTCACCGTAACAGGGAGTTATAAGGATTGTTTTCAGAAGTGTTGCAAAGTTCATGGGTTATTCTTGTAGTCGAGAAATAATTTATTCCTTCTGATTTGTTTAGAAGTTTAATACTGCTGAGCCCCTCGTAGGGTTGACAAAATGTTTGCATGGCCATGCCCAAAGTCTATCTGGAATACGTTCAGATGTTTTGGTAATTTTGTTCAATCATAAAGAAACGAGAAACAGAAATTTAATAAAGAACCTCACATCTTTATTAATGTGGTATTAGTAATGAAAGGATAATTATAATGATGAATCATTAAAGGTTTTTCCAGGAAACCTAGCTCGGATTGAACTAGGGGCATTGGAGTGTTGCATGATGCTAACCAATGTCATTTTACTATTAATGGATATACGAGTGGGAGCTGTTAAATGTTACGTATAAACATTAATAAGTAAATGTCTACTATCGAACCCGAGACCTCGGGATTGCTCACTTTACAAACAAGAATAATGTAAAATAAATATATATATATATATATATATATATATATATATATATATATATATATATATATATATATATATATATATATATATATATATGTTAAATGTATCGTATATGTATATTTATAAACACTTAATGGACTAAATGGTCGTTAGTTATTAACCGTATGGACTAACTATCGTTAGTAACGAAAGATAAGGACTAAAGTGTAACAAGGAGTCAAGAAGGATCTAGAACACCCCTTTGGGGTGCCTAGGCCGATCGATCATAGGGAGGGGAAGCCCAACCCATGCTTGTCTTGTGCTCCAAGTTTACTCTAGTATATATACAAGGCCAAGGGTTAGGGTTTCATATCTTTTGTGCACACACACTAAACCCTAAAATCTTTGTTTGTTTCTTTCTTTTCTTGGCCGATCGTCCAACACCCCTCCTAGGGATCTTGGGTCGATTTTGGTTTTACAAATATTAAGTGTTTTGTTTACTTGCATCAAACCTTTATTCGTTGGTAGTTTGTGTGTACAAGAATGAGGTAATTACTTACTTTAGTAATTATCAAGAGATCGATAAACAAAACGGTAAGGGGTTTATCATTGATCTATTTGTACAAGAATCAATGTTAATTTGAAGTGCATCGGGTACGTTTACTATTTATGTTTTAGTTAATATTTATGTCTTATACTTGATCCTAGCTTCCGCAATACGTGCTATTTAATTGTTAAACTCTAACAATATGATCTACGCTTCCGCATGCTCTTTGATGTATTAGGATCGTTGAATATTCTTCAGGCTAGAAACAGTTCTCAAGATGGAAAAATTGATGGTGGCAAAGCTGGTTTGATTAAAAGTGAGTTATTCATAACCCTTTCTTGCCGTATTAACTCCAATGCTAAAAACCTATTATCAAATCATTTTAATAGCCAAGCTGGTGCAGATGATTATCCGCTCATTGTAGGGCCAAATTTGCAGCTATAGCGCGTGGCACTATAGGCGCACCTGTCACCATCCAGATAACAAATCAATTTTTGTTTTCTTCTTCATTTTTCTTTCAATCTTTAACTGAATTTTTAGTGTTTTTGTTTGTATTTGTGTTAGTTTTGTTTTTTTTGAGTATTTTTGTTTTACCAAGGTTTTTTTTTTTTTTTTTTTTTTTTCCTTTGTCAGGTTGGGGGTTTTTGGCGCCAAAGAAAGGAAGAAGAAAATGGGTATTATTTTAATTTTTTCACTATAAACCTTCTTCTCATATAAGTTTATAAAGTAGTCCTTGAAAGTGTTTTTCTTACACCGTTAGTCCTTGCTAAGTTTACAATGTTAGTACTTAAGTTATTTTTCTTAATTTTTAGTCCACAAGATGTATAGAACTTGGTTTAAACGTAAAAAATGAAATGTGTTTGTTTTGAAGAAATTGTAAAAGAAAAGTTAAAACTAGGATCCATTGGTGTTTATAACATGTTATTGTTGGCCGGGAGTGTATTCTTTTAAAAAATGTGTTATAGATATGTTATATGGTTAAAGCTAACGTGACGGCACATATAACTTAGTGCACCTAACACTCTTAGCAAGAAAGGATGAACAAAGAAGCATAACTTGAGAATTTTACCTGAACATATAGTTCTTTTAATGAAACTAGATTCTGTTTCCAAAAATGCTTTAGGCTTTCGTGCCAAAACTCCAAGTACTCTGCTCCTCCTACCAAGGCGTCGATACGTTTTCACTATATGTAGTGCAATATCTAAAAGATATCGGACAGTTAGTTGGTAAGGGGAAATGTTACAACGAAAATGAACAATGAAAGTAAAAGTAAAAAGCCATCAAGATTTGTCTTTTACATGAATAAATAGTAGACATAAATTAGTTTTTTTCTATAAGTTTGTTAAGTAGCTTTAAACACTTTCTACAAAATATAACAAAATACCCGATATTCTTTGCCCCTTACCGTGCCAAGCAGGGCGTAGCCACGAATTCTTTTCAAGGGGGGCCCAAAAAAATTTAAAAGACACCAACAAGTTAGAAAGGAACACAAAAGATTGCGGAGTATAATATATAACTGTGTAAAAAGGTTGTAACATATTTGTTCATTCAGCGCTTTGGTTGCACACGACGCTTATCCGCATAACCAAAATCATCTAAAAATGAATTTGAACCAAAATTCCTAGATATAGGACTTAATATGGATTGATGAATGGATGGACGAGGGATTAACTACATAAACTAATAGACAGATATCTAGTTTGTGGGTGGATCAAATGCTAATATACAATAGTAAATTGGGCTTTCGACCACAACACATATATTAAGTATTAATGCTTTGTGGGTTGGTCATGGCCCACCTAACCCCCACATAGCTACGCCCCCGGTCCCAAGCTATCCCCGAAAATTCAATTACATGATGATAGAGTACTTAATTAACTAGGAAAACGAGTAGTAGAGAAAAATATACGTACACAGATTATGGTAATCAACTAGCTAAATTGTTAAAACATTTACGTGAAATAAATTGGATGCTTACCGAACATGTCACTCTCGACACATTTCTCAAGAAGCCAACTGCGATTTTCATCTGTCCAACCTTCACCATCTAATGCCCGCTGGTTACGACGTCCATTTTTAAATCCCCAATAAAAATATTCACCAGCATCTGTCCAATAACTGTTAAAATAATAAAGATATTCGACCATTTCATTACTTCCAAACATGGCAGCCGCATACAATGGCATCATCGTCCCATGATGACCAGGGATACCCAGCAAGGCCTTATTCTTTTCGGCCAAAATCTTAACCATTTCAAGGTTTCCAGCTGCAGCTGCCAAATAAAAGGCGGTATTGTGATTTTTATTTACAAGTTCCAAGTCAGCCTTTGTCATCTTTCGTACCAGATTTTTCACAAATTCTACCACCTGTTTGCTTCTGTTTGCGGACACCGCCACATGAAGTGCTGTTTCACCATTTTCAGTGATAGCATACCTTATCAACTCTGGTTTCTTTTCAAGAATGGCTTTAGCAGCTTCCCAGTCACCTTGAATAGAAGCTTCATATAGAGGGGCACCATATTCAAAGTAATCCTTTTTTCTACCACCTATTTAGTAGTTTCAACGTAAAGTTAGTAAGTGCCCTGTTATACAGGAAAACTGCAACATTCTAATAACAGTTAATACGTTTGGTGCGGGAATTTTCCCCAAATTCTCTCCCGTAACTAACTTTCCCTCCAAATTTCACCATTACTAAAAATCATCTTTTTGCATCATTTCATTATCACTTTCTCAAATCTGATTACACCAATTGATTCACCTACTCATTGCACATGTAATGATGTGAGTGAATTAGATTTTCATCAAGTATTGAGAAATCCAACTTTTTGAAGATTTTCGCGCCAAATTTGGATTTTCAAATTTTTTAGTTTTGTGAATAATTAGCTAAGAATTGGTGATTTCTAATGGAATAAACATGTCAAACAAAATGAATAAGCGAATATCATCAAAAAGGAAAACTAAAGTTCTTATAAGATTTGAAGACACTATATGTGAATTATTGGGTTAATCCCAATCTACCCATATTAAAGGTCAAACCTAAAAGTCAAAGTCAACTACAAGAAATGTCAACTGCTAGAAATAACTACCAAATAGCAGTTACAATCAAAGGGACACATCTGTTCGAATGGAAACATCCATCTGAACCAACACACGCTTTATTTCATACCTTTTCATTTCTTATATATAGACTAGATTATGTAATTACAGAATGATGACATTTTTTTTTATAGAAAAAGAGATTATTTCATTATTTTGGTATATCGTTGATTAAAGATCCGTGAAATTGGGCCAGCAATTGGTATCAGAGCACGGGATCAAACAACAACAATTCATATTCAATCACCGTGAAGGAAGCCATGCCAATTGAAGAAGAAAGATTAGAGATGGTTACAACACCAAACCGGTGGTTAACCAAGGAAAAGATGAGATGTCGGCTTAAAGAGAAAGAAAGAAAAGAAAGAAGGCTTTGGTTTGCAGAATTTTTAGATATTGTAGTCTTACTACAACAGCCATCAAACCCAGGTTCAGGATGAACCCTACAACCGCGATGGTTGACAAAGACGGGAGGCCAAAGATGATGAGGATGATGATGGTGATGTGATAAATAAAAGGTTATTAAAACCTTTTCCAAACAAACCAAAAGCTATGAAGATATGATCAACTTGGACTTAAGGAAGATCACAACAATGATGGTGGGAATAACCAAAAATTGTATCAAACGATAGAAGACATCAAGATTGAAGGAAGGCATCAAAGAACAAGAAGATTAAAGAAACAAAGATTAATAGACTAGGGAGGAATATGTTGGAAACTATGATCCATTATAATCCATTAATCTTTGTTTACAGGAAAAAGGCCACATATTTTCTGTTATGGGCTACAAATCAGCAGGCCAACAAACCCAATGTTGGAAACTATGATCCATTATAATCCATTAATCTTTGTTTACAGGAAAAAGGCTACATATTTTCTGTCATGGACTGCAAATCCGCAGGCCAACAAACCCAATAGATGGCAGTTACATAGTATATGGTTATTTAGTTAGGTTAGAACGCTTTAAAACATTGTGTCGTTTACTTTATTGAAACTTGCCTCTTCTCTAAACGTTGTGATGTATCAAGGCAACATTTCATCTCTTATATATAGTTTAGGAATTTCTGTAAAGGATTGTAACCCATTCACTTTATATATCAGATTATATTATGGGTTCACCCAATCTTCTCTCTTGTCCTTTATTAATTCTATGATGATTAGCATGCTATTGTTTGATCACATAAGATCCTGGAAACACCCCAAGAACCTGTCAACAGTGGTATCAGAGCAAGGGATCAAACAACAACAATTCATATTCAATCACCATGAAGGAAGCCATGCCAATTGAAGAAGAAAGATTATAGATGGTTACAACACCAAACCGGTGGTTAACCAAGGAAAATATGAGATGTCGGCTTAAAGAGAAAGAACGAAAAGAAAGAAGGCTTTGGTTTGATTCTTCAGAAACAGGTGTGTTCGTTCCTTTGATGTTTCTGATTTGTGCCCCTTGATGATGACTTATGTTATCCTCTCGATGTTTGGTTCTTTGTTTCTGAATCGATTTAGTGTTTTTGTTTGAAGAAAAACAAAAACTTTTGATCCCAAATTTGTTTCTATTGTTCTCGGTAAAACAAAAATGAATCGGATTTTTTTTTGCAAATCAGTTTGAAGGTGCCTTTTCTAGATGCCGGTAACTTTGTTACGAGGCGACTAGAAATTAAAGAGTATCCTCCTTGAACACAATAAGATGAAAAATCTTTGATTATTGTGTTTGGAATAAAAATATTTTGGGAATTTCCTTTCTTCGAGTTCTGGTAAACGTCTCTACTAACACAAAAGAGAGAGACGAGGATATCTCTGGAAGGAGATACAAAGAAAAGGAAAAATAGGCGCATATAAGCGCTAGGGCAAACAAGAAACTAAAACTTAGGGCTTCGGTTATAATAACCCCCCAGGTTTCGAAAATTTTCATATCTACCCTTTTATTTTAAACTTATACTTATTATTAGTATAGTTTACTTATTTTTGATAAGTTACTACATTATACCCTTAAGTATCTTATCATATTTAGATTATAATAACCTAGTGTTTTTAAGCTGCTTATTATAATTAGGAATAACTTTTAAGGAGTAATTAACTTTAGGTTTATTTCATTTTTGAATAAATAATCTTCGAGGATAGTTTCATTTTTGACTAATCCAATAGGTTTTGATTGTCACTATTTAGACACAAAACATTAGAAGCGTGCTATATATTCTTTAACACATCCCGTGTTAGAATTTTAGGAGATTATCTAGTCATTATCATTAAGAAATGACTAAAGGTGGAGACGATGGAAAGAAGGAGGCTAGTACACCTAATACTACCCCTCAATTCCAATGCCCGATATTGAAACCCGCGAATTACTCATTATGGGCAATTCGAATGCAAATTATTTTAGAAGCAAATGGGTTATGGGAAACAATTGAGTCAATTGATACAACTCAACCCGATAAGAAAAAGGAGAAAACTGCTATTGCATACCTTTACCAATCCTTACCCGAAGATCAATTACTTCAAATCACAAAGCACAAAACCCCGAAAGCAATATGGGATGCTTTGAAAACTAGACACTTAGGCGAAGAGAGAGTTCAACAAGCCAGACTTCAAACACTCATATCTGAACTTGAGTTGTTACATATGAAGAAAGAAGAAACAATCGACACCTTTACAGGAAAACTCACAACTCTTGTAAACAAAGCCGCTAGTCTAGGACACGAAATAAAAGATCAAAACTTAGTTAGGAAATTACTAAATGCTGTACCGGATAGGTATCTGCAAATAGTTGCATCTATAGAACAATATTCTGACCTAAGAACTATGATAATGGAAGAAGCAATAGGAAGACTTAAGACCTATGAAGAAAGGATTAAGTTTAAGAAAGATAAACAAGAGAACAATCAAGAGAAATTGATGTTCACACGACATGAAGGTAGAGGAAAGCATTTTAAAGGACGTGGAAGTGGAAAATATAAATTTTCACAAGACAAAAACCACGAAAAATTTAATGAAGGATACACCTCAGATGAGTCGGAAGGAACCGACAACAAACCACAAAAGAATGGTGATAAGTCGCAAATAACATGTTACCGATGTCACAAACTTGGACATTATCCCTATGAATGTCAAAATAAACGCAAGAATCAAGTCAAAGAACAATCCAATTTTATTGAAGAAGACTTATAGCCAACATTGCTTATGGCGACTATAACCGAAAAGAAATGATACAATGAGCATACTGCAGTGAGTGCAGAAACAACAGAGATTGCAGAAACAGTTGAGATTGCAGAAACCGCAGAGAGTGCAAACATATCAAAGATAGCCGGGAGTGCAGAAGATTCCAAAATTTGATCAATGTTACAGCGAATATTAAAGGAAGCAAAATGGAGACGACTACAAAAGACTTAAAGATCTACGTCGCAGCGATTATGATCAAGGGGGAGAATATCGGGTTAATCCCAATCTACCCATATTAAAGGTCAAACCCGAAAGTCAAAGTCAACTACAAGAAATGTCAACTGCTGGAAATAACAGCCAAATAGCAGTTACAATCAAAGGGGCACATCTGTTCGAATGGACACATCCATCTGAACCAACACAACCCTTTATTTCATACCTTTTCATTTCTTATATATAGACTAGATTATGTAATTACAGAATGATGACATAAATAGAGATTATTTCATTATTTTGGTATATCGTTGATTAAAGATCCGTGAAATTGGGCCAACATGAATTAACCAAGAATAAAACCAATAGTAATGGTGGGAAAGCATTAGTCTGTGAGCCTAATGATGAAGAGAAACTGGACAAACTTGTGATGGAAAAAGAAAGTATTGATGGAGTAGGGGAAGCTATAGATAGCTATTTGAATGGTAATGATTTGGGGAAGATGAACAGTGTTGTTAATGAGAATTCTAAGCCTAATTGTTTGAATGGGAAGGAGGCTAACAATGGCAATTCTTGTCCTCAAGAGTGTTGTGATGCACATTTACATGATCCTAACTGCAATGTAAGCTTTCCTGATCCTAATACCAGCACTGATATGCCTTCTATGGATAACTCTGCTGAAAATATTAATGTGAACAAGCCTGATAATAGAAAATCTTATTCCAGAGTTGCCACTCAAAATGTTCCAATTATTACTAACAAACTTAATTCAATTCCAACTGAAACTGATGAAAATGGCAATGAGTTTGTTATTTTTGATGAGGAGTTGATTAAAGAGGGAAGTAGTAGATGGAAGCTTACATTGTGTGGATACTTTGTGGGATATAAGATGTCTGTTAATGAATTGAGGTATAACATTAGGAGGATGTGGGGAAGGCATGGTTTCAAAGATGTTATTGATAATGGTAATGGTATGTTTTTCTTCAATTTTCATCATGATAAGGGGCTGAATTTTGTTTTTGATAATGGTCCTTGGATGGTAAACAAAAAGCCCTTAGTGGTTCAAAAGTGGTACATTAACTTGAAAACTGATAAAACTGACCCTAGCATTCTGCCTATGTGGGTTAAATTGTGTAATGTACCACTTGAGGGATGGACTGTGAATGGTATTAGTACTCTTGCTAGTAGACTTGGTAAGCCTTTGATCATGGATGCTATGACAGCAGGTATGTGTAAATTGGGAGTGGGCAAAGCAGGCTATGCTAGAGTTCTGGTTGAGGTTCAAGCAAACAAAGGTTTACCTACTAGTCTTGAAGTCAAGTACAGGAATGCTTTGAAAGAATAAATTGAGATGAAAACTATCATGGTCAAGTATGATTGGCTCCCTCTTATTTGTCAGGACTGTGTAGTTTTTGGTCACAATAAAAGTCAATGTGGCAAAAATGTTGCTGCTCCTTGTGAAATCACCAATAAAAGTGATCACTGTGTCCAGAAGGAAAATGATAAAGATGACTACATCACTCAGGTTAACGTTGCTTACAAAAAGCAGGAATGGAAAAAGTCAATGTTATGATATTAGTAGTAAACTTAAACTTAGTTTAGGGACTTAAATGCACTTTGTAATCTGATTAGGTACTAGACATAAACTATAATTAGGTAGCTTGGAATGCAAGCCAAGGAAGTTTCCTATTTGATTTAGGAAAGGTTTCTACCCCCTTCATCTCCACAAATAGAGATGAGGGGGGATGCTAGTTATTCATTTTTCTTCCTCGTTGTAATAGCTTTATTAGGTTTATAATAAAGGTTTGGTACGAGGGTATATCGTGCGCATATTCTTGTCGGTTCTTTGTAGTCGCTCGTATTTGCTACTCTTGCTCGATAGAACTCAAGATCTAGCGTTCCGCGATTGAACTTCGGGTTTGTTGTCGAGGTATTGTCCAACAAGTGCTATCAGAGTCGCGGTTATTGTGGTCATCGAAGTTCGAGTGTTAGATCGAGGTGCCGAGTTGGTTTTAAGGTTATAGCAAGCAAAGATGTGTGCTTTAATGGTACAGCAAGGTTGTGATGCTGCATTAAAGACATTACCTGTGGACATGGAAGCAGGTGAAAAGGTTGCTTTGATGAAGAAGGCATACAGTACCTTGATTCTATGCTTGGGAGACCGGGTTTTATGGGAAGTTACCAAGGAAACATCTACTGCAGGAATTTGGTCGAAGTTGACTAGTCTATATATGACTAAGTCCTTAGCAAATAGACTGTATCTGTAGAAGAAGCTGTACACGCTCTATATGAGTCCATGTACAAAACTGGGTGATCATATAGATGAGTTTAATAAGTTGATACTTGATTTGGCGAATATTGATATCGAGATTGAGGATGAAGATCAGGCACTTATGTTACTTACGTCGTTGCCATCGTCTTACTAAAACTTTGTGGAGACATTGTTGTATGGGAGGGAATCCTTGACAATGGAGGGTGTTTTGTCGACTTTGAATTCAAGGGAGTTGAAGAACAGAACTGAAGGCACAAAGGAAGATACTAGTGACGGGTTATATGTAAGGGGAGGGTCAGATCATTCAAGGAAATCTCATTCTGGTGGAAGTTCCTGGTTTAAGTTAAGGGGTGGAACTGATAAACTCAAGTGCTTCATATGCCATTCAGAGGATCATCTGAAGAGAGACTGTCTAAAGAAGAAGTCAAGTGGGTTCGTCAGGAAGGGTATGCATGATCAGAATTCTAATTCTTTTGATGACGACGGTAATGCCTACTTTGGAGAAGCCTTGACGGTAGTCGGGAATGGTGAGATGACTGAATTGGTAATGGATTTAGGTGGGTCTTATCATATGACACATAGGAGGGATTTCTTGTATGACTTCAAAGATGTTGATGGTAGTACGGTTCAGTTAGGTGATAACAGGACATGCACTATCAATGGGACAGGGAAAGTGAAGATATAGTTGCATGATGGTTCAAGCTTTATACTGGAAGATGTCAGGTATGTTCCAGGGTTAAGAAAAAGCTTGATTTCATTTGGCACTCTTGAAAAAGTGGGTTATACTGTGAAGATGCAGAAGGGTAGAGTCAAGGTGATCAAAGGTTGTCGGGTTATGATGACCGGGATCAGGAAAAAGAACTGTGTGTATACTCTTGAAGCAAAAGTGACGAATTTTTGTGTACAAAAGCATGGAGGTTCAAAACAAGTTGGATTTAAGCAACTTGGTCATAAACAAGTTGGGTTCAAACACCTTGGTCATAAACAAGTTAGGGTCAAACAACTTAGTCCTCGTATTAAAACAGGAGTCCATGGATTGCAGGTTGATGAACGTATTTGGTTTGAGGTGGAACTGCAGGGAGCTCAAGGAAATCGTGAAACTGAGGTTGTTCATGAAAGTAACGATAATGATACAGTGAGTCAAAGAGAGTTGGAGGACAAGCAACTTGAAGAAAAGACAAACACGGACTGCTTGGTAAAGGGGCAGAAAAAGGTACACCTTGGTATAAAGGTGGGGGCAGACATTACGGTAACCGGAGTACCTGGTCAAGAGTGTGTAGAGGGTAATGTTGCTAAAAAGAAGAAAGTGAATGAGTCTATGAAAGCTAATCTTGGAAAATTACTGAAGTACAGTGCCTGATCAAAAAGGTGGTTCCCGGTCCGAAGTTCCAGCACGAGAAAAAGGTGTTGAGTATCGATTAGGTTTAAGTGTTACTAGTAATGTGGAAATTGTTATGATATTAGTAGTAAACTTAAACGTAGTTTAGGGACTTAAGTGTACTTTGTAATTAGATTAGGTATTAGACATAAACTATAATTAGGTAGCTTGGAGTGCAAGCAAAGGAAGTTTCCTATTTGATTTAGGAAAGGTTTCAACCCCTCATCTTTATAAATAGAGATGAGGGGGGATGCTAGTTATTCATTCTTCTTCCTCGTCGTAATAGCTTTATTAGGTTTTTAATAAAGGTTTGGTACGAGGGTATATCGTGTGCATATTCTTGTCGGTTCTTTGTAGTCGCTCGCGGTTGCTACTCGTGCTCGATACAACTCGCGATCTAGCGTTCTGCGATCGAACTTCGGGTTTGTTGTCGAGGTATTGTCCAACAGTCAACAAACCAACAAAATCAGAATGTAGGAAAAGGGAAGACTGCAATCAACTCTAAGATTATACATGAAATACAAGAAATAAAAGACAGGGAGGAAGCGGATACCTTCATAAGTATGAAAAGAATACCTACTTCAAAAGAATCTAAAGATTGGAAACCTGAGATGTTTTGCTACTTCAACAAGAGATGGGAGCTTATAGTTGATACAAATTGTATTGGTTGCAAGGATAAAAATGGTAAGTCTTTAAGTAATTACTAATTACACCATTCATCTTTGAGGTTTACGTTGACTGTAGTGGTTAGTCCTTTGAGTGAAAAAAATACGCCGTTTGTCTCTAATAATCACTAACAGCCCTCACTACCGGTCGGTCACTGGTTGTGGATAGGGTGGCCATTAATGACAAGGCCAGAGGTTGGGGTGGTGATGGTGGTATGGGGTTATTTTAATGGACACTTTTAAAGTTAAAAATTATAAGTTTACTCTAAAAATATAGGGCAACACCCATGAAATTTTCCTAGGGGGATTTTTTGAAGAAAATTATCTTAGGAATTCCTACAATTTCCCTTTTTAGTGGCGGTTTTCTTAATGACTTCCGAGCAACTAGTGGCATGGACGGAACTATGTGAGGGCAAGGACGATCGTGGCCTCCCAAAAATCTAGATAAACATTATATTTTTTTATCGTTTGTTAGGCTAGACACAGTGGTGACCGGGTCACTAGCTGCCACATCAGCTTTTTCTCTCCGATGACTAGATATGACCAAGTTGCCACAGCGGTGACCGACCTTTTTTACGAGCCACTGTGCTCAGCCTTATGGTTAAATGATGATAAATTAGTGGTAAACTTCCATACAAATTGGAAACAAACGGTTAGAGCCTACTTTATTGCCCCCATCCTGTAATGGCAAAATCCACATGTACTGTATTACATACAAAATATAATGCCAACTAAATCCTCCCACCCTTTGACGAACTGGCGATCATGCGTATTCCTCAAACTCTAAATCGGTTTTAATATTTTCGGTTATTAAATCTATACTTGAACGTTTCAATAATTGATTGCTATCATCGTACTTGGCATGGTCTCGGCATCACTCGGCATCCCCAATGCCACTGGCTCGGCATCATGAAATCGGCAGGCTCAGCGGGGATCTTCACCGAATTGGTATGATGGAGAACATTTAATTTTTTTGACCGTTGGACATTAATTTTTTGTTTGTTTTGGTGGGTTTCTTTCTTTTTTGTTTGTGTGTTTATGATGTTGTTTGTGTGATACTCTATTTTTTTTTCGTTTGTGTTTATGTGTTTTGCACTTTGCAGGCACCTGAAAGGAAGAAGATGACCACTGTACTATGATAAAACTTGGATAAGGACTTTGAATAAAGCAAAAAGTTGTTTGGATACATGTGATAAATGCAAAGGCCACGTATGGATTTTTTTTTTTTTTTTTTTTTTTTTTTTTTTTTTTTTTTTTTTGGTTCTTGGCCTAATTTATATACGGAGTATTTCTTTGGGCTGCTATTTGTAATCCGATTTTTTTGAGCCGGTTAACATAGATTAATAAAATTTAATGTTTTTAATTAAATTGTTAAATATAATTATGATTTTAAAAAATAAAAAAAGTTGAGCCATGGTTAGGCATTACATTGCCACTAAAAATAACTAGTTAGACATGGTTAGGTATGAAATGTGTTGTATTCATTCTATTGGCTAATTGCAATTTAGTTTGAGCCATTGTTAGGCAACATTGCCACCCCCTTAGTGTTTTTTGGTTTTATTCTTTTCTGTATCGTCTTTTGGTTTTTTTTCGCAACATTAATTGCAACATTAAACCTTTGACTGCAATTATTAGTAACTATTGTGTAGCAATTAACTGTTCTTGTGATTATCATGTGACGGTTTGGTCTTATTCGATTCATAAACCCTAATTATTTAGGGTTTATTTCGTGACTGAAGTTTTGACGTTGCCGGTGCTTCTTGTGGTTATTATATGTGATTGTTTCAGCGGTAATTCTGTTTGCTTGTTTGGTTGTAGTTGATTGTGTTTCGTGTTTAGAAGTGGGGTTGGGAGAGAGATGAATAAAGGGTTTTTGAATACTAATAGCGCGGATAAAGGTACTAAGGGATCTTCCGCTAGTTTGGCCGATCAAACTACCTTGCTCAAAGGGTATGATGTGGGTGAGAATCGTGATATGTCTAAGGTAACTATGAGACGTCCTCGACCTGCAGGTCGGGGGAAGGATACTTCTATCATACAACAAGGTAACGAACATGATGATGGTGATGTGAATCTGTCTACACGAGTGGATGGGGGGGGGGGGGGGGCTGTTCCTGTCTCGATAAGTAAATCAGGGCCTAATGAAGTGGGTAATAAAAATGATATTAATCATGGGGCTGCTAATATTCCAAGTGGTAGTAGTTCACAACCTGATGTTGTGATTAACGAGGCAAGTGTTGGTGGTTATGAGCAAACGTGTGTTGATGGTGGTAAAACTCAGCTTAACAAAGCAGGAGTGGACTCGTCCATTTCATTTGCTTCTTTGCTCAATGCTAATCGTTACCCATGCAAGGTTAATTTTAGGCAGTTGATAAATGAAAATCAGGTTGCTAATCAGGTTGCTAATCATGATACTAAACTCTCTAATGAGGCGATGGAATCTGTTTTATGCAGGTTTGCAAACACTCTTGTTGGGTATTTCCTAGGCAAAGCTATTGCGTTTCCTATTGTACAGAATTATGTTAATACTTGGAAGAAATTTGGCGTGCAAAAGATTATGAAGAATGAAGCAGGGTGTCTTCTTATTTAAGTTCTCTACTAAGGAAGGCTTGAAGCAGGTGCTTCAACGTGGCCCGTGGTTAATCTGTCACTCACCACTTATTCTTCGTAAATGGTCACTAAATGTTCCCCTAACCAAGAATGAGGTAACTACGATTCCCGTTTGGGTTAAATTACATAATGTGCCTATAGTTTCCTATTCGGAGGTTGGTTTAAGCTTGATTGCAACACAAGTTGGGAAACCGGTGATGTTGGACGCATTTACATCTTCTATGTGTGTTGACTCGTGGGGTCATATTAGTTACGCTCGTGCTTTGGTTGAAGTGTGTTCGAATTCAGAATTGAAAAGGGAAGTAAGTATGGCTATTCCATTAGATGATGATAGTGGTTATTCAACGGAAATCATTGGTGTCGAATATGAATGGACGCCTCTTCAGTGTAGTGCATGTAAGATCTTTGGGCATACACTTAGTGAGTGTCCAAAACAAGTGAAAGAGGTGGTTCATAAGGATTCTAATGTGGCTACTAATGCATCGATTAAGGTGGATAAGAATGATGAGGGGTTCAAATAGGTAAGGACTCGTAAGAATAAAGGGAAGAATGTGGTTTCTTCGTCTCAGCCTAAGCCAATCGGAGGTGTTAAGCTTTCTAAGCCAAAACCTAACTTTTGGAGACCTAAAGTGACGACAACTACAAATCAAGGTGATACCAATAAAGATCCAGATCCTAAGGATCCTAAGCAGACTTCTACTTCTAATAGTAAATCAGGTACGAATTCAAAGTCTTCTAATGCTTTTGGTGTCTTGGAGTCATTGGTGGATGAGGACGTTCTTGGTTTTGATAACAATAGTAAGGGGTTACAAGATCAGCCTATGAGTAACATGGAACCGCAGGTGCAGGTTGAGGCTTCTAAGTCTTCTACTGTCCCGTCTTCTAGTACTTCTGCAGCAAAGAGGGGTAATCCATTTTCTAATGTGGGTGAAGTGGTTTATTCTGACAGTGATGAAGATGAGGTTTTTGAGCCTGATGATAATATGAGAAGTTATTTTTCATCAGCGGGTGGAGGTAACGAGCTTGAGGATTATTTTTCCGATGATTATACGGCTCAGGTATACGACTTACCAGGACAATTTAATGATTTCAAGCTCCAAGGTCGTGCTAGGAAGTAACATTTTATTTTGTTTTTTTTTTCATAAGTTTGGCATGTCATCTTATGTTGTTTATTGGTTGTTCTAGTTGCTGGTAGCTAGTTGTTCATTTATAGCATGTCATAAATGATCTATTGGTTGTTCAAGCGGTTGCCTGAGGTTAATGTGCCATTTCAGCCATATTTCATTGTACTTTAAACCCTTTTTGGTTAATATAATTACCAGGATGGAAGTTCCCTTTTACTCAAAAAAAATATAATGCCGAGTAAAGGATCCAGTGAGGAAAAAAAAAATAGAAATGAGAAGAATAAAAAAAATTATAGCCACATATTTCGAATGAGAGTGAGAAATTTAAGTGGAGATAATTTTATAGGTGTATCCGAAATATGTGGTTGTGGTTTATTCTCACCCTTTTTATTATTATTTTTTTTATGCGTTCAAGTTCCGTCACTGACTAGTGGTTGTCAATTCGTCGTAGCTAATCCGTCGAAATTTCCTAGCGATTTGCTAAGAATTTCTCATGAATAAAATGGCATCGCAAATCCCTAGGTAATTTAAATCTCCTAGAAATTTCCTAGGGACTTCTCTAAACAAGTAGGAGTAATTAAGAATAATAGAAAATCAACATAATGCATAAACATGTATTGAATTTATATTAATTGCGTAAATTGAATTGAGATGATACACATGTGGTTATATTGGGATGGCAATTTTTGTGACGGTGTCATAGAAATAAATGATTTTGTGTTTCATCTAACAAAACTAGCTTATTTCATAAAGGTGCTATAAATATTGGGAAATTTTGTTGTTATATGTATATATTTCTATTAGTGTGACAATATTTCAAATGAAGACGCGAAATAAGTGAGTTTGAGTTGAAGTTAAACAAGTTTAGGCAACACGTGTGTGGATATGATTGCATTTACATATATGTGTGTCAACATGTGTATAAGTATGTGCGAGTACAATGAGGTTAAAAATATTGATTCTATTAGTATGGATGGGATTATATTGTATTATTGTACTTCTTTTGTTTCAAATTTAATTTTCATTATTAAATTTTTTAGTATTTTTTCTTCAATTTTGAACATAAATATTTTTGTTTGTGTTATATAATTTTTAATGCAAAATATATAAATGAATTGGATTTTAAATGTACTTTTAATGGTATAATTTTTTCATCAAGTATTATATAATAAAAATATATATATATTTATATTTAAAGTTGAACCAGTTTGACTTTAAAAATTCAAACTGTACAATAATTTTGGGACGGATGGAGTATATCATTTCTTGTATAGAGCCCATGTTGTATAATTGTAGGGCTTGGCCCATGCTCTATGTAAACCTACATACATTCCAACTCTATCACTCTCTATTACGGTATCACAGCTTGCCTTTTAATTTTCTTAACAAATTCCCTCAAAAAAATCTCTTTTCCCTCATCCCCTTCCTCTTGTATAGACATTAGCTCATAATGGTCGGCGATGACATTAGCTCACCCAAACCACACACACCAAATGACAAACCTTTTGGCATCCCAAATATCAAAACCTACATCCCCTCGTTCTTTATCTCAACGAGTTGAACTATGACTCGTGGAGTGAACTTTTCATCCTCCACTGCAACAGCTTTGGAGTGCTCAACATCATCGAAGGGACATCGTCTAGCAATGATCAAGCCACTGAAGAGTGGAGCAAACTCGATTCACTGGTCAAGTTATGGATCTTTGGAACCATACGCAAGCCTATTCTCCAATGCGTGTTGAAGAAGAATGTGACTGACTGACTGCCAATGAAGTCCGGAAGAATCTCAAGGTGATCTTCCATGACAACAAGAATGCTTGTGCTATGCAACTTGATACCGAGCTTCGAACCATCGAACTTGGATCACTCTCCATCAGTAACTACTGTCACAAGATTTCACGCATCGTGGACCTTCTGGCTAACATCGACTCACCCGTTGATCAAAAGAACCTTGTCACCTATGCCGTTAATGGCCTCACTGACAAATATGAAGGTGTAGCAGGGATAACCCATCACCGGGACCCACCACCAACGTTTGCTTAGGCTCAATCCATGTTACTACTGGAAGAAAGTTTCCTTAACCACAAGACTGGTTGTCCATCTGCTCGTGACTCCTTTTCATCATCATCACATGTCCTCCTTGCTGCTGCCTCAAACAACCGCAGCAACCCGACTAAACTTTGTCGGAACTTCAAGCGTGGTTCGTGTACCTTTAAAGAACGATGTAGGCACTGGCGGAGCCAGGATTTAAAGTTAAGGTGGCTACTTCCTTTCGTTGTAAAAAAGGTAATTGCCAAAATCAAACCTCAAAACTCATGAACAAAACTACCAACTTTAAAAATAAAGAATGCAAGATGTGAGGTAAGAACACCTGGCCGTTGTTTAAAAGAACAAAGCTTTAGCCTCCAATGCAAGAGTATTTGGAACATAAAAGATTAAACTACGTAAATTTGCATCATGTGCGTTTATATCTCGTTAATCAAGTGAAACTCAACTGTAGTTTTATAACTCAACTGCATTGGGACCCATAACCCGTGAAAGACGGTATTGGAAGTTACTTTACTTTGTTTTTTTTATTGTGATTGCGGATACAAATCGCAATTGTGAAAAAAGAGATAAACTATTTCAAAATTAGACTCTTCCATTTATATTTGTATCAACACTAAATTGTATTAAGAATTTTCAGTAAAGTATAAATGGTTAGTTGTTAAAATTTTCACCATTGAGTAGTTTATACCAAGGCTGTCAAGATCGCTATCCCGCGCAGGAACGTTTTCGTTTTTGCAAGATCGAGATCGTAGGATCCGATAGCGATCCTACGATCCTACCAATTTGTCATATTTTGTAAACAAATTATATACGAGTCAAACTGTTTTACATTTCTATACAACGCCAAAGATAAATTCATATAATATCCTCTTGAAAATGACAAAGTTCAAATTTCAAACAACAAAGTAATAGTAAAACACAAAGAAGTCAAGTTTCAATCATTACATTAACGATTTAGTGGAGTAATATTACATAACATAAGTTTTAAATGTCTAAAAACATACGAGCCATGAACATAATTTGAAGAAAATAAACGTTTCATAAGTGGCATTCCAAAACACACCCTTTGATTAGTTTCATAAATTAAAATATTAAACACTTTTAGACTATAATCTATTTAGAAAAATAGAAAACTATGTATAAACTATAATCTATTTAGAAAATGAAACAATAGTGGTTTACTCATTAGACATTAATAAAACACATGTTTGTTTTTTTGGACTAAGCAAGTGGGACGGACTTAAAAAAAAAAAAAAAAAAAAAAAAAAAAAAAAAAAAAAAAAAAGTGAACTCGGATCGCGTGTCGATCTTACGTGCGATCCTGCGATCCTACCTCAGATGCGATCCTACACGATTTTGACTGGTGTGCACGTAAGATCGTACGATCTTACGTGTAAACTCGCGAGTTTGACAGACTTGGTTTATACATGTACAGAATAGAAACAAACTTTTTAATCCGCAGTCACCTTCTAATGGATCCAATTAAATTACTTGTGATGCCGTAGTTGGGAGTATTATATAAGCTAATAAAGTATTAAGGCAGTATTTTGCATGCTATATAACTATAAGAACCAAAGAATAAAAAGATAAAACTGAAAAGGCTAAACAAATAATTTAGATTCTAAGAGGAGTCAATAGGGTAAATTATTTAGAGGTCAGCAACTCAGCATGTTTTATTTACTACGGAGTACATGATGTTGAAAGTTATCGAGATTTGGGAGGGGATGACTGGATTAATAATTATATTCGGGCCATCATTAAAGTATACATGTCAGGCTGTTGAGGGGGGCTGAGCACCTGCCAGTCACCCCATCAGCTCCGGCTCTAGATGTAGGTACGTTCACACTACTCCCACTGGTGCTCGGAATGGGAATAATAACAACCGCGATTCTGCTCTACAATGAAACGCCCCTACTAGTTGTGTTATGCATGGGGCTCGAATAACCTTTTCACCTACTAGACCCTGGCCCATGCCAAACCCATCATAACCCACCTCTAATGCTACTGGATAGGCAACAAACCCATCAGAACCTACTCCAAATCTAGCTGGACCGAGATGGGTTTTAGGCCCGACTCTTGGTCAGGCCATATTGTTCAGCCAACGGTTCCAGTCGGCCCAAGTGCTCCTACTTTTTTCGCCCCTCTTCTTATACTGCTGGTACACCACACGTTACTTGGGGACCTGATACGCCTAGGATTTGTGTTTATGTTTATTATGAATAAGTGGCCCAAGCCCGGTTTGTGGGTTTAGGGTATTTAGGGTTTCGTCAAGTCTATTTAATCAATGTCAATCAATGTAATCGTATAAGTTTTCAATCAATAATATTCTCGTTCTATAATCTTCTTCTTAAGGAGCTCGCGCCCGCTTGAAGTGGTGCCTTATCCCGATACAACCCCTAACTGGGTCGTATCAATTGGTGCTTTCATTGAGAGCTCTCGTTGAGAGGGCTTCCGATTAGGGTTCCAATTAAAAAAAAAAAAAAAAAAAAAAAAATCACTGTTCATTCAACGCTACTGTTCATTCGACGTTACTGTTCACCAAAAATTACTGTTCATCCGTACTGTTCATCGGGGATACTATTCATCGGGAAATTTTTTTTTTTTTTTTTTTTTTTTTTTTTTTTTTTTTTTTTTTTTTTTGTTATTCATCGCTTGAGTATTATTCATGGCAACAGGCAGCAGCGATCAGGACGCAAAATACGCACTCTCTAAGCTATTGCAAATGAGTACGGTGGCCGAATATCAGAGTAAGTTTGAGGTACTTATAAATCAATTAACGGGGATCTCTGAAAACTTACTTAAATCGTTTTATATTTCTGGCCTTAAACCTGCTCTACAATGTGCACTCTTGAGGTCAAATCCCACAACTTTAGGTGAAGCCTTTTCATTAGCCCGTGCAACGGAAGCACGCTTCACGGATCTACAACTTTGGGAACTGTTGAGGTCGAATCCTACAACTTTTGGAGAAGCCTTGTCCTTAGCTTTTACAACAGAGGCTTGTTTGGACGTCAACTCAGGGGAACCAGTTGATCAGAAGGTAATTGATCACGAGGTACCCATGAAACCAATTGCAACACAAAAAAGCATGGAAGAAAATAATAGCCAACGTCAACAAATTCCTCTTGTAGCAACAAGAGAAGATGGAGGAAACAAGTTGGAGCTTCATGACCGGGTAAATGAGATAGATGATGTTTGGCAGAAACGTAAGCCACCTGATGTAGTCTTAAAATATGCAATTGTGACTAAAATATGCATTTGTGAATCAAAGTATCCCGCTACGAGTCTAGTTTGGTTGATTTTCCATCAAAGTAATGAAGTTATATACTATCAAAGAATACTTGAACCGGTTGCGAGACAGCGGTGCCAACATTGGTTTAGGCATATTTTGCGCTTTGAGTATCATCTACATGTGGCAAATTTACAACTCAAAATATGGGATCCCGGAATTAAGAGTGCTTTTCGAGACAACACCTTGAGGGCAAGGTGGTTTTGAAGGAGTGAGGAATGATACGCCTAGGATTTGTGTTTATGTTTATTATGAATAAGTGGCCCAAGCCCGGTTTGTGGGTTTAGGGTATTTAGGGTTTCGTCAAGTCTATTTAATCAATGTCAATCAATGTAATCGTATAAGTTTTCAATCAATAATATTCTCGTTCTATAATCTTCTTCTTAAGGAGCTCGCGCCCGCTTGAAGTGGTGCCTTATCCCGATACAACCCCTAACTGGGTCGTATCAGGACCTCAAGTTATTTACGGAATGTATGTTGATCAAGCGACTACACTTCCATAAGCATTCACTACTATGCGGTCCAAGACTACGGTGACTCTGGTTGGTACATGGATTCCGGGGCCACATCTCATCTTGCTTCGAATACAAGTAAACTCACTTCCATTTCTAATAATAGCCCTATATCGTCTATCTTTGTTGGAAACGGTAATTCTGTTCCCGTAACCAACTCAGGTCATAGCATGTTGCCCGCCTTAAATAGACCATTGCACTTACATAACGTCCTTGTCACTCTCAACATCATTAAAAACCTAATTTATGTTAGACAATTTACCCGTGATAACAATTGTTCCGTTTAATTTGATCATTCTGGTTTTTCATGTGAAGGACCTTTAGCAACGGAGAATTATACCCCATCCTGCCGTCCACCTTCAAACCTACCGCTCTTGTGTCCACCAATCAATCCACGTGGCATCAACGTCTCGGTCACCCTGGAAATGAAGTCTTGTGTTTTTTAGTTTCGAATAAAATGATTGATTGTAATAAAGCAATGTCTACCGCTTTTTGCAATGCTTGTGAACTAGGCAAGCATATTAGGTTGCCTTTTTCCCATTCCAATTCTTGTTGAGAATATGTTTGACATTATACATTCGGATCTTTGGACCTCACTGATTTCGAGTGCTTCTGGTTATCAATATTATATGCTTTTCTTGGATCATTTTTCCCATTTTCTTTAGATGTACCCGTTACTTAAAAAGAGTGGTGTGTTTGATAAATTCCTGCAATTTCGTATGTATCTTAAAAATCAATTTTAAACAGAAATAAAGTCCTTCCAATGTGACCATGGGGGCGAGTTCGATAACCAAAAATTTCACTCCCTATTTGATACACATGGCATTCGATTTAGATTCTCATGCACGAAAACCTCACAACAAAACGGCAAATTGAAGAGGATGATACACACCATTAGTAACTTAATACGAACACTTCTCTTTCAATCCAACCTTCCACCACAATTTTGTGTTGAGGCACTACACATGGCCGTCCATCTTCTCAATATTTTACCATCTACGGCTATTAATAATGTTCGTGCCATTCATCAAGCTTTTCAACAAACAACCCACATATACCTACCTAAGTATATTTGGATGCTTATGTTATCCACATCTCTTTACCTCTCACAAATTAGAACCTCGCTCCACATAATGCATATTCCTTGGTTACTCATCCTATCACCGTGGCTTTCGATGTCTTGACCTTGTTACCTATAAAGTTATCATCTCAAGACATGTCGATTAGCATGTATTTCCCTATGGCACAATCACTACAACTCCACCCACTTCATATCACTTTCTTGACACCGATGATATTCCTTCACCTATTTGTATGCGGCTCTTAACATCCCTACAGTCACCAACAACAAACAATATAGCCGTATCAACACAACTACCGATCCCACCCCTAACTCCCCTACTACGACTAGCCCAACTTCACCCCACTCCAGCCCAACATCAATTGAGCCTAACTCAACATCAAATGGCCCGACACCTATGGATGAGTGTTAGCTTTGCTTATTTGTAAAGATAACGTCACATACGTGAAATGAACTAGATTAGTAACAAGTAGTACCCGCAGGGACTACTATTGTACACTAGGCAAAGTAATGTTGTAATGAGCCTATAAATACCCCTCATGACTTTCCATGAGGGGTGTGGAAAATCATTAGTATTTTGTATTGTTTCATTTATTAATCAAGTTATCCTTTTATTCTCCACCATCTCTCTACTTTCTCTCACTAGAAAGATGAATGCTTTCATCTTCTTTGATCAACCAAGACCTCCCGAACCACATGAATCTTACATATCATCGATCTTACAATTGGCATCAAAGCTACGGTATTGTTATATCATTGATTTTTTGTGGTTCGAATTGTGTTTTTATGCTGTTTTGTACCATACTTTTCGTATCTGGGAAAAAAATTTTCCTTTATCTTTAGTGAATAGTTTCTAAACTATTTGTATGTATCTATATGGTCAAAAGTTTCTTGTGCTTAATCAGGTTTACAAATATTTCATGTGTCTATCTTTTGGTCCAAACAGATTATGTACACATATCATTTCTTGGTGACTTTTTGTTCCTACCGTGAATCGTGGTCAAAACATGGTCAAAAGTGGTCAAGAAAAAGGTCGAATCTCATCAGAAACTGGAAAAATGGGTCGCCGAAATCTGGTCGGAATTTCTTGCATAAGAAGTTCTCGATATGTACTTGTTTTCGAGAATATACTCTTTTTGAAAATGTGAAACCCTAATTATCGAAATCACATTCTTGATAACTCAGGTTCTCGATAAAACGTGTTCTCGATAATCATGTTCTCGACAATCCTGTTCTCGATAAACAAGTATTCTCAATAAGTGTCAAAGTTTTCGAAAATGAAGAATAAGATGAAGAGAATTGTTTTTTGACCTACAACCTTTATACCAGACTCAAAGCGACCTCAGCACATATATCCGTCATCAGTCAACGTTATGAATTCAAAGAGAAATAATAAAGAGACAACCACAGTCGATCTATAATCAGTAAACCTCAAAACAACTTCCAATCTAACAAATACCCATCTCCTCATTACACTCTCATTCTAACCCTTCAACAAGACTCAATGACTAAAAAGATAACATGCAAAATAATCTCAGATCGGTTCAATTTTTTTAATCTTTTAAAGATTTTTCAGTTGAACCATGCTCATCATCGATGACTATGAAACATAAGCTTCTTGATTTATATATCCGAACAACAAGAGAAGAAAATCTAACAAGAATGTTATTTTTCTTTCTTGATTCGTTCCACATGACCAAGACCAAAATCAAAACACCAACCATAAACATACCTTAGACCCTTAAAGATCTTGAAGACATACATATTCCTCTTGTGTTCTTCGAAGCAGGTACAAGAAAAGGTGGGGCTCGTGGTGCTAGACTGTGAATATAATTCAAAGACTAGTTTGTGATTTAATTTTGATAATGGAAGTGATGGAGATGGAAGCTGACTTGAGATCTGATGAGTGAGATAAGCGTAATTTTTTTTAGTTATGATCTTGATGAATGGAGCGTGTAGGTGAGGAGAGGGCGGATATTAAGGTGGTGTTTGTTTGTTAAGAGGGTCTGAATCTGAATCTGAACCGCACATCTGAATCTGAATCTGATATGTAAATGTCTGAATCTGACCGCATCTGAACGGGAAAAAAAACTCATGTTTGAACCACACATTTGCTTGCTCGTACTATTTTTTTTTTGGTTTTTATTTGTGTCAGCAAGAGGCAACAAGACGCATTCAGACACCCCTCTCAAGTCTAAACCATTAAGATCTTACTGCATCTGAACGCGTCTGAACGAGAAAAAAAAAAAACAAACAGTCTGAACGACCAAATGTCTGACCAATTCAGACATTTAGCCTATTAAGAGGCTGTTAAGATGTTTTTCAAAAAAAACAAACACAGCCTAAGTGTGTTTTAGATTTAGGTCAAATGAAGGATTGTGTAGTTATAACACAAGTATAACCAGTTGAGTGGGTGGACTGGGTATTTCATTTTTCTGGATCGAGCTTCTCAATTGAATTTGGGCCATCTAAATGGATTGAAAATTTCGGCTGATATGGATAATTGGGCTATGGTTTGAAACTAAAAATTGTTATCCACATATTGTTTTTACAAGAATATTGGATACAAATTTTTAGCATTTGGCGTAATCATTGGTATTTTGGATTACAAAATTCACGGGGTTACATTATTCACGGCTAGAATTGGTTTGTTTAACAAAAATGACTACGGGGTTTTTGTACGGTATTATTGATTTGATCTTAAAGTGGCATTTCAAAAAGTGTACTTATTTATCTCAAAGTCTAGGGGTGGTTGGATGCACGACTTTTGAAGATAACTTGTCTGCGCATATAAAAAATTCAGTCTTGACAATCTAGTTATTACTGATGTAAGGAGTTAAATTGTAGTGCTCACAGTATAGCTATCACTTAAAGGAGTTACGTTGTAGTACTCAGTGTCACACGAAGTAGTGGATTGTTCAAGTGGCGAATATTTCGTGCAACCTCATACTTAAAGGAGTTACGTTGTAGTGGTCAGTATAGGTATTAAGTCACATCTATCGTATAAGCATTAAGTCACAAGATGGGGTGATTACTTCTTTTTCAAGCTGGTCATATCGGGCTGTCTCCATATGTGGTCATTACTAGTAGTCGGTGAATTCAAAGGAGGTTCGATTACAGGTTGATTTAAGAGAAAAGTATTAAGAGTATTTTCGCGACATATACTCACAGAATATGCTTCAACGAGCTGTTGTGGCTTCTAAATTGCATCAAGTACAAGGTGATTATATGGCATGTACACAACATTATGATGATTCCGATAACTCGCAACCATCAGGAGGGAAAAGAACATGCCGAAAGAAGGTAGTGTTTCGTCTTCAGTGATTGGATTGACTAAGAGAATTGTGCTTAACATCGTGAATGGAGAAGTAGTGTGTGTACATCTTGGGTTATTACCAACTTGGATGCAATGTTATGTGAGTTATATTGTTATGATGCTCCCTGAACGACAACTATGTGTCTACACTTTGAGTCTACTACTTATTCGCTGCGTGATGAAAGAGGTTGTCGGTTTAGGAGAGAGCATGATAAAGAAAGAAAAGGCTCACTAGTTAGGAGGGAGTAATAACCTAACTACACCGTTACAGTTGAAGTTCAGAGCTACAAGGATCTGTGCCATCAGTGCCAAATATCAAATGTCGAGTTCGTTGGAAGAGAAGAACTTCAAGTCTGCCTCAGTATCTAGACTACAGAGACTCTGCACTTCAACAACGTCAACATTTTTTATTATTATTGTAATTTACTTTGTTTATGTATTTATAAGTCTCATTGTAACCATTCACGTGTGACGATATCTTGGAGGGAGATTGTTAGCCTTGCTTATTTACAAAGATAACGTCACATATGTGAAATGGACTAGATTAGTAACAAGTAGTACCCGCAGGGACTACTATTGTACACTAGGCAAAGTAATGTTGTAATGAGCCTATAAATACCCCTTATGACTTTCCATGAGGGGTGTTGGAAATCATTAGTGTTTTGTATTGCTTCATTTATTAATCAAGTTATCCTTTTATTCTCCACCCTCTCTCTACTTTCTCTCACTAGAAAGATGAATACTTTCATCTTCTTTGATCAACCAAGACCTCCCGAACCACATGAATCATACATACTTTCGGTCCTACAATGAGCCTATCCCCTCTGCCCCACCTTGCCCACCACTCAAACCTATGATTTTTCGGCCCCATCTAACCCAACATTGGGCTCGACCCAACCCACTACCACTCCTCCGCCAGCTCATCATAACGAAAACCAAACAACCCAAATTCACCCCATGGTCACACGATCCAAGGTCGGTACGGTCAAATCAAATCCTAAATATGTGTGTCACGTCACCACACTTGATTCTATCCCTCGCTCTCACTTACATGTTCTCCGTGACCCAAATTTGCAACATGCAATGCTAGACGAATATAATGCTCTTATTATTAATGGTACATGGGTTTTTGTTCCCCGACCGCAAAATGTAAATATAGTTCGGTCTATGTGGCTTTTTAAACATATATTTAATACAGATGGTTCTCTTACTCACTATAAAGCACGACTTGTTGAAAATGGTCGAAGTAAGCAACAAGGCATTGATTGTGTAATAACCCTTAAATTTTCAAACGACAAAGTGATAATTTTGCCCTTTGACCTTAAATTTTGACTAGTTGACTTTTACCGTAACGTAAAAGCAAATACTATAATCGATAGTTAACCGGAAATGTTTCCAAATTAAATAATTTACTCTACTTCGAATTATTACACTCTGAACATTTTTTTTCACCTTTGTTATTTTTAACTATTTAATGTTAATTATTATTACTTTTATACACAATAATATTACTTTTATTATTTAATGTTATTACTTTATTAATTATGAAAGTTTAATCGTGTAAACTTTCCTCGCGACCAACACAAGACTATGATAAGTCTATGTGTCCAATATACTATATTTTTACCAATAGTCATATTTTATATGAACTACTGCCACTTTGTTATTTTTACGTAAAGTTTATACTTCTTACGTATTACGCGTATTTGAACCGTTATTAGGTTTTAACAACGTATACGCTTTCCGTTAAACTTATCACACATTTAATATACTTAGTTGGAGTATATTGATAAGTTTGAACATTTTTATAAGTATTAGATTTTTATGTTACCCGATTTTAAGTTTCATAACTTAAGAGATTAACGTTATTAATTATTGGGATCAAACTATACTCTATAATCATTAAACAATTAATAAAACACAAGATTTATTCAAAATATCTATTTTGTATCTTATTGTGCCACGTTTTATATACCAAACATACATCTCTCATTTTAAAACAAAGTATGCATGTTTTCAATAAAAACAATGCTATATGGATATGATCATGGAGTTAGGATCAAATAAGAAGAAAAATTAAAATAAGAATGATAAGATGAAATCACAACCATACATTTCAGGTGCACCTAAAAAAGAGATACATCTCCACTTAAAAATCTCCCTCTTATTTGAAATGTGTGGTAGAATTTCTTCTTATTCTTCTTATTTTAGTTTTTCTTCTTACTAGATCTCTCTCTTCCCATCATATGACTCACATTTAGTTTAACGAAATGGTAAAACGTGGAAGCCAACTCAGCTCGTATAACATTAGGATTATCTCGAACAGTGGGGACAAAAATCTTATCTGAATTCATGATGAATAAGTTTGAGACTTGGTCCTATTTATACGTATCATCCTCTCATATTTTATATTCATAACCCAAAACATATGTAGATTAAAAGATGGCAGTTTGAACTTTTAATTCAAGTACGGTTGCCGTCTTGGTATATATGAACGCAATTAGAATTAGAGTTTTTGGTTATGTCCCTCGAGTGTAGAGCTCTCGTTAATAGTTTGGTTCCATGTGCAAGAATTCAGTTTTGATCATAAGGTCGTGTCAATTCCTTATCGTTGTGCTATACTTTATTGTATTGTTCTGCCATACTTCTTGGCACCGTTGTGCTACTTACGTCACTACACTCTAAGGTGAGATTTAATAGCACCGTTTTACAATTTATTATTTCATTTCAAACCTACGAGGAGAATACATTGCACAACATCTTTATACGAGCCCAAGTATGTCAAATTCATTTACATTGCTTAAGTTACCGTATTTCCATGTTAAAGTCCTCTTTTATTTATCATGAACCGTTAATTATCAGTAAGCGAGAGTGAATGAATAGATCTATTGAGGGTGATGCCTTCGTCTGGGTTGATAGCGCCAACTAGTCATACGGACGCATTTCATTTTTATCATATTATAGTGTCTGGCAAAGCACTCTGTTGGGGCATTCATAATCAGTCCAGTTTCGGGGTGATGAGCTTATAGCAATTGTGTCATTTTTTAATATATGCCGACATTGTCATATGTATCTTATACTTGTGGTAGTCGTACACACATATCATTTACATAAACCTATAATTTCTCACCAACATTATTGTTGACCGTTTTAGCAATGGATGTTCAGGTAATTAAGGAATTAGCTGGCATGTGAAGGCACGCGGAAATTTTTTTGAAGACAATGCATATATTATCATTCGAAAAACTTTAAAAGTTTATTGTTGTACATTTTGTAAACTTGTGGGACCTCTTTGTAAACTCTGATATTTTATTGGAATGATAATTTATTTTAAAACGTTTCATTTAGAGTCATTTTCTGTAACTTGTACTGTAACCCATAAAGTAATACCCCAATAACACCATCTTCCGCTGCAATAATTTTAGGGGTGTTACAGATTGTGATGAGATGTTTAGTCATGTAGTCAAACTAGCTACTATACGCAATGTTCTCAGCCTTGCTGTATCCCATTCCTGGCCCATACATTAGCTTGATGTGAAGAATGCCTTTCTTGATGGTCAGTTATCCGAGACATTGTACATGCATCGGCCCCCTGGTTTCATTGATCCCGCACACCCTGACTACATATGCTTGTTACAAAAATCTTTTTATGGTCTTAAACAGGCTCCTCAGGCATGGTTTCAGAGATTTGCTAGTTATGCTCTTCGTGTTGGTTTTCAGCATGGTCGTACGGATTTTCCATTGTTTAAATATATCCAGGGTACAGATGTTGCATATTTTCTCTTATACGTGGATGGCATTATCCTTACTGCCTCATCATCTTCAGTTATACACCGCATCATCTCATCTCTACACAGTGAGTTTGCTATGACGGACCTTGGCCCGCTTAACTACTTTATTGGCATCTCTGTTCTGCGCACCTCTAATGGTTTTTTTCTATCTCAGCGTAACCCGTGCAAGACCCCTATCACCATTGAATCCAAGCTCGGGCCTGATGGAGATCCTGTTGAGGATTCAACTTTATTTCACAGCCTTGCAGGTGCCTTACAGTATCTAACATTCACCCGACCAAATATTTCGTATGCTATTCAGCAAATTTGTTTGTACATGCGTGACCCTCGGGAACCTCACTACACAGTCTTTAAGTGCATTCTAAGCTATCTTCGTGAGACATTAGATCATGGTCTTCAGTTATACCGCTCTCTGCTACCTCTCAACTTATTGCTTATTCTGATGATGCCGACTAGGCTGGGTGCCCAACTACTCGGCGTTCCACTTCAGGGTATTGTGTCTTCCTAGGTGACAACCTCATTTCATGGTCTTCCAAGGGCCAACATGTTATCTCTCGCTCGAGTGATGAAGCAGAATATCGTGGTGTTGCTAATGTTGTAGCCGAGACTGCTTGGGTTCGCAAACTTCTCAGGGAGCTACTTGTGCCTATCCATTCTGCAACCCTTGTCTACTGTGACAATGTAAGTGATGTTTACTGATCCTCCAATCCGGTTCAACATCAACGGAATAAACACATCGACATTTACATTCATTTTGTGCGTTACTTTGTCTCCACCGGTCACGTTCAGGTTCTCCATGTTCCTTCTCGATACCAGTACGCAGATATTTTTTACCAAAGGATTACCGTCTCATCTGTTTGACGAGTTTCGCTCTAGTTTGAGTTTTCGTCCCACTCCCGCTCCAACTGCGGGGGCGTATTAGTATGGATTGGATTATATTGAATTGTATATCATTTCTTGTATATAGCCCATGTTTTCTAGTTGTAGAGCTTGACTCATGCTCTATGTAACCCTAAATATGTATGTGTATATATATGGTATCTTGTTAATGAGAATATACACATTCCAACTCTATCACTCTCTATAAAAAAAAAAGTCATTTGTGACGGATTTTCTACGGATTTTGTCGTAGGTAAAGGACATATGTTTAGTAGTGTTAGTGAACATATTTTTGTGAAGTTTAAAGAAATTTTAATGCTAGAAATTGAAGTTTGTTTGGTATGGATTGATGGTTGTTGCTAGCCCAGAACAGGGTGAAGATAATCGATGACCTAACCACGTACCAATGAATGGTTACTGGATATCACTTGTAATCGTGTTATAACTTTCCAAAGTAAATTATTCGACACTAATACCCGGGTATTACGGATATCTACTTGGGATAAAAAAAAATGTTTATTATTGAATTAGGCACAAATCAATAACCCTTGCGCATCCAAGTGTTTATGTTTTCTGTTCTATGTTATGTACATCATGCATGCTTGATTTTCAATATATAGGAAAATACTCAGAGCTAGTCAAATGAAATTATGAGGATTAATCGGCCCATTAATCGCCCCATAATTTTACCCATTATACCCAATAGTTGTTACATGACCAATTAAACGTGGTCATAAAAATATTTTTAACTACCACATGAATAGGTCAGAGTAGATTAAACATGGTCATAAAAGTATTTTTAACTACCACATGAATAGGTCAGAGTAGTTACATACTCGTTCCAGCAGCATTAACATAGTACTGGCAGTAGTAACCATCAATACTAACTTAATACTAGCAATATTAATTGTGCTCAAGCAGTACTAACAAAGTACTACCAGTATTAATTTTGCTCTAGCAGTACTAACATAGTAATAGTAGTAGTAGTAGTAGTAGTAGTAGTAGTAGTAGTAAATCTGTGAAGGATTGAACCTTCTGCTGAGTTACTTCCAACCACTATAAGAGTCGGGGTAACGAGGGACTTTATGGGTGTACACTCCGTACCACCAAACTCATTTCCATGTATGATCATGTCCCTCAATTGAACTAAATTTCCAACATGAATTTGATAATTTTGTGGGCTGGAAGATTGGTTCAAGAATTGAAGAACACGTTTTTCAGGTTTGGCCTGATGTGCCTAACTACGACTAGAAAACAAGATACCATGTCTTTTTATAAGATAGGGTAAAAATGATAATGAAATTGAATATGTGAAATTAGCATCTTTATTCTATAGTGTTTTTCAGAATTTCAGTTCTATGAAAACCAAAAATTTAAAGACCAAACAAGTGAAGAAGATAAGTTAAGAATAAAATGACTATTTCACCTTCATGTGTTAGGCACATGAGAGATTTAACGAGCGTTAGTTATGATCGTTAGAGAGAGACAAATGGTGGAAAAGATGGAAAAATCATAAAGACATTGTGTTCTTTTGTAAAGTCAGATCAAACGGCGTATTTTTGGGTCAAGAGACGAACCACAACAGTCAACGCAAACCACAAAGACGAATGGTGTAATTTACTCTAATATGTTACTTAATTGCATTTTCTAGTAGGATTCAACTTTACTAGTACTCATCTCCATGTGGGATTTCTTAGAGAAATGAAGAGCCTTCCATAAGAAAAAAAATTAAAAAAAAAAATGCATAGTAGTAGTAAGAAATTGCAGTGAAGGAACAAAAGAGTAGAATGGCCGGATAGCAAAATTTACCGTCAACCATATCCAGATTTGGTGGACTCCGTGGATTCGGTTTATGCTGTGGACTTGGTGAATTCTGTGGACTTGGCGTCGGTATGTGTTGCATAGAGTATGGAGATAAACCAGCTGCAGTTATCATCTCGGCAGTTATCATGGCTTATTAGACTTAGCTCTCTCTATCCCTTGTATGCTAGATTAGTTTTGGGTTAATAAATATATATTCGATCCTTTGTATGCTAAAAAAATTAAGCTTAGATCGAGCAATCAAGCAAAAATGTTGTATGTGTGAGCGAATGAAATTATTGCAGGCTTCTCAGATACGATCATTTCAGCATGTATTCTTTCAATTATTTATATACTAGCTCCCTTGATTAAGTCAACGTCAATGTTCACACAAAATGTTTGAACGAGATTAAAAGTTAAACAACTATTCGTAAACTTTACTTCCTTGGTCATAAAATAATTGTGCCTCTAACAGTAAACACACAAAATTTAAGAAAGTCATATATAATCATTATTTCTTTCTATGTAATTAAAATGAGGAATGCTACACTCACATAATTTTTACAAAAATAAATCAACACACACATGTGTCACTTACTCATAGGGAGTGTAAACAAGAGAGAGGAACCTTATTACAGTTCTATTGGTCCAATTCACTTGCCACATGTGTGTGTGAATTTCTTTTTGTAAAATTATGTGGGTGTAACATTTCTCAATTAAAATTACCCGAAGCCAAATGGATTTCAAATTAAGTTATAATACAAGTTAGGAGATTTAGAGTGCACACTTATATAACTAATTAACTTGAGTTCGAACGGTTATACAAACATTCTTGTTCCTATTAACGAAACATCCCCTTTTTGTTCACACTTTCAGAACCGGTATAGAAATGGGTGAGAAGAATGGCAAACGTTTGTAACAATAAATTCATTATAAGTTGCAACCATTTAATATATGTGACTATTAACAATAGCGAGAGAGAAACTATCACTAATGTTGTTTGCTAGTTTTATTTGAAAGGTAGTTATTTTCACCAAAAAGTATGACCATTCATGAAGAGTTGTAACTTTTCACTAAAAGTCAATTTGGTTACTATATAATCATAGTTTTGCTCTTTTATTAAAAATAAAACATATGCATCAAATTCTCTGTACTTTGCTCTTTTTCTTTTTCTTTTGCCTAGACATTGAGTGTTCATTTTCGTCTAACCCCTATACAAATTTCTTATAACCCAAGGCAATATATAGGATAGAAAATATTGTATCAGAAGAGTAAACTTTACAAAATTCTGGAGGGTGAAAGCTAAAGATACAAAATTTTTTTTTTCCTTTTCAATTAACCGAGCTAAGCAACTTATTTTAAAAATTGTCATGCTTGCTAAAATACTTTCAAATAATAAACAATCTGACTAACTTTTCAAGTGAATTGACTAATACCCTTGTGTTTTTCCCTCTTTGAGTTTATTTCGAATGAGTTTTACTTTTCTAAGTGTTCATTGATAACACTTTAACATGTGCTCAGTGGACATACATTAGCAAAACTTTTTTGAATTTACATTTATTTTTTACAAGAAATTCAAAAATTGAGGATCTTCAAATTGTTTGCCGAGATTTTAGATTCTTAACCCTTGTCAAATCTTCAAAACCTACTAAAATCTTGTATTCAAAATAACTAAAACAACAAAATTCAACAATCCTTTAAAATCCAAATTTTTAATAGGTATTTATCAAATTTCAACAACAAATTTTTGCCGATATTTTAGATGCCATTTATTACAAACTAGCTACAATTAAACAACAAAATTTGCACCTCTGTCCAAGAATAACCTTGAAAGGAACGAAGAAACTTCGGGATCTAAGTCATTTCCTTTGTTTTACAAGTACATACAGGGTGAAGCTTTGTGAATTGTGATTCATTTGGTCACGTATATTGTGAAGTGATCCGGTATCACTTTATCAACTATCAACATTAATATGAATAAAGTAAACAAAAAGATATAGTATTTGAGAGATATATATCAAGAAGCGTGGTCTTGTAACCCAAGGCAATAAATAGGATAGAAAATATTGAATCAGTAAACTTTACAAGATTCAAGAGAGTGAAAACTTTTGTTTATTTAGAGGCTCTATTGAATTTGAGGCGTAAATGTCTGAATCTGAATAAAATGAATATGATGCAATTTTAATCTTACGACACATAAATATTAACATACATTAAGAGGCAACAAGACATCCCATACACATCTTGTTGGTTAAGAGGTTTAAGCCTTTAAGTGCCTCCGAACGAGAAGAAAAAAACAAATGCACTTAATGACTCAAATGTCTTACCGCGTCTGAACGAGTCAGATTAAGATACACAAATTTTTTTTTCAATTCACCAAGCTAAGCAACTTATTTCAAAAATTGTCATGCTTGCTAAAATACTTTCAAATAATGAACAATCTCACTAACTTTTCAAGTGAATTTACTAATACCCTTGTGTTCTTCCCTCTTTGAGTTTATTTTCGAATGGGGTTTACTTTTCAAGTGTTCATTGAATACACTTTAACATGTGCCCAGTGGACATATATTAGCAAAACTTTTTTTGAACGTATATTAGCAAAACCCTTTTTGAATTTACATTTAATTTTTACAAGAAATTCAAAAATTCAGGATCTTCCACTTGCTTGCCAAGATTTTAGGGTGCGTTTGGTTCACAGAATGTTTTTGAATGAATTGTAATCTTTGGAAGAAATTGTAATTTGAATGAATTGTAATTTGAATAAATAATAATAATAATAATAATAATAATAATAATAATAATAATAATAAAGTAACAACAATAATAAAATATTAATATATTAATAAATTAATAATAATATTGTTATTTATTAAATAATAAATAATTTAATAATAATATTATTTATTAAATAATAAATAATATAATAATATTAAGATTAATAATAATAAAATATTATTAATAATAAAAGTAATATAATAAGAATATTAATATTAATATAATAATAATAATATAATTTTATTATTATTATAATTTTTATAATTATTATAATTATTATAATAATATTTATTAATAATAATAATAATAGTAATAGTAATAATAATAATAAAATATTAATATTATTAATAAAATATTAATAATAATACAATAATAGTATATTTATTAAATAATTTAATAATATTATTATTTATTAAATAACAATTAATATAATAATAAGAATAATATTAATAATAATAAAATATTATTAATAATAAAACTAATATAATAATAATATTAGTATAATAATAATAATAGTAATAATAATAATAATAAAGAATAATAATAATAATAATAATAATAATAATAATAATAATAATAATTTTTAATAATAATATTAATAATATTTTATAAATATTGATGCTTTAAATTATAAAATATTGAATTACAACGTAATTCAAAACTTTCCATCCAACTTGCTATGTAATCTGAATTCCCTCCCTTGATGTAATTGGAAAGATTGAATTACAATTACATTGCAAACAAAACAGCCCACGTAATGTAGTTTGAATTACAATTACATCTATTATGCAAAACAAACACACTACGTAATGTAATCAAATTACAATTACATCAAATTACGTCCGATTACAACGAACCAAATGGAGCCTTAGATTCTTAACCCTTGTCGAATCTTCAAAACCTATTAAAATCTTGTATTTAAAATAACTAGAACAACAGAATTCAACAATCCTTTAAAATCCAAATTTTAAATGGGTATTTATCAAATTTCAACCACAAATATATGCCGATATTTTAGATGCCACTATTGCAAAGTAGGTACAATTAAACAACACAATTTGCACCTCTGTCCAAGAATAACCTTGAAAGGAACGAAGAAACTTCGGGATCTAAGTCATTCCCTTTGTTATACAAGTACGTAAAGGGTGAAGCTTATTAGAGGATAAATATGACCCAAGCCCGGTGTGAATTTAGGGTTCATTAGGGTTTATAATGTTCTAATATGGTATTAGAGTGAATCTGATCCTCAGACCTAAGTGGCTATGTTGAGCCGTCTCCCCCAAACCACTCAATTATCGATTAAAAAAGGAAGAAAAAAAATTATTTCTAGATCTAAACCCTTCGATAAGGCGCAAGTTGACCATACCTGATCATCCTTCTTTTGGTGAAGAAGCTTTAATGTCAGTCAGTTTTGGTTTTGATTCAGTCAATGATGGTTACAAAATTGTGATTATATGCTACTCGGTTGATGAATCTGATAACGGAATTGCAAAAAAAGAAAAAAAAAAATCATTTGTTTACTCCATGAAGACAAGTAGGTATGAGTTCGGTACCAGATTGGTACCGAACCCGTACCGAATTGATGATACCGTTTTTTTCCCGAGCATGAAATGGAGGTACCGGTACCGTACCGAAAGAGATTCGGGTACCAGAACCGGTACTGATACTCGTGACCAGGAAATCGTTACTATTCCGGTTCTTCACGTTTTTTTGTTAAACTAATTTTTTTTGGGTAAAGGGTCACCCGGTGAATATTATTAAAAAATAATAAATAACCAAAACAATGATCGAACAAATGCCATTAGCCTATCTAATGGCCATATCTGAAGATCAAAAGATCATCAGGCCGTCCAAGAAACAAACAAACCACCAACCTAACTAACTAGTTGTTCCTATCCAAGTTCCATTCCATCTTCAATCTAGCCACGTACGCTGATTCTTTAAACTTAATCGACATAAGTTTTAACCGTGTAGTTGAGAAGATAATATCAAACACTTGATCTACCTGTCGCGACCTTTTCTTGAAAAGTCTATTGTTTCTTTCCTGCCATATAAAGTACACCGTTGCACCAAAGAGAAGTTTTGCTACGACCACCCTTGCGACTCTTTTATGAGCTATGTCTTTTATCGCCATAACAAAGCTCGACCATGAGTTACCAACGTTAGGGACCAGCATTAGCGTTGTAACTTTATGCCACACTTGCTCAGAAAAATTACATTCGAAAAAAAGATGAGAGTGATTGTCTTGAACACGCTTACAAAGAGGACATCGCATGTCTTGTAGATTAACCGAAGTAGGCATCTCCCATGATTTTAGTTTGTCTTGGGTCACACAAGAAAAGCATGTCTAGGAATGCAATTTGAAAACCACACCACATCGAACCAATCTATAGTTACACTACGAGGACGTATAGAATTCCACACGTTACTCACTGAGAACTCTTTAATGCTGCCATCCACATGCTTCCAACACAACCTGTCTTCCCTATCATTGAGCTGAATAGGAACGAATGCACTCAAGTTTTCATACTTTAAACTCCATTCGTTTGGCCAAGCCCATATATTGTTATGAAGTAAATCTTTAACTACACTCTTAGGATGGAAGCCTCCCCTATATATGTCCCTACGAGAAATAATAGTATCAAGAGGACCTTCAACATGCCATGTATCAAACCAAGCCGACGTATGATCACCTTTTCCAACAATGTGAAAGAAGAAGCGCCTAACATCACTTCTTATTTGTAACATTTTCCGCCAACCATAGCTTGCATTAGCCTTTATTGGTATGTCCCAGAAGTGTCTTCCTTGTAACATATATGAATGGATCCATTTCACCCATAGGGATTTACGGTTAGATAAGATACTCCAAACATGCGAAGTTATAAGGGCAATGTTCCATGTTTTCAATCGTCTAATACCTAAACCACCCTCATTCTTCGGTAAACAAACTACATCCCACTTAACTTTAGCTTTTCCCCGCTTCATCTCTCCTTGGCACCATAGAAAACCCCGCGTTAAAGCTTCGATTTCTTTAATAATGGCCTTTGGCAGGATGAAAATAGATGACCAGTAGACTTGCATAGAGGAAATCACCGAAGATATTAGTTGCACTCTACCCGCAAACGATAAGGACTTATTCTTCCAATCTTCAATCTTATTCTTTACTTTCTCCACTAAGATTTTACAATCCTTGTGATAGAGACCAGATGATATCAACGGAACACCCAAGTATTTCACAGGCAATTGACCCTCTTCAAACGGCATAATCTCCAAGATCATATTTTTAACATTTAAGGGAACATTAGCAAAGAAAGTCGTACTTTTAGGGAGACTAGGAACTAACCCCGAACAACTTTTGAACTCATCCAAAGAATCCTTAATAACTTGAATCGAATCCGCATTTGCATAAGAAAAAATGAACAAGTCATCTGCAAAACACAGATTGATGATCTCTTGCCTTTCACATTTTGGATGGAATTGGAAAGTCTCATCTTGCCTAACATTACGCTTCAACATAAGAGTAAGGACTTCCATAACAAGAGTAAATAAATAAGGAGACATCGGGTCACCTTGACGAAGACCACGTTTACCTTTGAAGTAGCCATGAAGAGCACCATTAATATTAATGGAAAAAGACGTGGTGGACACACATTTCATAATCCATTCGACCATAATATAATGAAACCCAAAATGACATAATATAGAACGAAGAAAGGTCCAATCCACTGTATCATACGCCTTCTGAATGTCTACCTTAAAAGCACATCTAGGAGAGCCTCTAGCAATATGATAATTCTTCATTATTTCTTGCGTAAGCAAGATGTTATCAGAGATACGTCTTCCCGGAACGAAGGCGGATTGGTTCTCACTAACTATATCTTGAAGACTATCTTTAATACGATTCGTGATGATTTTGCTAATGCACTTATAAATAGCGTTACAACATGAAATAGGTCTGTAATCGGTAACCCTTCCTGGCGTCTGTACCTTCGGTAAAAGAGTAATAATTGTATGATTGATTTCCGTCAATAATTGCCCATTTTTGAAGAAGTCTTGGACAGCTCCTATCACGTCTTTACCCACAATATCCCAAGCATTTTTAAAGAATGCTGAAGTATACCCATCTGGTCCAGGAGATTTGTTTTCACCAATACTAAATAAAGCATCTTTTACTTCAGCTTCTGTTACATTTCGCACCATGAACTGTGCTTTTTCGGGATCAATCTTATTCAGGAACAAAGTAGATGGATCAGTGATGGGGACAACAAAAGACACACTACCGAGAAAGTCTTGATAGTGTAGGACAAATCTCTCTGCTACGTGTCTACCTTCCACAATGCCACCGTGAATACCTTCGACTGATTGAATCCGATTCATGTTGGTTTTACCTTTGATAACCTTGTGAAAATAACTAGAGTTACAATCACCCACACGAAGCCATTCAATCTTGGATTTTTGTTTAAGAAACCTCTCTTCATCAAGCAAAGCATCATTAAACGCCTTAAGTAAATGACTCTCATCCACCCTAAGATCATTTGAGTGAGGATTGGCGTCGAGAGCTATTTGAGCCGCATCTAAATCCTGCCGAAGTTGCACTACTCGAGCATGGAGATTACCATTCGACCACATAATCTTCCTTAATGGTTTCTTCAATAATCTTAGCTTTTTTACAACTCTAAACATTTTATGACCAGTAACTTCATTAGACCAGCCCTCCTGAACCACCATTTTAAATTCACTCTTATGAACAAGATAGTTACTAAACTTGAATGGTTTTGGCTTAACTCTCTCTTGTTGGGGTATTTTAAGAACCGCAGGACAGTGATCAGATATGCGGTAAGGCTTGAAATCCGCGTAACAATTGGGAAACGTACTTACAAAAGCTTCATTAGCCATTACTCTATCAATCTTTTTAAGGATACCTGTGTCTGCATTCGGTCTTTGGTTCCAAGTGAATCGCATTCCTGTTTGATTGACATCCATCACTTCAATGCTATCCACACAATCTTTAAATTCGCGCATTGCAATTGTGATACGAGATGATCCCACAGAACAATCTTCAAGGCTTAATGATGCATTAAAATCACCCATGATAACCCATGGATGAGTTCCAACAAAGCGCTTGTGCATAATTAAATCGTTCCACAACACTCTTCTAGTCATGTAATCATTATTTGCATAAATAAACGACACAAAAAACTGCATATCAGTAAGAGCCGATGTTACCATACAATGAAGCACTTGTTCTTCCTGATTGACAACCATCAAATTCACCACATCTGGATCCCAGCCCAAAATAATACGAGTGCCTCCTTCACAAGAACTCCCATTTGAAACCCATTGCCACTTCTGAAAAACTTTATTACATATTCTTTTCAATTTTCCAATGGCAACGTGAGACTCAAGAATAGCACATATACACAGTTGATTCCCATTTACTACTTCACGAACCTCCTTTTGTTTAGGGACACGGTTCAAGCCCCTTATGTTCCAAGATGCGGCACTAATCATTGGAAACATTTTGAACGGGAGTGCTTGCCCCCTCATTCACCTTTCCTTGTGCCATAAACACAGCCGTGTCATCGTTATTTGGTTCAACATCCTCTATCTCCTGATCATCGTTAATAGTATGACGCTCTACATTATTCGTCTCATCGTCAAACCCATCCAATACATTAAACCTATTTGCTGTCGAACTAGGCTGGTCACCCCTTTTACTCGCCCCCACATCATTATATAAACGTGGTTCCTTCTGTCCCATACTTGTTCCTACACTAACATTAACATTCGATGTTTTAGCTTTGCAAACCCATCTTTTGCTCACTTTTCCCACAACCATACCCTCTCCTTGTCTAGCGTTGAAATTTCTATGATTACCCATAGCTAGACCTCGATTATACCTCCTGTTTACTTGTTGAAAGCCGTCCTCATTCTTGCGAGTGGTATTGTTGGTTTCATCAACCTGTTTCACATTTTTTGGGCACAGTGAATCAACATGACCAAAAATCTTACAATTTGCACAGTGTGGTGGTTTCCATTCGTATTCAACAGTTACCACATCCACAGTCTTCTCCCCACCAACTATACTAGGTGTGGCAACAGTTATTTTCTCTTTAAGATCATTCATAGACGAAATCTCTATCATTGCTCTTGCATAACTAGGTCTTCCCCATGACTCCATACACATAGTACTTGTATACGAATCTAGCATTATGGGTTTCCCCACTTTTGTAGCGATAGCACTTAGGCCGTCCTGGTTGAATCCCGCCAAAGGAACATCCCTCAATTTCACCCAAACTGGTACCTTAGTGAGATCTTCTTTAGTAAGGCTAACATTTGGAGACCACTTGTTTAGTATGATAGGAATAGATCTAATTATCCAAGGGCCCTTTTCAATTACGTCTACAACACCTTGATTTGAGGCAAATTTAAAGAAGTAAAATCCCTTTTCATTCATCATTACTCGTTGAAGGCCAAACTTTTGCCACACATTTTTTGCATAGTTTTCAACAATAGGAAATGCTACTCTTTTGCCGATAAAATAACCATATAATGTGTTTTTGTACCTTTCGGTTGCTTCCAACACCGAATCGACAGATAGTTCCACATCAATACCATCCTCACATTGCGAACTTTGTTCCAGTTCTCTGAAGTTAACTTTATTCTTCACTTGTTCTCCACTAACAACATCCAAAAATGACTTCATTACCACATTTTCGTCCACACCTTCCTTCCTATGTTCATTATTTTCCCTTTCCTTAACAAATACACCTCCATTATAATACTCAACAGGTTCCTTATTTTGGTTATTTTCGTTAACTGTTGGGGTAATATCCTCTTTGCCTAAAGCATTCAACACAGGAAGGTCGTTAGTCAAATGCCCAGTATTGGAGACACTTCCAGCTATGTCATCATCTTTGTCACCCATAGTGTGTGCACTCACCTTGTTCTCATCATCATGATTTCTATTTTCGCTCTGCTCATCTTGTACATCATCCCCACATGCTGCTTGTACATCATCCCCACATGGTGCCCGGACAGAATTATCATGAATACTATCTTCACTCGATTCCACATATTCCTCTTCACCATTACCATTTATCGATCTACTTCTCAAAACCCTAGGAAGGGTTTTGGGTTCTTCTTTATTCTTTTTACGCTTCTTTTTATCCGCCGATGACTTACCCATGATCGAGTTAACCTTGTGAACACTTGAATTACAAAACCCAGAAAGGAATTAAAAAAAAAAAAAAAACCCACAAGACAAAAAAAACCCCAAATTAACCCATCAAAAAGTAACCCACAACTTACAGTTTATGTTAAACTAATTTTTTTCATATTTCATTCTATTAACTTTCTCTGAAAACAACAAATTACAAGACAAAACGTGCATTTTTGAGTGATTTCGAACGACAATATGTCAAAACACACAACCAATAATTAAATACACACATCATCAAGATAACCGTAACTTACAAATGCTCATCCCTATTGTATACTGATCAGTTTTAATTTATTCAACTGAGAGTGCTCCAATCTATTAATTTTGCTTCGTTTATTTCGTATCGTCGATGTGTATCCTCGTTTTCTTGCGACAATTGCGACAATAACAATATTTCTCATGCATAGTAACAAGAATTTGATATGTAAATCATTAAATGACTTATACTTGATGAGTGATATGATGACAAAAGATGTACCACCGCGTTTGATGTGGTATATTATGTGCATTTCTTTTATATATGTTTCGACCTTCGGGAAATGACTAGATGTAGAATGCAATATGTGTTTAACTTCATGGTTTACAATACGTGGTATATAAAGGCATTTGTTATCCACTAATTAGCTCTGTTGTAAAAATCGGTCCAGGCGGCCGATTAATCCCCGCATAATCGCTGATCGCTCACTAAGCGCCTTGATTTATCATAATCGGCCTATTTAATCGCTTTGGTCAAAGATCGCTTAAAAATTGGTCAACAAACCGATTAATCGGACAAAATCAGTGTAATCGGATTAATCGAACAAAATCACTTAAAAATCAGTCAACAAAATCGCGTAAAAATAAGTCAAAATCGCTTAAAAATTGGTCAACAAACCGATTAATCGGACAAAATCAGTCAAAGATCACTTAAAATAGTCAACAAACCGAGTAATATCTATGTTTGACTTTAAACTTTGAAGAATTATGTATTATGTTTATATTTGAACACTTGAAATATTTGAACTTTGATGCATTATGCTTATCTCAAACATATAATATAGTATAATATCTAAAATTACAATTTTGTGCATAAAAATTCCAATCCGATTAATCCCCGCCTAACCGATTAATCGCTAGGCCCTATCCGACCGCCTCACTAGCGCCTAGCGATTTTTACAACCTTGCTAATTAGTAATTACTATTAGAGGACCCACATTTTTAGCACAAAATTGTAGCCAATTGGCTACAATTAATTGTAGCTAATATATTCCTTTACTATTATACTATATATCTAAAAGGCAGAAATTTGCTGCAGTACATCTACAGTGGCCAAACATTGTAGCTACAGTGGTTCGAACAGTAAATGACCAAAATAGTCCTTGAGGTGTAACTGTCTTTGCATGTTAGGTCTTTTGGGGACTAAAAATGCAACACGCGCATAATTTAGGGACTTTTTACGTAAAAATAAATAATATTTCCAGAATTTATTTTCAAAAAATAGTCCTTTGATTTATTGATCTTTTTCAAATTTAGTCCGTTACGACTAACTTTCAAAGAAGATTGGGACTGTCACATCACAACACCACAACAACTACAGTGATTTAATATTTTTTTTATTCCCAGCTACAGTAACTAACGACCGTTTACGTAATTAGTTATTTAACAGTTGTTAGCTAACGACCGTTATCTTTAACATTCTTTTAAAAATTCGCACGAAATTGGTCCTTCATCTCAGAGGTTCGTTGCATATTTAGTCCTCTCATAATTTACATAATTGATCCTTCATGTTATACGTCCATTGCAAAGTCAGTCCTTAGTCACTAAATTAACGTTAAGTAGCTACCGGCCGTTATCACACTTTCCCTATTCGGAAAACACCCCGCGGCAACGCGCGGTTTTCCAACTCGTTATCTCTAAACATCTCGTTCTCAGTTTACTCAAAATATATAATCCTTTAATATTTCAACTGACATCATGATTCAAGTTTTACTAAACATGTTAACTATTTTTGATGGTTTAAACGTTGTTTAATTCAAAAACATGATTACTCAAATTACAAGAATTTTTTCGGTACTATCCCGTTTTGATACCGGTACCGTATTAGTGGTCCCGAATTTTTTTCCGGCTCAGTTCATGGTACCGGTCCCGTACCGTGTATTCGGATTCAGTACCGTTTTGGTACATTACTGGTACGGTTCCGATTCGGTACTGGGATTTGGGTCCAAATGCTCATCCCTAATGACAAGCGTGTGGTCATCGATTATTCCATCCAGAGCTGATAATGGTTTTTTTTTTTTTTTTTTTTTTGTTCTTTTTAGGATTAAGAATCTCGAGGATTTATTTTTATGTTTTTAATTTATTGTTGAAAAAAAAAAGTTATAGCTTTTTATTGTTTGTTTGTTAGTCGATGGTTCGTAAGACTTTGTTACCACTGGACTAAAGTTGATCGTTGGTACCAGCCCCTAAACTCGACCGTTTGTACAGTTTTGTTACCGGTCAACTTAGCCGATCGTTGGTACCTGTTAACTAAAGTCGATCATTGGTATGGTTTTGTTACGAGTCAATTAAAGTTATGCTTTTATTACATTTATATTTTGTTTTTCGTTTATAGTTTACTACTCTAGTCCGAGCTTTCTTCTTGCATTGTTTAGCTTATTAAACTATAACACTTATCACTCAGTTTAGTTTCGTCTTGCATTGTTTAGCTTATTAAACTATAAGACTTATCCGGATAACTTATTAAACTATAAGACTTATCACTCTGTTTAGTTTCGTCTTGCATTGTTTAGCTCTTTAGTAGTGTGTGTTCACTTGAGTCTCGTCGAGTCGCCACTGCACACACGATGATACCAAACGCTAATGATTAATTTGAGAAATAGATTTTTGGAAATAGTAATGGATTACATTCGTGGATAGAAAATATTGCTTGGAGATATATTCTAAGAAAAGTCTATATGATTAGGTTGTGTCGAGTCCGTAGCTACCGTCACGTGTTAGCTGCTATTCTGCTTTGCCTCTGTTGATTATTTGTGCATTGCTTGATCAAGGTGAGTTTCATAGCCCCACTCTTACTCATATATTGTATTTGAAACTTGGGGTGAGAAGATATGCTCAATTGTTTTACATGGACCTACTACTAATGTTTTTGATTTGCTATATCTCATCAACTGGCTAAGGTTGGGCATGTTAGATCTGTCTTAGTCCAGGGTGGTAATATTTTGAATTGTTATGTCTTGTTGCCTGGCTAAGGTCAGATATTCCTAGGGCCCTACTTGTTACATCACTACGAGATAGGGCTCATGTGCCTTGTCGTTTTGATGCTGGGTTGTTTATGATGTTTGATGTTATGTGGATTTTGCGGTTTTTATCTATCTTAAACCAGTATAGCAATCTACCTACTCTTGGTCCATACCTTCTATTGTTTGCTTAAACCTATGAACTCACTAGCGTTAGCTGACATTTTTAGCACGTTTTCTCAGGTAATTGATGTTGCATATGGTTGATGATTTCTTTTTGGATGCTTGGCAAGAGGCATGGCTTAAGGGTCAATAAACACTCTGATAATATTTTGGGGACCTATCTACGTTTTCTTTTGCGCTTATCTTTAATATTTGAAATAAATGTAAACATAATATTTGGATTTTGTACGTTTATGTTTACGGATAATGTTATCTTGTTTCCTATGCTTGTGTTGTGTACCAATCCTCATAACGCCCCGAAAACTTGTTTAAGTCTTTCGATATACCAAATTTTGGGGGTGTTACAAGGTCTAAGGTTCAAACGTCACTAAGTAGTAAGTATACATCTTCCGCGGGGTTGAGCTACAAGTTTAAGTTAAGAGGAGTTTTATGTAACGTAAAAATTATAGTGACAAATATCGCTCTATAAAAAATACTATCACAAGTAAATTCATTTTCGTAATGTATTTAATGTTTTTTTTTTTTTTTTTTTTTTTTTTTTTTTTTTTTAACGTGTCATTTGAAGGCTAGTTGCAAAAGCTATTTAGAAACTAACTTTGAGGGTTCCATCCCGAATATTGAGGGTGGCCTCAAAAGGTTAGAAATAGTCACGGGATACCTAATTATGAAGCCGCATATATTTGATCAGAAGACTCACCCTCCCTACGTTGTGGAATAATCGCGGTAATATCCCACCGACTAGGTAAATAGTGTGAATGATTCAAGACTACAAGTATACCCCAAACTAGCTTATTGAAAATTAAACAATATGAAAGTAACCAAGAATGAAACACCAAACTTTCTTATATATTTCTTATAGAAACATATTACAAACTAGAAAAAGAAAAGAGATAACTATTCTAACTACACAACAAGAAGTGCTTTTGTGTTTTTGGTGTGTTAAACTCAAAGGAAAACCATTATATTTATAGGCTCCAAACAAGCATCTCAATGTGCTATCAACTTGACCAACTTGTATCTCCCAACTAGCATATCTTCAATCTTGCAGAGATTCTTTAGATCTTGGATGGGATTAGATAAAGTGGGTCCCTTTATTTGAGTCATTATTCTACAAATCTCTACCTTGGCGAAATATCAATATCTTCAATCTCGTTGTCACCCATCGTTGGTGGAGTTTTCAAACCAATCTTCAAGTTTCAGAATATTGATCAAGTCCAAACAGTAATTGAACTTGATCCTAGCTACTACTTTAGTCAGCATATCCGCGGGATTCTTAGATGTATGGATCTTTTGGATTCTGAGTCCACCTTCTTCCAGTATCTCTCGTATATATGAAGTGATACCGCACATCAATGTGCTTCGTCCTTGCATGATAAACTTGATTCTTTGCTAAGTGAATAGCACTCTGACTGTCAGAATGCATCGTGACAAATTTCTGATTGATTCTAAGTTCACCAAGCAACCCTTGAAGCCAAATTGCCTCCTTTACAGCCTCAGTAATTGCCATATACTCTACTTCTGTAGTTGACAAAGCAGTAGTTGACTGTAAGGTAGACTTTCAACTTATTGGAGCTTTTGCAAGAGTAAAAACATAGCATGTAGTAGATCTTCACTTGTCTAAATCTCTAGCATATTCTGAATCGCAATATCCCGCTACCCACTGACTACTTCCATGCTCAAATATGTCACACCCCCAGATTTGGGTGGCAGCGGAATGGAACCCGAGGGCGCAACTTTCATGGCAATCAAAGTACAAGGAAATAAAGAATGACCTCTAAGTGAGTCATTTTAAAACAAGCGTTTGATTTAACATAAATTTTTACAAAACATCAGAGTTCACGTTTAAAACACAATTTCAAACGCTATGTAAAGTAAAGACATCTTCATCATGATGTGCATCCATAACGTGACTCTAGCGTACTCCATACATACTTATGCAAACTTCATTTAGTTACCTGAAAATACACGCTAGAACGTCAACATAATTGTTGGTGAGTTCATAGGTTGAAGTAAGCAAGTATTTCGCGGAACACAAGATTTTTAGTGGGGATAACCATTATAAAAAATACAATGTTAACCCAAAAATAAAATACAATGCCATAAGCTCATGACCCCGAAGCTCGACGTAATCGTATACTATCAAGTAATAACGCCCCTAAGTAAGTGTTTGCCAGACACTCGGAAATAATCCGAATGATATGCGTCCGTTTAACAAGTTGGCGCGACCAACTCGGACGGGGTGTCAACCCAAATAGATCTATTCACAGCATTCGCGCTCACACACATGTAATTAACGGTTCATGATAAAGGGGACTTTAGCGGCAGTAATCGGTAACTCAGGCAATGTAACAGTTTTGTACTCATGTCCGCAATAAAGTAAGGCAATGTATTTCCACCCCAAGTATTTGAAATCATGTAATAAAAGTGTACAAGTGGGGCTATGACTCACCTTAGCAAAAGCAAATCCGATAGACAAAGTAGTAGTTGGAAATAAGGTCCGGTAACTCTAATCGCAACCTAATTAATACATATGTCTTAGGTTCGAAAACAAGGTCAAGCATGCAAGTCATACACTATATTATCACTTGTACATGTTGTTGAAATTTTTATCGTCAAAAATGTAGGTAATCAAAGTGATCTCGTATTTAAGTCATCCGTAGCTTGTAAATCTCACGACCAAATATTAGTCGTCTTGTAAATATATATTTTGAAAAACTCTAACGCACCTAATAAGTATACACAATGTTCTACCTTTTTTATTTACGTCATTTTAGCCAAATAATACTTTAAAATGTCCAAAAGTCAATTTTAAATATTCCATCAGCTTTTGTTGGTTGAACCAAAGCTGTCAAAAATTATATGTTTCGTCGCAACTTTCCTAGGCCATAACTTTTGCGTCGTAGTTCCGTTTTTCAAGTTCTATATATTCCCGCGAAGGTATTCAAGTATACTTTAGGTTTTTCAAGGTCTCGGCTAGTCTAGATATCATTTAACCTCAGTTTTCCTAGCTCAAAAATCGGGACAGAATCCATTTTTCACAAAATATAGTTTTCGTCGTCAATCTTGAAAATATCATATCTTTTTCGTTATAAGTTCGTTTTAACCCGTTCAAGCGGCTATGTTTTCATTATTAAGTCTACTTTCTATATTTCTAACCTAATATGGCCACCAAGGTACTGATCTATCTATAGGAGGTCGAATGGGACAGATTTGACATCAAAAGTGTCAAACCATTTTTACAAACCTTTTTGTCATTCTACTTATTCAGCAACAACTCCAAAAATAATACTAGTTCATCCATCATCATCTCAACTAGAAAATAATGATCTAAACCTAAACTTAGCAATATTCAAGAGTCCAAGTAAAAGATCATCAAGGATGTTTAAAACTACTAGTTTACTAATATATATATATATATATATATATATATATATATATATATATATATAATGTTTTCATCTTCAACTTCTTGTAGAGATTATTACTAGCAACCTTCTTATAATTAAAACTTGTTCAAAACATCATTTCTTGCTAAATGATCAAAGTGGATGTAAAGATTTTTCAACATGTACCAAGTGCTAATCAAGTATATACACTAGACAAGCATAAAAATTATGAAAGTAATGAAGTATTAGTAGTGTAAAAATTACTTACAAAGAGGTTAGTGAGATGAGATTGGTAAAACACTTGTGTAACCCTCAAGATTAGTATCAACCCTTGTTAATCTTGCCCTAAGTATTCTTGAAATTAACCCAAACAAGCTTCCTTCTTCCCTTGCTCCTCTAGGTGTGTCGAATGGTTCATAAAGTGGGAGGTGATATTTTTGTTTTTCTTATTGTTGTCGAATGTTTAGAGTGAGTGAGTGACTTGTTTTATTTTTTTCAAGTCTTGCAAAGTAGTATGATAGTTAGGACCCTTTTATAGTAATATACAATAGATATTTTAATTAAATATTACATATTAAGTACATTTGGTAGGAAAAATGATTTTTACTTGTTGTGTTTGGCTTGCATTCGGCTGAAAATGGGGGAGTAAGATGGGGTGCCATACTTTGGTGTCATTCATGTCTAGTAACTAGATTAGTTTGATTTCAATGGTCTAGTTACATATATATTTAATGCATTTTACTAATAAAAATGGGTAGAATTGTATAAGGTAAATAAAAATAAAGTAGGGTAGAAAAATGCCATATTTTCATTTGAGTAGGTATTGGGCATTAGTTTAGTAGTTAACGAAAGTTATACGTAATTAAACGTAAGATGTAAAGAATTTAACTTGGTCGTCGGAAAATATTTTTGGGTCTTTTGTAATAATTTTGGAAGTATAAAAATACTCTAAAAATAATTGTTGAGAAAGTCGGGTATGTCAAGTGTTAAAAAAAATAACATTTTGTTGAATTTAAAACCGTAAGTATTTAAAGAATAGAAATTTGTTTTATAGTCTAAAATTATGAATTGAGGAAGGAGCAAGGTACCGGAGCGTTGTGGACTAAAATTAGCCTAAGTTCTAATGTACTTAGAATTTATTCAAAAATTCGTGTCGGTTCAAATAATAGCTCATGTAAATCGTATTAAATTAATGTCAAGAAATTAAATTCGAGTTTAGAAAATAGTATTGACCTGGGAAATAGCGGGTTGTGACATTCTACCCCCCTAAAAGGGAATCTCGTCCGCGAGATTCAGTCAGCGTTGGTCATTGGATTGGTATTGGTGAAGAGATGGGGGTACTTCTGACGAATCTGGTCTTCTCGTTCCCAAGTGAACTCAGGACCTCGTTGAGAATTCCAGCGAACTTTGACGATAGGAATTCGGCTATGTTTCAACTGTTTGACATCACGATCCATAATCTCGACCGGTTCTTCGATAAAGTTAAGCTTGTCATCAAGCTGAATCTCTTCTAACGGAATGATAAGGGATTCGTCGGCTAAGCACTTCTTGAGATTGGAAACATGAAACGTATTGTGCACACTGCTGAGCTCCGGCGGAAGCTCAAGTCTGTAGGCCACTGGACCGACTCTAGCTAGAATCTTGAATGGTCCAATGAACCTGGGGCTTAACTTCCCGCGTTTTCCAAATCGTATAACGCCTTTCCAAGGCGATACCTTTAACATTACCATTTCGCCAACATTGAACTCCAAGGGCTTACGTCTCACATCGGCGTAACTCTTTTGACGATCTCTAGCAGCCTTTAGTCTGTTCCGAATCTGAAAAATCTTCTCGGTCGTTTCATGGACAATGTCCGGACCGGTGAGTTGAGCATCTCCAACTTCGGCCCAACAGATAGGTGATCGACATTTTCTACCGTATAGTGCTTCGAACGGTGCGGCCTTTCTGCTCGAGTGATAACTATTGTTGTAGGAAAACTCGATCAATGGCAAATGATCATCCCAACTATTCCCGAAATCGATCACACAGGCACGGAGCATGTCTTCTAGTGTTTGGATGGTCCTCTCACTCTGACCATCGGTTTGGGGATGATAGGCCGTGCCCATGTCGAGGCGGGATCCAAAGGAATCATTAAGTAATTCCCAAAATCTTGAAGTGAATCGACTATCTCGATCTGAAATAATCGAAACTGGTACACCATGTCTAGATACAATCTCCTTGATGTAAATTCTGGCTAACTTCTCCATCCTATAGGTTTCCTTAATAGGTATGAAATGAGCTGACTTGGTGAGACGATCAACAATCACCCAAATTGCATCGTGACCGCTCAGAGTTTTAGGAAGTTTAGTGATGAAATCCATGGTGATACGCTCCCATTTCCATTGAGGAAGCTCTGGTTGTTGTAGTAAACCTGACGGCTTCTGGTATTCGGCCTTAACCTTCGAACAAGTAAGACATTTGCTGACATAAGTGGCAATGTCAGCCTTCATGTTCGGCCACCAATAAAGCTTCTTAAGATCCTGATACATCTTATCGGAACCTGGGTGTATGGAATACTTCGACTTGCGTGATTCATGCATGATCAAATCTCGTAAACCACCAAAATGTGGTATCCAACTTCTCTCTTTCAAGCATAACGTCCCATCTGCTCTCTTTGTAAAACCGTTCTTACTTTCTGGCATACCGTAGATATTCTCCTTAGGTCGATTCTCTGCTTTAAGTGCTTCAGTCTGGGCCTCGAGAATTTTGGATGGGAGGGGTGAACAAATTGTCATGCCAAGTGATCTTACTCTTAGAGGTTTAAGTCGCTCTTTTCTACTAAGAGCATCTGCTACGACGTTTGCTTTGCCTGGGTGGTATCGAATTTCACAATCATAATCGCTGAGCAATTCTAACCAACGGCGTTGCCTCATATTAAGCTCTTTCTGATCTAAGATGTGTTGGAGACTTTTGTGATCCGTGTACACTGTACACTTAGTGCCATAGAGATAATGTCTCCAAATCTTTAGTGCAAAGACAACTGCTCCTAACTCCAAGTATGAGTGGTATAATTCTTCTCATGCACCTTAAGTTGTCAAAAAGCGTAAGCTATGACTTTTTCCTTCTGCATTAATACAGCCCCAAGCCCTTTATACGAAGCATCACAATAAACTACAAAATTTTCCATTCCTTCGGGCAATGCCAAAATTGGCGCACTACAAAGTTTTTGTTTCAACAACTGGAAGACGAATTCTTGTTTCTCTCCCCATTCGTACTTCTGGTTCTTCTGTGTCAATTTGGTCAAAGGCTTAGCTATTTTAGAGAAACCTTCGATGAATCTTCTATAATACCCCGCAAGACCTAGAAATTGACGAATCTCGGTGGGAGTCTTAGGTGTTTCCCAATCTTTGATAGCCTCGCTCTTAGCGGGATCGACATGCAGTCCTTGACAATCAATTACGTGTCCTAGAATTTGTACTTTCCGAATCCAGAAATCACACGTTGAAAACTTTGCATACAACTTCTCATTCTTGAGCAATTCTAAGATAGTCTTGAGATGTTCTTCGTGCTCTTCTTTGCTTTTTGAGTAGATTAGTATGTCGTCAATGAACACAATTACAAATTTGTCCAAATACGGCTTGCACACGCGATTCATGAGATCCATAAATACTGCCGGCGCGTTAGTTAATCCAAACGGCATTACTTGGAACTCACAGTGACCATAACGAGTCCTGAAGGCCGTCTTCGGGATATCTTCTTCTCGAACTCTAAGTTGATGATAACCCGACCTCAAATCAATCTTCGAGTAAAATTTGGAGCCTTGCAACTGATCGAACAAATCGTCGATTCTTGGTAGTGGGTAACGATTCTTTACTGTTAACTTGTTTAGCTCACGATAATCTATACACATTTGGAAAGACCCATCCTTCTTCTTTACAAATAAAACAGGTGCTCCCCAAGGCGAGGAACTTGGTCTGATAAATCCCTTGTCTAATAGTTCTTGTAACTGATTAGACAACTCTTGTAGCTCAAAGGGTGCTAGTCGGTAGGGTGCTCTAGCTACTGGTGCAGCTCCTGGAATCAAATCAATCTGAAACTCGACTTGTCGGGTAGGTGGTAGTCCCGGCAATTCCTCGGGAAAGACCTCTGGAAAATCTCGGACAATTGGTACATCTTCCAATCGTTTCTCATCCGATTTCTTTTCGGTTATGTGTGCTAGAAAAGCATAACATCCTTTCTTTATGTACTTTTCGGTCTTAATACATGATATTATGCTCAATCGAGTTCCGCTTCGTTCTCCATGAATAATCAAGGTTTCACCATTATAAGGGAGATGAACAACCTTTTCATTGCAAATAATTCTTGTGTGATGTTTGGATAGCTAATCCATTCCAATTATGACGTCAAAACTACCGAGTTCAACAAGGATGAGATCGATATGAAATGGATGGTTTAGGAAGTTAAAGGTACAACCGCGGATTATGGTGTCAGAGTCAACTACATCACCGTTAGCTAATTCAATCTTATAGATAGTGTCTAGAGTGGTTGGTGCGATGTTAAGTAAAGGAGCAAAAGTAGTAGACACAAAACTTCTATCGGCACCCGAATCAAATAAAACCAAAGCATAATGATTATTGAGAAGAAACGTACCCGTGACAACGTTCGGGTCTTCTCTAGCTTCCCTTCCTCGGAGATTGTAGACTCTTCCCCGAGCTCCATTATTCTGAGTTTCCGCTCCCTTATTCTTATCCTTTGGGCAATTATTCTTGTAGTGTCCCGTTTCGCCGCATCCGAAACATGTACCGGGAATACTCTGATTTGTTGCGGGAGTAGGAATTCTGCAGTCCTTGGTCATGTGACCCATCTTTTTGCAGTTACCACATAGTGGAGGGCATGGCCCTAGATTGTGGTGACGTTGGCACTTGTCACACTTAGGAAGAATTCCGCCATATCCCTTTTTCTCGGCTGGGCCTGCTGCATAAGCCTTAACCACTTCTTGTTTCTTGTTTGGTTGTGGTGTAGCATTTCCTCCCTGAGTTGTATCCCATTTCCTCTTGTTGTTTCGATAGTTGTAGCGGTTGTTGTTGTTGTTGTTGCGGTTATTAGTATTCCCATCTCGAGTAGCCCTTGCTCGAACAACTTGGTCCATTAAATTGTGAGACATTCGGATTGCCTCGTCCAGAGTACTTGGCTTAGAAGATGTGACATTTCCCTGAATATTGTGCGGAAGTCCCCAGATGTACCTCTCAATCCTTTTCCGTGTAGTTGAAACCATCTCAGGAAATAGAGTAGACAATTAATGGTATCGCTTAGTATAATCAGCAATGTCAACTCCTTTCACAGCTAAGTTCCAAAACTCGACTTCCATCTTTTGAACCTCATTTCTTGGACAATACTCAGCCATCATCATTTCCTTAAAATCAGCCCATGGTGTTTCAAAAGCAGTATCAATTCCCATTGATTGAGCATAAGAGTTCCACCATGATAAGGCACCGTACAGCAAGGTACCTGTAGCATATGCCACCTTACAGTCCTCTGCGCACTTACTCGTACGGAAAACCGATTCCAATTTCTCGAACCATCTTACCAAACCAACGGCTCCTTCAGTGCCACTAAAAGTCTGTGGTTTGCAAGCCGAAAATTCCCTGTAAGTACATCCACGAGCTGCAGGTTCAACTCTAGTCGCAATTCCACTGGCTTCCCCGCCATTGCCACTGTTGCGATTAGTCTCGTATTCAGCCATAGCAGCAGCAACTTGTTCAGCAACTCGTTGAGCAACAAGTCGATTGATGGCTGCGGTACTCATGTTTTGTTTCTTTGGTGGCATTGTTCTTCTAATCACAAGAAATAACAATGGTTAGTGTCCATAAGTAACAAAGGTCATCACAAGCATATACATATAGCCATGACGTATACAAATCAAAACAAGATTGATGAGGCGAAAAATGATCCGTTTTTAGGGGGTCATTTAAGCCTGAATCCGAATTTATTTGATCAAATATTGCCCTAAATCGTTTCTTTTGTGATTTTAGGTACTTGGAGAGTGAATTCTGGAAAAGAAGCCATTTTGGACGTTTTTGGAGCATAAAAGTGAAGAAAACGGCAAAGTCTCAATTTTCCATGATGGGAACAGGACATGAAGGCGTCAAGAGTTGTTCTTCACGGCGTCAAAACCTCAAGAATAAAAATCCGTAGTTGATGACGGCGTCACACAGGGCGTCAGAAGTAGATCAAGGCCGTCCGAGGAAGTATTTGGATGCGAGATGACGGCGTCACACCTTTGTTCTTGACGCCGTCTGGTGAGTGCTTATTCACTCACTATTTTATGGCCAAATACCAACCCATAACGACTATTTGAGCTAACAAATGCCAAGAAAACACGTGTTTTTATATTGTGAATGTGCAGGTACGGAATAATCACAAAAAGACGAAAAAGCACACGAAAACCAGAAAAACGAGCATGAGAGTAGAAGACGGTCAAAGAGTCAATACCTGGGATCCAAAATTCAGTTTCAGTCCTCTATATACTCAGACTTGGCAAGAATAGTCCCTGGAATATATTTTTGAAGAATGGCAGAATTTACCCTTGGAATTTCAAATGTTATAATTTTGGTCCTTGATTTCTATTTGTACTAAAAATCTGAAAATAACAAAAGCCTTATCCAAATTATTAAGTCCATATTTTTTTTTCATAACACCAAAGCCCAAGACACTCCTTTTCTATCACAAGCCCAAGTCCACCCAATCCTGACCCGAGCCCACTTCCCCTCGGTCAAACCATACACGGGTCAAAAAGGGAATAATAATTACCCCGCTTTTTTTTATTCATCCCCAAATCTCCCAAAACCCAGACATGAACCCTAATACCCAATTCACCCAATTACCGTGAGTAAGGGTATTTCCGTACAATCAATTAGTTCTAGAAGGATGTCAGAAGTGTCAGCATGTGTCAGAGGCTCAAACTAACACACGGGGGGCTACGTGGCTGCATTTTAGTGGATGGAACGCGTCACCAAAGAAGATCCAAGGGTTATTATTAAGTGAGAAATGATTGAAGTTGATCAAGGGGCTCAGATTGGTTTTCAACAAGCACAACTCACACGGATTGCCAAGCTGGCAATCCGTGAGCTCATCTCTCCCCTCCTCCTATATAAAGAGATGCTCAGTAGCTGAATAGGTGTGTAGTTTTTAGTGTAGCGAAGCCATGTTAAAATTTCTTTTGATTGTACTTTAGCTTAGTTTATATGTAATTCATTTGAGCTTTTAATAAGATTTCAGTTTTCTACATTCCAAATTTAGTGTGTTATCACTGTTTTAGTTTATACATTTGAATTCATTGTTAATTTCAGCTTATTCTCTTATTGATTTCAGTAGAATCAATCAGTTTAATTGTACTAAACTAGTTAATTCAGTTTTAAATTCTCATAAAAAATATAAAAAAATAGAAAATATAAAAAATATAAAAATAAGTTTTCATACTTTTTATAAAAGTTTACAAATAAGTTGTATACTAGTCATTTAATTCCTTTTAAGTTGTTTAGCTTGTTGAAGAATAATTTCTAGTTTTAATCAAACATCAGTCAATAAAAGTCAAAAGTGAGGTGATCTATTGTTTTATGTGATAAATTTGGATAAGTTTGGACGGATTTGGATGGTCCTGCCTATCCTAGAGATAGGCAAGCATAGTGAATCATCTCTATTCTTGCTGAGATGAACTGATTTGTAAGTTTTATTTCAAATTTCTGTTACAAAAATTGATTTGAGGTAGCATAGTCTAGTTAGTTGAATTTTAGTTTAATTGTTATACATTTGCTAATTAGTTGTTACAATTGTTTAGGTAGAGTAGCTTAATCCATTTTCATAACTGTTCTATTTTTGATCTGTGTTGCTTAGTGTACATCTGTTATATTGAGTTTGTGGATCTGAGGTTGAAACTGGATTTGAACTAAATCACTGTTTCAATGATTGATATAGCTTTGGTTGTATAACTTGACAGTTGAGTAGTTGATATCTGATCTGTGACACTTGAGCACATCTGTTTAGTATTTGGATCTGACATTGATGAGTACTACATATGTGTTGAGCATTATTTTGATCTCAGATCTGTGAACTGAGTTGTTTAATCTAGTTATTGATTGAATATCTGTGATATTTGTGGATCTGAGAATTGAATTTAGGTGTGATCTAGTTGTTACTGGTTGTGGAATTTACTTCTATAATGGTTTTATTAGCTAACTAGATCTGTGGTTAAGAGATTTTTAAGTGATAATAACAGTTTCATAGTAGTTGCATAATAATAGTTGCTTAAGGGAGTGTTTGGAACTGTGTTTTGCTGAGTGTTAGTGTGAAAGTTTTGCTGTAATTTTGTCACAACTAGGCTTCTTTAGTGTAATTCTAGAGTATTATATCTTTATTTCAGTAGTTCATTTGTATAAAAAGTCAAAAAAAACTTTTCAAATAGAATTAACAGTTAGGATATAGAGTTAACAGTTAGTGAAGTTGCAATTGTAGTTACAATTTAATTTTAGTAAGCTTGGTTTTGCATAATTGTAGCTTGATAACATTTGAAATAGTAGTATTAAACTGTAGAAATTAACCTTAGTCAATTAGTTTAATTGCAATAAATAGTTCACTGTTTCATTGATGATTATCTTGTAGGTTGCTGAACTAGGTTGATTTTGGAGTAGTATGCATTAGATTTTGGTCTGAATATTGCTTGAACTTGAATCTCAGTATAGCAGTGATACTTTTGCCCCCATTTATTGGCACTTTGGAGCTTATTGGAAGAGCTTATTGCATCTGATAAGCAGCTAGGTTGAGATAGGGTGACTGTTTGGTTCTTAGGGCTGCATTTGTGTTATTGATTTTTTTAACTGAGTTTGGTGGTATCTCTGAGGTGTATTAGTGTAGTATAAGAATTGTGCATCACCATCTTAAATCTGTTTCTGCTTGTGCTTATTCAGCATTCATCTAGTGCTTATTTTTATTGCTATTTGCTATTAATTTGTGTATCTGTGGAATTCTGAGCTATAACTTGGTCATTTTCTTTTATATCAGAGTTCTTTACATCATTTTTAGTTAGTGTAAAAAGTTTCATCAAGTTTTATTCACAAGTGCTTATAAATAAGCACTTGTGATAAGCAGTTTTTTTAAGAAATAAGCAGTTTCCCTTTTCATTTTTGATTCAAAATTTTATTTTAAGTTCTTTTCAATATTTTAGATTTTCTGGAATTTTTCCAGATTTTTCTAAACCTTTTTACTATTTTTCTTATTTTATTTTGATTTTATTCAAGTTTAAATCAATTTTTAAATACCAAAAATCCATAAAAATACAGAAAAAGACTTGAAAAATACAAAAATATTTTTATAATTTCTTTTATAATATTTTAGAATTTTTAGAATTTAATTTTCATTTTTCCAATTTGTTTTTCTATTTTTCTCTATTTTTAATTCATTTTTAATTCCAAAAATACAAAATTAATTCTAGAAAATAAATAAAAACTCAAAAAAATATTTTTCTTTTTCTAAAAATTCTTTTTATTAGTTTTAAATTTTTAGAAAATATTTCCAAGTTCGTAGGGTCATTTTTCGTAATACGTTACGTTTTAATTTTTACGGTTGCATTTCCGTTTTTACGTTTCTCAATTCGGTGCATAGTTAGCTTATAATCTTTGCATATTTCATACTTGTTTGTGATTACGTGAACTATTTGATTGCTATTTCTCATTTTCTCACTTTCCAAATCACGATTTCACGAATCGATATTCTCGATTCCATTCGCCTTCGTTGGAAAACGACTCGGGTGATCCGTATTTTACGCGGATCACTTCGATACTATACTATAATTATTATAATTGGTTTTCACACGAATCAATTTTTGGCGCCGCTGCCGGGGAAGGCCGAAGTGAATTTTTGAATATCAATTTTTGAAAATCGTGTTTTGTTAAGCCTTCCTCTACTTTGTATATATATCTCTTATAAAAATTAAAAAATCAAAAACACTTTTACTAAAGTGTTTTCAAAATACCAAAAATAAAATAAAAGTTACAGCCTCGTTCCGATCGAAAGAAAGGGCGTTGTAAACCAAATAAGTCTCGCAATATAATGAAAACGTGAAATTGATTAATTATCGGATTATTTCATTTACTACAACCGATTAAGCGGGAAATACGGAAGCTAAGACATTAAATTGCTAGCTGAAGAGAGAAACACTCTTCTTTCCCGTCCCGTCGCGCGTAGTTTTGAAAGAAACGGTTTTTGATTAACGTAACGTTTCATTAAAAAGAAAAACAAAAGAAATAAAAAGTTTTTGTGAAAAAATATAAAAAACAAAAAGATTTTCCTTTTTCTTTTTCTTTTCTTTTTAATTTTGCTTTTGGTGTATGCACACCCGCTCTTCTTTTGAGAGTCTTATATCACCGTTATCAAATCCCGAAAGGGTAATACGACACACACACCGTGTCCATTTCCTTAACGTTGAGGAAATGGATATGAATAATCAACACCCTCCGGTGGGTGGTGATGAGAACCAACACGAGCCGGCTCCTGATCTCCGAACGATGGAGGAGTTGTGCCAACCCATAATGCATGGTAGAGGTGGCCCGATTGCCCCTCTAAATATTGAAGCTACGGATTTTGGACTTAAGCACCACCTGATACAACAAGTCCAAAATTCGTGCCAATTTCACGGATTACCGGGTGACGATGCAAATAAGCATCTCGATAAGTTCTTAACCGTCACCCAAAATATGAAACAAAACGGGGTCTCCGATGACGCCCTCCGTCTCTCTCTCTTCCCCTATTCTCTTACATATCATGCCACCGCGTAGTTTGATCGTCTTCCCAGGAACTCGATTCATACTTTCAATGAAATGGTTTCCAAGTTCCTGGCTAAGTATTTTCCACCATCGATGGTGACGAAATTGAGGAATGATATTAGCAACTTTCGACAACTCCCCGATGAGTCTTTGTTTGAGGCTTGGGAGCGTTACAAGCTTGCCATTGATCGTTGTCCGAATCATAATATGCTTCTCGTTACGATAATCGATACGTTTTATAATGGATTGACTTTACGACATAGGGACACGATCAATGCTGCAGCTGGTGGTACTTTTATGAAACGTCGTCCTGAGGATTGTTACGAGCTAATCGAGAATATGACGGCCCATTACAACTATTGGGATTCCTCAGCCGAGAGGAATGAGCCAATAAGATCGACTGCGATTCTTAACTCTTCTTCTAACCCCGAGCTAGCCGTCTTGAATAAGAAAATTGACGATTTGTCGACGGCTATGCTAAAGATGTACCAAATGATGCCGAGTCAAACCAAAAATACACTAGTTAATGTGGTCAATGTCGTTTGTGAAACTTGTGGTGGTCCACACCCGTATTATGAATGTCCGACGACCGGCTCTTTTGCTCAAGAGAACGTGTATGCTGCAAATATGGGTGGCAACGGTTAGCCGCCTCTTCAAGGAGACCGTAATCTCCTCAGCTACCGTTCGAGCCATTTTCAAGGACCACCCGGGTTTAATCAACCTAATCAAGTGAATCAGAATAATAATGTGCAAAACCGAAATCATCAATTCAACAACAATCAAAATCACAACCGTGGAAATAATGGTTTTCAAGGACAAAATCAGAATTTCCAACAAAATCAAAATCGGGGAAACTTTCATCAAGGCCCGCCTCAAGGGAATAATTTTCAAAACAATGGGAATTTTAAAAATAATAATCATGGAAATCAGAACAATGGAAATTTTCAAAACCGTGGGCAAAGTTTTAATAATCAAAATCAAGCTGCTGTTCCAAATCCGTCGCCCACGGAAGAGTTGATTAAACAATTGTTTCAAGGACAACAAGCCTTAATTGCTAAACAAGAGGAAACAACGAAAATGTTTGCAACTCAAATAAATGATATCAACAAGCGTTTAAATGATCGATCCTCGGGCTCTGGAACTTTGCCTAGCAACACGATCGCTAACCCGAGGGGCGATGCTAAAGCGATCATTACGAGGAGTGGTGTTACTTACGATGGACCGACGGCTCCGACTACCTCTTCTTCTCTACCTCCCAAGGTAGTCGTCCGTGAACCCGAGGCGACAACGGATACGGAAATTCCTAGTAATAATGGAAGGACCGAGAACATCCAACCTCCGGTTGTCCCAACGTCTAAAGGAAAAGAAAAGGTCGTTAATGATAATGAAAATGAAACACCCGTCAAAACAAAGTTGCCATATCCGTCACGCTTGAATGAACAAAAGCACCGCGAGAAGGATAAAAACCAAATGGAGAAGTTTTATCAGATTTTTCAAGAATTACATTTTGATATAAGTCTCGCGGATGCTATACTTTTGTTGCCTAAATTTGCTTCAATGCTAAAAGGTCTTTTGAATAGCAAAGAAAAACTTTTTGAAATGTCGAGAACTCAAATGAATGAGAATTGCTCAGCGGTTCTTCTTAAAAAGCTACCCGAAAAGCTTGAAGACCCTGGCAAGTTTCTTATACCATGTAATTTTCCGGGTATGGTTCAATGCTTCGCCTTGGCCGATCTTGGTGCTAGCATTAACCTTATGCCGATGTCGATTTGGAAAAAGTTGTCTCTTCCTAACTTGACACCGACGCTTATGACCCTCGAGCTTGCCGACCGATCAACGTCTCGTCCAATTGGCATAGCTGAGGATATTTTTGTCAATGTTGGGAAATTTCATTTCCCTGCGGATTTTGTGGTTGTTGATTTCGATGCCGATCCACGGGTTCCTCTTATTCTCGGGAGAGGTTTCCTAAGGATCGGTCGTGCTTTGATTGATGTTTATGACGAGGAGATTACTTTACGTGTTGGAAACGAAGCCGTCACTTTTAACCTTGATCAAACCGCGAGATACTCCTCTGATTACGATGTTTCTTCCGTTAACCGTATCGATGTTCTTGATGAGACTACGGAGGAGTATGCTCAAGAATTTCTTGGTTTTACCGATAATGCTTCGAGTGGCAATCCCACTCCTTCTTTTGAACCGATCGTCTCCGATTCTTCCCCTTCCCTCACTCCGTTTGAGGGAAGTGATCTCGTTTGGGAAGAAATCAATGCTTGTCTTACAAATGAATCATTTTCACCGGAATTTGATAATACCAACTTTGATCTGGAGGGGGACATTTTATTAATTGAAAAATTGTTAAATGAAAAACCGATTGTTTCTTCCCCTCCGGTTGATTTAAAAATGGCAGACGTAAAAGAAGTTAAGCCGTCTATTGAGAATCCTCCAGAGCTCGAGCTCAAGGATTTGCCTCCTCATCTCGAATACGCATATTTGGAAAAAAATGAAAAATTACCGGTCATAATATCAAAAGGTCTTAAAGATGAGGAGAAGTCACGACTCTTAGATGTGCTTCGGAAGCATAAAAGTGCGATTGCTTGGCAAATATCCGACATTAAGGGAATCGACCCTCGATTTTGTACTCATAAGATTCTTCTTGAGGATAATCACAAAGCTTCCGTTCAGCAACAACGACGGGTTAATCCACAAATCCATGAAGTGATCAAAAAGGAAGTTATTAAACTTCTTGACGCTGGAATGATTTATCCAATCTCGGATAGTTCATGGGTTAGCCCGGTTCATTGTGTGCCGAAGAAGGGCGGAATCACTGTTGTGAAGAATGACGATAATGAGCTTATACCTACTCGACTTGTGACCGTATGGAGAGTTTGTATCGACTACCGCAAATTGAATGATGCAACATGTAAAGACCATTTCCCGCTTCCTTTTATGGACCAGATGCTTGAACGTTTAGCGGGAAATGAGTTCTATTGTTTTCTCGATGGCTTTTCTGGGTACTTTCAAATTCCCATTGATCCCCAGGATCAAGAAAAGACCACTTTTACTTGCCCGTATGGAACGTTTGCCTATCGTAGAATGCCCTTTGGCTTATGTAACGCTCCAGGCACGTTTCAACGGTGTATGATGGCCATTTTCTTCGATATGATTGAAAAAACCATGGAAGTGTTCATGGACGACTTTTCCGTCTATGGTGATTCTTTCGACTCTTGCCTTTCCCATTTAGAAAATATGCTAGTTCGGTGTGAAAACACTAATTTAGTTCTAAATTGGGAAAAGTGCCACTTCATGGTTAAAGAGGGAATAGTCCTCGGCCATAAAATCTCCAAATCTGGAATTGAGGTGGATCGGGCAAAAGTCGATGTTATTGCTAAATTACCACACCCGACTACCGTCAAAGGAATCCGAAGTTTCCTTGGTCATGCCGGCTTTTATCGACGTTTTATTCAAGATTTCTCCAAAATAGCCCGGCCTCTGACCCACCTTTTAGAAAAAGACGCTCCGTTTAACTTCACGAATGAATGCGTCGATGCATTTAATATTTTGAAGAAAAAGTTAAAGGAGGCACCGATCTTAGTTGCCCCCGATTGGGACTTACCATTTGAGTTAATGTGTGATGCAAGCGATTATGCCATTGGTGCAGTTCTGGGGCAACGTAAGAACAAGTATTTTCAACCTATACACTATGCAAGTAAGACCATGAATGACGCCCAACATCATTCCACAACCACCGAAAAGGAGATGTTGGTGGTCGTCTATGCTTTTGAGAAATTTAGACCTTACTTGTTGCTTAAAAAGTGCATAGTGTATACGGACCACTCAGCCCTTAAATACTTAATGGCGAAGCAAGACGCTAAGCCACGTTTAATGCGGTGGGTTCTTTTGCTCCAAGAATTTGATGTCGAAATACGAGACAAGAAAGGAGCTGAGAACCTTGCTGCCGATCACCTTTCTAGACTTGAGAACCCGCACCAAAGTGTTCTCGAGAATAAGGAAATTACGGAAAAATTTCCTCTTGAGACACTTGGGAGTGTGACTAAAATAGACCAAAGTACCCCATGGTTCGCCGATTTTGCGAATTACCATGCGGGGAAATTCATTAGACAAGGGATGTCGTCCCAGCAAAAGAAGAAATTCTTTAAAGATGTCCAACATTATTTTTGGGACGACCCCTACTTGTTCAAAGTCTGTGCGGATCAAGTGATCCGGCGGTGTGTTCACGGTACGGATGCCGTTGAAATACTTAAGGCATGTCATAGTGGACCCACGGGGGGACACCATGGTGCCAATTTCACCGCTAAGAAGGTTTTCGATTCCGGCTTTTATTGGCCGACGATATATCGGGATGCCTATGAATTGGTGAAAACATGTGATTCATGCCAACGTCAAGGGAAAATCTCTCAAAAAGATGAAATGCCGCAAAATGCGATTCAAGTTTGTGAGATCTTCGACGTTTGGGGCATCGATTTCATGGGGCCATTCCCGTTGTCTAGGGGTAACAAATACATCCTCGTGGCCGTCGATTACTTATCAAAATGGGTTGAAGCGAAGGCGCTCCCCACCAATGACGCCCGAGTGGTTGTTAAGTTCTTAAAGAGTCTCTTTGCCCGATTTGGTGCACCTCGAGGCATCATAAGCGATCGTGGGACCCATTTTTGCAATGATCAATTTGCGAAAGTTATGCTAAAATATGGTGTCACACATCGTCTTTCTACGGCTTATCATCCACAAACGAGTGGTCAAGTTGAGGTCTCCAATCGTGGTTTAAAACGTATACTTGAAAGGACCGTAGGTGAACACCGTGCCTCTTGGGCCGACAAATTAGAAGATGTACTATGGGCTTTCCGGACCGCTTACAAGACCCCAATTGGGTGTACACCATATAAGCTGGTTTACGGGAAAACTTGTCATTTGCCCATTGAACTAGAGCACAAGGCCTACTGGGCCTTAAAACATGCCAACTTTGACTTGAAAACCGCGGGTGATCACAGAAAAATTCAATTGAATGAGTTAGTAGAACTCCGTGATCAAGCTTACGAGAATTCTTTGATTTATAAAGAGAAAACGAAAAGACTTCATGATGCCAAGATCAAAGACCGCGTTTTTAACGTTGGTGATCAAGTGCTACTTTTCAATTCTCGGTTAAAGATATTCTCGGGTAAGCTTAAAACCCGTTGGTCTGGACCATTCACAATAATCTAAGTTTTCCCTTATGGAACCATTGAGTTAGCTCAACAAGATGGTCCCAATTTTAAGGTGAATGGTCATAGGTTGAAACATTACTTTGGAGGGGATGTACCGACTATGGTAGTCCCGGATCTCCAAACTTTCCCCAAGGACAATTGAATTCGGGGTTCGAGTCAAGCTCATGTGACTCGGTGAACAAAAACAAGCGCTTCGTGGGTGGCAACCCATGCTTATCCAATTTCATCTTCTTATATTTCTATTTTCTAACACCTAATGTGAGGATGGGGTGCTTCTTCTACTCTTGTGTTTCGTGGTTGTTTGTGATGATTGTTCAGGATTGTCCATGATTTATGATGACTCTCGTGCTCGTTATCTCTTCACTTGGAGTCTCATTCATCGGTGCTACTTGGAAATCCTATATCCGTTAAATCTTATCGACTAACGTTTTCTTTGGCATAATTAATAAACGGCCTAGAATTTTGTTAGGATTACCTTAACCCATCAAACATTGAGGACAATGTTTCGTTCTAGTCGGGGGGAGGGTGAATCTTCGATTCGATTTTGACCTTGCATGTTTCACAAGTCGTGTACTCTTGCAACTCCGTTTTTCCACCAAAAATGAAAAATTGAAAAAATTGAAAAAATTGAAAAATTTCAAAAATTTTGATAAAAAAAGCAATGAAAAAGTACAAAAAGATGAGAAAAAATTGAAAAAGTTGTGCAAAAATATAATAAAGTTTGAATAAGTGTTTTGACACCTTGTTGACTTTCTTGCTGGCGAGAGTATGAATAAATATTTTGACTTGACCGGGCGTGTTGAGCCCTAGCTTGTTCCCTTAACCTATGATGATCACATAAGCTTGTGCTAGTCTTGTACACTAGGAGCTATAAAATGCGAATTCTTTCTCAAGAATCTGCAAGTTCCCGTAGTTGACTTTATACATGCGCAGCTTAAAAGCTTTCGCTAGTCTTTTACATAAGGAGCTAGAAAACGCGAATTCTTCTTCTAGAATTTGCAAGTTTCCGTAACTGACTTTATATATGCGTGGCTGATTATCGGCTAAGTATTCGCCGGTTTCATTATTTGGAATCTTAAATTACGAAGAGCGAGAAATGATAGAGTTTATTTAGAAGTTGGATGCTAAACGTGGAGTAGTGGTTCTCTTTAGAGCTCATGAGAGGTACTTGTGGCTTTTTACTACCATCAGATAACGTCACCAATATATAATAGATGTTCTAGGTTAATTAGTGATATTTCGGTTTGAATAACATTTAGTTCTTTGTTTTCTTAAGAGAATTTTTGCTTTAGAAATTGGGTACATATCAAGGAACACCAAAAATAAGAGCAAAAAGTGAAAAAATCAAAAGTCAAAAGTTGATTATCTATGTGGTTTTGGAGCTACCCGTTAAGCTTCCATTTATGTTGAGAAAAAAAAAGTAAAGTCAAGAAAAAAAAAAGTATCAAAAATGAAAAATGAAAAATGAGAAAAATGAAAAAATGAAAGTTGTAGTATTGTTTAATAAGAGCTATATATGTATCAATAAGTTGTTGGCGCGTGAGGTGCATGTGATACGTGATTAGTAATCAGTCACATGAGGTGCACGTGATCGTACTCCGCAACTTAAATCTTTGATATTGTATGTATCCCAAATTCCTTGAAATGGACCGAATTTCTATTGCAGTGGTTCTTAAGAGAAAATGAATAACTACTTATCGTTTTAACTTAGGTATCACTATCAGACTTAAAAATTATCGAAACGAGAAAATATGAAGCAATTCATTTCTCAACAAAATAAAATATTGAGATACAAAAACCTAGGAAATGGGAGTAAGAAGTTTCCACAAGTAACTGTTATGAGTAGTGTTAGCATCTAATTTGTAGATAAGCTGTGATCTCGTTTGTACGCTTAGTTTGGGGACTTGTGAAAAATCAAGGATGACGATTTTTATCCGTATGGTCGCTTCTTAATTAGAAGTGCTTCTACTCGTTGACCCTAATAATTATTGCAAAATAATGAAAGTTCAACATACCGTCACAAGTATGAAGTATGGAAAAGTTCAAAAATAGAAAGTATAAGAGGAATAAAGGAATAAAAGGAAAATTTTGGAAAATGGAGCGTTTTCGGGAATAAATGATTTTGTTATCTCTTTCGAACCTCCTTGCTACTTTTCAAAGTTAGTAAAAAGAGTATCGAAATTATTTATCCCAAGAGCGTGAATTGATCACATTGCGTGAGGACACGGCAATACCTTAGTCGGGGGGATTTTGGTGAGTGCTTATTCACTCACTATTTTATGGCCAAATACCAACCCATAACGACTATTTGAGCTAACAAATGCCAAGAAAACACGTGTTTTTATATTGTGAATGTGCAGGTACGGAATAATCACAAAAAGACGAAAAAGCATACGAAAACCGAAAAAACGAGCATGAGAGTAGAAGACGGTCAAAGAGTCAATACCTGGGATCCAAAATTCAGTTTCAGTCCTCTATATACTCAGACTTGGCAAGAATAGTCCCTGGAATACATTTTTGAAGAATGGCAGAATTTACCCTTGGAATTTCAAATGTTATAATTTTGGTCCTTGATTTCTATTTGTACTAAAAATCTGAAAATAACAAAAGCCTAACCAAATTATTAAGTCCATATTTTTTTTTCATAACACCAAAGCCCAAGACACTCCTTTTCTATCACAAGCCCAAGTCCACCCAATCCTGACCCGAGCCCACTTCCCCTCGGTCAAACCATACACGGGTCAAAAAGGAAATAATAATTACCCCGCTTTTTTTATTCATCTCCAAATCTCCCAAACTTACCCAGACATGAACCCTAATACCCAATTCACCCAATTACCGTGAGTAAGGGTATTTCCGTACAATCAATTAGTTCTAGAAGGATGTCAGAAGTGTCAGCATGTGTCAGAGGCTCAAACTAACACACGGGGGGCTATGTGGCTGCATTTTAGTGGATGGAACGCGTCACCAAAGAAGATCCAAGGGTTATTATTAAGTGAGAAATGATTGAAGTTGATCAAGGGGCTCAGATTGGTTTTCAACAAGCACAACTCACACGGATTGCCAAGCTGGCAATCCGTGAGCTCATCTCTCCCCTCCTCCTATATAAAGAGGTGCTCAGTAGCTGAATAGGTGTGTAGTTTTTAGTGTAGCGAAGCCATGTTAAAATTTCTTTTGATTGTACTTTAGCTTAGTTTATATGTAATTCATTTGAGCTTTTAATAAGATTTCAGTTTTCTACATTCCAAATTTAGTGTGTTATCACTGTTTTAGTTTATACATTTGAATTCATTGTTAATTTCAGCTTATTCTCTTATTGATTTCAGTATAATCAATCAGTTTAATTGTACTAAACTAGTTAATTCAGTTTTAAATTCTCATAAAAATATAAAAAAATATAAAATATAAAAATTATAAAAATAAGTTTTCATACTTTTTATAAAAGTTTACAAATAAGTTGTATACTAGTCATTTAATTCCTTTTAAGCTGTTTAGCTTGTTGAAGAATAATTTCTAGTTTTAATCAAACATCAGTCGATAAAAGTCAAAAGTGAGGTGATCTATTGTTTTATGTGATAAATTTGGATAAGTTTGGACGGATTTGGAAGGTCCTGCCTATCCTAGAGATAGGCAAGCATAGTGAATCATCTCTATTCTTGCTGAGATGAACTGATTTGTAAGTTTTATTTCAAATTTCTGTTACAAAAATTGATTTGAGGTAGCATAGTCTAGTTAGTTGAATTTTAGTTTAATTGTTATACATTTGCTAATTAGTTGTTACAATTGTTTAGGTAGAGTAGCTTAATCCATTTTCATAACTGTTCTATTTTTGATCTGTGTTGCTTAGTGTACATCTATTATATTGAGTTTGTGGATCTGAGGTTGAAACTGGATTTGAACTAAATCACTGTTTCATTGATTGATATAGCTTTGGTTGTATAACTTGAAAGTTGAGTAGTTGATATCTGATCTGTGACACTTGAGCACATCTGTTTAGTATTTGGATCTGACATTGATGAGTACTACATATGTGTTGAGCATTATTTTGATCTCAGATCTGTGAACTGAGTTGTTTAATCTAGTTATTGATTGAATATCTGTGATATTTGTGGATCCGAGAATTGAATTTAGGTGTGATCTAGTTGTTACTGGTTGTGTAATTTACTTCTGTAATGGTTTTATTAGCTAACTGGATCTGTGATTAAGAGATTTTTAAGTGATAATAACAGTTTCATAGTAGTTGCATAATAATAGTTGCGTAAGGGAGTGTTTGGAACTGTGTTTTGCTGAGTGTTAGTGTGAAAGTTTTGCTGTAATTTTGTCACAACTAGGCTTCTTTAGTGTAATTCTAGAGTATTATATCTTTATTTCAGTAGTTCATTTGTATAAAAAGTCAAAAAAACCTTTTCAAATAGAATTAACAGTTAGGATATAGAGTTAACAGTTAGTGAAGTTGCAATTGTAGTTACAATTTAATTTTAGTAAGCTTGGTTTTGCATAATTGTAGCTTGATAACATTTGAAATAGTAGTATTAAACTGTAGAAATTAACCTTAGTCAATTAGTTTAATTGCAATAAATAGTTCACTGTTTCATTGATGATTATCTTGTAGGTTACTGAACTAGGTTGATTTCGGAGTAGTATGCATTAGATTTTGGTCTGAATATTGCTTGAACTTGAATCTCAGTATAGCAGTGATAATTTTGCCCCCATTTATTGGCACTTTGGAGCTTATTGGAAGAGCTTATTGCATCTGATAAGCAGCTAGGTTGAGATAGGGTGACTGTTTGGTTCTTAGGGCTGCATTTGTGTTATTGATTTTTTTTAACTGAGTTTGGTGGTATCTCTGAGGTGTATTAGTGTAGTATAAGAATTGTGCATCACCAACTTAAATCTGTTTCTGCTTGTGCTTATTCAGCATTCATCTAGTGCTTATTTTTATTGCTATTTGCTATTAATTTGTGTATCTGTGGAATTCTGAGCTATAACTTGGTCATTTTCTTGTATATCAGAGTTCTTTACATCATTTTTAGTTAGTGTAAAAAGTTTCATCAAGTTTTATTCACAAGTGCTTATAAATAAGCACTTGTGATAAGCAGTTTTTTTAAGAAATAAGCAGTTTCCCTTTTCATTTTTGATTCAAAATTTTATTTTAAGTTCTTTTCAATATTTTAGATTTTCTGGAATTTTTCCAGATTTTTCTAAACCTTTTTACTATTTTTCTTATTTTATTTTGATTTTATTCAATTTTAAATCAATTTTTAAATACCAAAAATCCATAAAAATACAGAAAAAGACTTGAAAAATACAAAAATATTTTTATAATTTCTTTTATAATATTTTAGAATTTTTAGAATTTAATTTTCATTTTTCCAATTTGTTTTTCTATTTTTCTCTATTTTTAATTCATTTTTAATTCCAAAAATACAAAATTAATTCTAGAAAATAAATAAAAACTCAAAAAAATATTTTTCTTTTTCTAAAAATTCTTTTTATTAGTTTTAAATTTTTAGAAAATATTTCCAAGTTCGTAGGGTCATTTTTCGTAATACGTTACGTTTTAATTTTTACGGTTGCATTTCCGTTTTTACGTTTCTCAATTCGGTGCATAGTTAGCTTATAATCTTTGCATATTTCATACTTGTTTGTGATTACGTGAACTATTTGATTGCTATTTCTCATTTTCTCACTTTCCAAATCACGATTTCACGAATCGATATTCTCGATTCCATTCGCCTTCGTTGGAAAACGACTCGGGTGATCCGTATTTTACGCGGATCACTTCGATACTATACTATAATTATTATAATTGGTTTTCACACGAATCACCATCACCCCTATTTTCCTATATATAGTTTTCTAGTTTTTCACATTAAGAAAGAGAAGTTTTGGAAAAACCCTAAAGACGATTTTGGTGCAACTTTTACAGGTTTTTCAAGGGTTCCAAACCCTTGATACCTTGCATTGTAATTGAGATAAGTGTTCTTCTAATTCAATCAATATGTCTATGTGTTGGTTGTCTATATCTTGTTCTTGTCTCAATTCCATTATGCTAGGCTAGATCTCTTTTGTGTTTACTTAGATCTAATGAAACCTAGATATTGATTATGTGTTGATTACTTGTTTATTCTTGTCTTGGATGAATGATTTTATATGTTAGGCTTAAGAAACTGGCAGATCTCCAAATGGTAACATGCTTGAACGTCTTAAGAAACATGAACCGAGGCGTACTAGGTCTTTATTGGTTGTATTTAATGCATGAGCCACTGTTTACAATCCCTATAGTTGTGTTGGGCATGGTGTAGGAGGAGATAAGAGCTCATAGAATTGGGGAGTTATGTATGCCACCCCATGAATGGTATTAAGGAATACGATCCGTCATCCATACAATTATAACAAGTAATTAACGTGTAAAAGATATCTAGGGAGTAGTGAAATCTAAGTAAACACATTTTCTCCAATTACTGCTCACAACCTTAGTATAACTAATTTAATTTCATTTTTAGTATTTTATTTTGATTGCATCTTAGTTTTGGGTTAGTTGAATAGCAACTAATTCCGCCCACTCTTCCAAAACCCGGGATTTTACTTGCTTTCATAAAAACATAAAAATACAAAAATAATCATCCCTCGCCTTTAGAACTAGTATTTAGGTTTTCTAATCCTAGCGACACTATTCCTAAGCTGAACGATCAATCCCCCGGTACTTGTCACTATACTATACTACAACGATCAGGTACACTGCCTGGTGGGGGTTGTAAGCTTCTCGAGATCCCTCGAGAGGTAAAGCCTGTTGCGATTCCCATGCATCAAGTTTTTGGCGCCGCTGCCGAGGAATAGTTATTGTCTAGGTTAGAATTTCTTTTTATTAGGTCTACTTGCTAGATTCCTTTCTAGTAAGATTTTTATTTTTATTTTTAGGTCTTCTTTAGTCTATCTTATTTCTTCGTGCCTTTGTTCGTAACTCTTTTTCATCCGACATCATGGAAGGTGGTAACATCTTTGAACCCGTCATCCCACCACAACAAAACCCACCACTAGAACCCCTTAGGCCCCGAACCTTAGGAAATATTCCCGACCTAGCCACCAAGGCTACCGAAACACCATTGAGCTCACCGGAGACAATGTGACCCCCTTGCGATCCGACACCATCCGGTTGGTGCAAAGCGGATGTGCATTCCATGGACTTCGTTCCGAAGATCCAAACCAACATCTTAAGGACTTTCTCAAAATCTAGATTCCATAGACCTAGGTGTTGAAACTAGAGAGACTACCCGTTTACGCCTATTCCAATTCTCTCTACAGGATCACGCTAGTCAATGGCTTGAGCGTTTACCCGCGGGATCTATCACCACATGGGATGATCTCACCACTCGTTTCCTTGCTCAATTTTTCCCACCGGGGAGAACTACTAAGCTTAGGAATGACATCTTGATGTTCCAACAACGTCAAAATGAATCTCTTTATGAAGCATGGACTCGTTTCAAGGACTTACTCCAAAAAGTCCCTCATCATGGCATAGATCTTTGGCTCCAAGTCCAAATTTTTTATGACCATATCGACATCTCCACGAGGCGAACCATTGATCAATCGGCCGGTGGTAAGCTACGTGATCTTAGTGCGGAACAATCATGGGAACTCATAGAAGATCTTGCTCTCTATGACAACGAAAGTTGGAATGATCCCCGTGATTTGAACAAAACGGTCAAGGCAATATCTTTGCCTTCGAACAATTCTAGCGCTCCCGACGGTAGGATCATGGAACTTGAGGACCAAGTCAAGTTTCTCATGAAATCTTATGAAGTTCCGAAGCCTTCAAGCCAAGTGAACAAAATCACTTCTTCATGCGAATTATGTAGTGGTCCCCATGACACTCGTGATTGTGTGGAACTCCCCGGAACAGCTTTTGCTGACTACGCATCCACGCGTACCGACAAAGTGGGAGATAAGTGGTACACTTTCAAGCCCGAGCCAAACACTTATGGTGATTCATACAACCCCTCTTGGAAAAATCACCCAAACCTCAGGTGGAAACAAAATCAACCCAATTCTTCCAATCCGCCTAATCGTTACCAACCAAACGGTCCACCATCCAACCATACTTTCAACAACAATCCTTCTAACAACTATGGTAGTACCAACAATCTTGAAGGATTGATGTCAAAGTTCATGGCATCTCAAGAAGCTCGCATATCTAAGTTTGAAGCCGATTTCAAACAAAAGCAAAGCGAGATGACCACTAGAATTGATGCATTGTTGAAAGTTCTCAATGACCGAGAAATGGGAGCACTCCCGAGTGACACGGTCAAGAATCCGAAACTAACCGTTAATTCCATATCCTCAGTTTCGTCACCCACTTCGTGTCCACAATATTACTCGGTTAAATCAACGAGCACGTGTTTCAAACAAAACCAAGTTCCCCAAACGGACCAATCAAATAAAACACCCACTATAGAGCCGGTCAAAAGCATTGTTGAAACACCTCTTACGCAAGACCTTGACGATGAATTCAAAGAACTTCACCTTGAACGCCCCGTTATTGATGTCTTAGCGCGTGCTCCCTACTATAGTGCCCTCCTAGAAAAATATGAGAAATGTAAGCTAGGTAAAAATGGGACCGCCTTCGTTCAAAACAAGTTGCCTAAAAAGCTTGATGACCCGGGTATATTTGTTTTTCCTTGTAAGATAGGAAGATCCGAAGCTTTCGACACACTAGTCGATTTAGGGTCAAGCCTCAACTTGATTCCCTTATCCTTATTCACCGCTCTTAAGCTAGGAAAGTTAGAGGAAACGGAGGTATTGATAGGTCTAGCGGATGGGAGTATTGCACACCCGGTTGGAATGATTAAGGATGTAGTTGTTCACGTAGGAAAGTTAACTATATTAGCGGATTTTCACGTCCTAGACATGGTTAGTGACACTACATGCCCATTATTGGTAGGAAGAGGATTTTTAGCAACCGCTAGTGCCATGATAGATTGCAAGGAATCAAAGATAACGGTAGGTGAAGGCGATACTTGGTCGGTGTATGATGTTAAGAAGCATAGTTATGATTGTGATGATGAACCAACACCGCATTGGGTAGAGATGAATAGAAGACCGTCTAGATATGGACCTTGGATAGAAAGGAACTTTATAGGACCTCAATGCCCATTCTATCTAGAAAAAGACTTTGTTGAAAAGACACATTCGGTAGAACAACTCATAGCTAGAGATGAGGAGCTAGACCCCTTTGAGGACCCCTTAGTCTTTAGGAAGATGATTGAATTATTAAGCGTAATGCCCATTAACATAGAAAGGAATAAATGGAAAAGAGAGGGTGATAAGTGTAAATGGAGGTGGGACAAGCCACATAAAGAAGGTGACGGGTCATGGCATATTAGAATGACCTTGTATGATCCGGATGGAGAAAAGTTTGAAAGGTCATACCATACTAAGGAAACCGATAGAAAGTTGAAACCTAAGTTTGATCCCAAAGATGTCCTCAATGAGGAACTCACCCGAATCACGTAGTAACCCATGACCTTGAGTCTAGCTATAAGACTCGTAAATAAAGAAAAGCGCTTCTTGGGAGGCAACCCATGTTTTGTGTGATTTTATTTGTTTCATTGTTATTTGCTTCCGTATGCATGTTTTATTTTTATTGTTGGTTGATCATGTCTCTAAATTAAAATGTGGAAATACTTTACTATGTTGTTTGGCCTAGTCTTAACTCCAACCTAAAAGTATTTTTGCAAAAGATAAGTGTAAGGGGAAACCCCAAATATGTTTTTAAGAAACAAACCGATCATGATTCTCCACAATATTAAATGAACATGTATATTCGTATTCGTTAGAGTCAAATGCTTGTATTGAGTCATAATGAAGTTTTGCAGGATTTTCCAGGTAGTAGGACCAAGTTTTTCCAGAAATTTTCCGGAAACTTAACATAAGAATTTCTGCAGGTCCAATCTGATGGCATCAGGGGTTTACTCTTGACGGCGTCAGGAGTTAAAATCTGGAAATTTTACCGGTTTTGTTTTTCTAACGGAGTCTTATGGTTTTTGTGAATTATTAAGTTTTATAATCTCCAGGAAATCTGCAAACTTCATTCCACAAGCATTATATCTTACTTTGTTTTCTAGGATTTAGAAACTTATATAGGATGCCGCCGATTTTACGCGAGGTTGTCTTGTCTATTTTTTGTCAGGATTTACAGGTTATTTTCGACGAGGAGATGATTTATATTCTGGAAGGGAAGCTTTGATTGTTCGTTTTCTTGGATGAAGATTTAACCTGGCCAACCTATAATCCATACCGAGCGAATCAGGGGAGTATTTGATTTCATTCTCTTTACTTTTTCACTTTTACATTCTTTACTTGAACATTGGGGACAATGTTCATCTTAAGTGTAAGGGGAGGGTAAAAAGATGATACCTTACATATGCACTTTCGCTTGAGTTTGTTTTGTTTAATGGTAGATGTGTAATAAAACTATGAGAAATACTTGTTAGTGCAATTTTAGCGCCAAATTTAAAATTTTTTACAACATTTAGGAGTGAAACTTTAGCCATAGCAAGTGTCTCATGGATAGGAGATTGTATGACTAACACATAACCGTATATTCAGAAAAATTTTCCACCCAAAAATGTGAGGTTCGACTTTAGATTTGATAGGAAAAGCATTCATTATTAGTGCGTATGAGTGTACCGGTAGCATTTAGATTCTAGAACTTGCGTTAGTGATGCATTCCGAGACCGCTAGTGAGACTACATTCGTGTGGTAGGATTTACTACATGATAAGAGGCATTAGGATCACCCTTGTGTTAAACCCGTATTATAATTACTTGACCATTTAAGTCATATTACTTGGCTAGTTAAGTCAACTAATTTTTCCCACACCCTTAGCGTTGTACTCATTTTTAGTACACGAAACCCCTAGTACACCCCTCCGAGCCTATCTTTTCGTTTCTAACTTTAAGCATCTTACTTAAAGGAAGAATTTGTTACACCTCACTTAAATGTACAACCAAATCGCTTTAGCCTTCCGTGTATGCGCTCATTTTTAGTGCATTATTGTTATTTGTTAAACCCTAAGTTAACTTTCTAATTGATTACATGGTTGCTAAGTCGAGTCATATCCTTGTACATATTGTTTTGGGACGATTGGGACTCATGGGTAAGTACTTATTTTATGGAGTAATGGGGAAGAACATCATTTATTACCCCCATATGTGCGTTAATCTTAAAAGTGCTCCAAGTGTTTTGATTTTCTTAATTCGAGTCATTAGAATAGTTGAATATAAAGCATGTAAAAATTCAAGTGTAAGGGGAATTTTCATTCCCTATGATGTATTATTTTGGATGGTAGGGTAAGAGTGTATGCAAAAAAAAAAAAAAAAAAAAAAAAAATCGAAAAAAAATCAAGAAAAAGAAAAAAAAAATAGAAAAAGGAAAAAGAGAAAAAACATACGGACTACCATCCCTTTTCCTTCTATGTTCATTTTATGTTTTTAGTTATTTTTCATTTGTTAGCTTAAGTCGAGTCTAGTCTTGGCTTAGCAACGCCATCTTGTACATGTAATTAACCAAGATTGTTAACTCGCCACCAGTAAAACTTCCTTTATCCAAAAAAACCGTCTAATTCATATCCCTATACCTAACGTTACAACCCTTTAAAAGACCTCTTTGATAGTTTATCCTAGGTGCTTACGCCATGTGGTGGAGGTTTGATCCTTTCCCAAGCCTATGGTAATCTATTTTGCTATGACAGGTAGTGAGAGATATCTTCCATTTCCATAATGTTATAATACTTTATTACACCCGAGAGATGTGAGTATCTAAACACTATTTGTGAGGTGCTTGTATATGACCTCCGTGCTTGTCTATTGGTCTTTAGTGGAACGATTATTTGTTGTAATTACTTTTATATTAGTGTTAAATGGCCCCTAACTTGTCTTTTGAGTAGAATAAAAGCGCATTTGCTTGAGGACAAGCAAATCTCAAGTGTAAGGGTATATGATGAGGCAAAAAATGATTCGTTTTTAGGGGGTCATTTAAGCCCGAATCCGAATTTATTTGATCAAATATTGCCCTAAATCGTTACTTTTGTGATTTTAGGTACTTGGAGAGTGAATTCTGGAAAAGAAGTCATTTTGGACGTTTTTGGAGCATAAAAGTGAAGAAAACGGCAAAGTCTCAATTTTCCATGCTGGGAACAGGACATGAAGGCGTCAAGAGTTGTTCTTGACGGCGTCAAAACCCCAAGAATAAAAATCTGTAGTTGATGACGGCGTCACACAGGGCGTCAGAAGTAGATCAAGGCCGTCCGAGGAAGTATTTGGCGGCGAGATGACGGCGTCACACCTTTGTTCTTGACGCCGTCACCCCTATTTTCCTATATATAGTTTTCTAGTTTTTCACATTAAGAAAGAGAAGTTTTGGAAAAACCCTAAAGACGATTTTGGCGCAACTTTTACAGGTTTTTCAAGGGTTCCAAACCCTTGATACCTTGCATTGTAATTGAGATAAGTGTTCTTCTAATTCAATCAATATGTCTATGTGTTGGTTGTCTATATCTTGTTCTTGTCTCAATTTCATTATGCTAGGCTAGATCTCTTTTGTGTTTGCTTAGATCTAATGAAACCTAGATATTGATTAGGTGTTGATTACTTGTTTATTCTTGTCTTGGATGAATGATTTTATATGTTAGGCTTAAGAAAACTGGCAGATCTCCAAATGGTAACATGCTTGAACGTCTTAAGAAACATGAACCGAGGCGTACTAGGTCTTTATTGGTTGTATTTAATGCATGAGCCACTGTTTACAATCCCTATAGTTGTGCTGGGCATGGTGTAGGAGGAGATAAGAGCTCATAGAATTGGGGAGTTATGTATGCCACCCCATGAATGGTATTAAGGAATACGATCCGTCATTCATACAATTATAACAAGTAATTAACGTGTAAAAGATATCTAGGGAGTAGTGAAATCTAAGTTAACACATTTTCTCCAATTACTGCTCACAACCTTAGTATAACTAGTTTAATTTCATTTTTAGTATTTTATTTTGATTGCATCTTAGTTTTGGGTTAGTTGAATAGCAACTAATTCCGCCCACTCTTCCAAAACCCGAGATTTTACTTGCTTTCATAAAAACATAAAAATACAAAAATAATCATCCCTCACCTTTAGAACTAGTATTTAGGTTTTCTAATCCTAGCGACACTATTCCTAAGCTGAACGATCAATCCCCCGGTACTTGTCACTATACTATACTACAACGATCAGGTACACTGCCTGGTGAGGGTTGTAAGCTTCTCGAGATACCTCGAGAGGTAAAGCCTGTTGCGATTCCCACGCATCAAAGATCAACCACAAGGATAGGAGTAATTCATGACAAGTATGAATCACGATGGAAATAAAAATCAACCATAATAAATCACAATAGCCATAATATATTCACATCATGAGTAGATACAACCATGACAATGATAGAAATATATCATAACAAAGATAAATCATGATAAGAGTATAATCTGATACGAGTCAACCATAGACATAATCCAAATATGTGTAGATCAACCACAACAAACATGAATAATACAAGGAAAATCTCGGCTAACATAGGCCGATATCATCATATAGCATCATACCATAAGTCTACATAACTTGTTACGGTTTTGTACAACATACAAAATATCACAAGCGTCTTTAGTTATGCCACACACCCCGTGGCTAGGATATAGATACAAAAGCTACATAAGATACTAGTCTAGTCTAGCTACCACCGAGTGGAACACCCAAGCGACTCTGGAGCTCTCTGATCTGCCTGGTCAAGCTAGCTATGATGTCATCAGTCAGTCCCTGGCGTGTCTGAGAATCCTCAACAGTCTGCCCCAAAGTGGTAATCCGAGTACGACTCAAAAGCTGCTGATCTGTGAGACGTCCCCTCATGTGACGCTCATGCTGGATACTCTCACGAAGCTCTAAGATCTCATCTCTCCTGCGAGTATCCTGCTCCTCCAACTCAGCAATACGTGTCATAGCAATCTCTAGTCGGTCTCTAAGTACCTCTCACTCATCATGGGCATCTGCAGCTGAGGAATACTGATCCTCCTGATGCTGTGCAAGATGACCCTGTAAATCTGCAACCTGCTCAAGAATCTGGTCCTGGGTAGTCCCCAATCCAGCGACAGTCTGTTGGATGTCATCTCGACCATCCAAAAAGAGGGCAACACCCCCTCTAAGTCATAGATGCGACTCAAAGGGAAATCATGGAGACGATCACAGATTCGGTCAAGTCGGTCCTTATGACGAACCAACCTAGCAATCAATAGAGGGATAGTATGATGAATAGGCTCTCGAGTGACCGGGAGGACTCGGGCACCAGCCATAGATGAGCTCTCACCTAACTCATAGGTACTAGGTGTACCCTCCTCGTACCTCCAATCACTAAGAGTATCTGGAATGAATGACCACATGCGTGCGTCGACTCTATGACGTGCCTTGGGTCGATCAGATGCCTCGGCAGCAGCCTGGGCGTAAGGGTCAGATGGTGAAGGTAGTATGGTGAAAGACCTCTTACGAGGCGGTAGAACAGTGTCTGGAATATCTCTGAATGATGGTGGTAGTGGAACAGTAGTAGTCTGACGATAGGTGAAAACTGGTGGTGTAACATAAGAGGGTAACATATATGGAGGTGGTCGAAAGGATGAAGCAGGTGGTGGTGCAACATCATCAGGTGATAGCCACTGCTGAGTCTCTAGGTACTGGTCATATGTCAGTGGTCCGTAGACAGGAGATGGTGATGGAACTGCTGTAGTCTGAGAGGTAGTAGATGAAGGTAATGGTAATGAAAAAGAGAAAAAACATACGGACTACCATCCCGTTTCATTCTATGTTCATTTTATGTTTTTGTTATTTTTCATTTATTAGCTTAAGTCGAGTCTAGTCTTGGCTTAGCAACGCCATCTTGTACATGTAATTAACCAAGATTGTTAACTCGCCACCAGTAAAACTTCCTTTATCCAACAAAACCGTGTAATTCATATCCCTATACCTAACGTTACAACCCTTTAAAAGACCTCTTTGATAGTTTATCCTAGGCGCTTACGCCATGTGGTGGAGGTTTGATCCTTTCCCAAGCCTATGGTAATCTATTTTGCTATGACAGGTAGTGAGAGATATCTTCCATTTCCATAATGTTATATTACTTTATTACACCCGAGAGATGTGAGTATCTAAACACTATTTGTGAGGTGCTTGTGTATGACCTCCGTGCTTGTCTATTGGTCTTTAGTTGAACGATTATTTGTTGTAATTACTTTTATATTAGTGTTAAATGACCCCTAACTTGTCTTTTGAGTAGAATAAAAGCTCATTTGCTTGAGGACAAGCAAATCTCAAGTGTAAAGGTATATGATGAGGCGAAAAATGATCCGTTTTTAGGGGGTCATTTAAGCCCGAATCCAACTTTATTTGATCAAATATTGCCCTAAATCGTTCCTTTTGTGATTTTAGGTGTTTGGAGAGTGAATTCTGGAAAAGAAGCTATTTTGGACGTTTTTGGAGCATAAAAGTGAAGAAAACGGCAAAGTCTCAAATTTCTATGCTGGAACAGTGCATGAAGGCGTCACCTATTGCTCTTGACGGCGTCAAGACACAAAGAATAAAATACCGTGGTAGCTGACGGCGTCACATAGGCCGTCATAAGTGGATCAAGGCCGTCCGAGGAAGTATTTGGCGGCGAGATGACGACGTCACACCCTTACTCTTGACGCTGTCACCTCGGTTTTCCTATATATAGTTTTCTAGTTTTTTCATTAAAAAGAGAGAAGTTTTGGTGAAACCCTAAAGACGAATTTGGTGTATCTTTTACAGGTTTTTCAAGGGTTCCAAACCCTTGATACCTTGCATTGTAATTGAGATAAGTGTTCTTCCAATTCAATCAATATGTCTATGTGTTGGTTGTTTATATCTTGTTCTTGTCTCAATTCCATTATGCTAGGCTAGATCTCTTTTGTGTTTGCTTAGATCTAATGAAACCTAGATGTTGATTATGTGTTGATTACTTGTTTATTCTTGTCTTGGATGAATGATTTTATATGTTAGGCTTAAGAAAACTGGCAGATCTCCAAATGGTAACATGCTTGAACGTCTTAAGAAACATGAACCGAGTCGTACTAGGTCTTTATTGGTTGTATTTAATGCATGAGCCACTGTTTACAATCCCTATAGTTGTGTTGGGTCATGGTGTAGGAGGAGATAAGAGCTCATAGAGTTGGGGAGTTATGTATGCCACCCCACGAATGGTATTAAGGAATACAATCCGTCATCCATACAATTATAACAAGTAATTAACATGTGAAAGATATCTAGGGAGTAGTGAAGTCTAAGTAAACACAATTTCTCCAATTACTGCTCACAACCTTAGTATAATTTAGTTTAATTTCATTTTTAGTATTTTATTTTGATTATATATTAGTTTTGGGTTAGTTGACTAGCAACTAATTCCGCCCACTCTTCCAAAACCCGAGATTTTACTTGCTTTCATAAAAATATAAAAATACAAAAATAATCATCCCTCACCTTTAGAACTAGTAATTAGGTTTTCTAATCCTAGCGACACTATTCCTAAGCTGAACGATCAATCCCCCGGTACTTGTCACTATACTATACTACAACGATCAGGTACACTGCCTAGTGGGGGTTGTAAGCTTCTCGAGATCCCTCGAGAGGTAAAGCCTGTTGCGATTCCCACGCATCACGTCGCCAGAGGGTGTGAGGGATGGAATAGCAGGTGATACTGGAACGGTAGGGGACGATGAGGTGTCCTCTATGTTCGAGTCTGAGGGAATGATAATGGGATTAGTGGATGAGGACATGTCGCTGTTGACCAGGTCACTAGAAAAAATACATACGTATGAGTATAAGTATAAGTATAAGCAACTTGTATAAAATGAGTAAATGAAAGCATGTATAGTAATCGCCTACGCACATCATGATGTAGTGAAGTGTCGTGACCTAGTGGTTATAGTCTGGGGTCAATGATGCATCCTAGTTCTCTATAACCTTAGCTCTGGTACCAATCTGTCACACCCCCAGATTTGGGTCGCAGCGGAATGGAACCCGAGGGCGCAACTTTCATGGCAATCAAAGTACAAGGAAATAAAGAATGACCTCTAAGTGAGTCATTTTAAAACAAGCGTTTGATTTAACATAAAGTTTTACAAAACATCAGAGTTCACGTTCAAAACACAATTTCAAATGCTAAGTAAAGTAAAGACATCTTCATCATGATGTGCATCTATAACGTGACTCTAACGTACTCCATACATACTTATGCAAACTTCATTTAGTTACCTGAAAATACACGCTAAAACGTCAACATAATTGTTGGTGAGTTCATAGGTTTAAGTAAGCAAGTATTTCGCGGAACACAAAGATTTTTAGTGGGGATAACCATTATAACAAATACAATGTTAACCCAAAAATAAAATACAATGCCATAAGCTCATGACCCCGAAGCTCGACGTAATCGTATACTATCAAGTAATAACGCCCCTAAGTAAGTGTTTGCCATACACTCGGAAATAATCCAAATGATATGCGTTCGTTTAACAAGCTGGCGTGACCAACTCGGACGGGGTGTCAACCCAAATAGATCTATTCACAGCATTCGCGCTCATACACATGTAATTAACGGTTCATGATAAAGGGGACTTTAGCGGCAGTAATCGGTAACTCAGGCAATGTAACAGTTTTGTACTCATGTCCGCAATAAAGTAAGGCAATGTATTTCCACCCCAAGTATTTGAAATCATGTAATAAAAGTGTACAAGTGGGGCTATGACTCACCTTAGCAAAAGCAAATCCGATAAACAAAGTAGTAGTTGGAAATAAGGTTCGGTAACTCTAATCGCAACCTAATTAATACATATGTCTTAGGTTCGAAAACAAGGTCAAGCATGCAAGTCATACACTATATTATCACTTGTACATGTTGTTGAAATTTTTATCGTCAAAAATGTAGGTAATCAAAGTGATCTCGTATTTAAGTCATCCGTAGCTTGTAAATCTCACGACCAAATATTAGTCGTCTTGTAAATATATATTTTGAAAAACTCTAACGCACTAATAAGTATACACAATGTTCTACCATTTTTATTTACGTCATTTTAGCCAAATAATACTCTAAAATGTCCAAAAGTCAATTTTAAATATTCCATCAGCTTTTGTTGGTTGAACCAAAGCTGTCAAAAATTATATGTTTCGTTGCAACTTTCTTAGGCCATAACTTTTGCGTCGTAGTTCCGTTTTTCAAGTTCTATATATTCCCGCGAAGGTATTCAAGTATACTTTAGGTTTTTCAAGGTCTCGGCTAGTCTAGATATCATTTAACCTCAGTTTTCCTAGCTCAAAAATCGGGACAGAATCCATTTTTCAGAAAATATAGTTTTCGTTGTCAATCTTGAAAATATCATATCTTTTTCGTTATAAGTTCGTTTTAACCCGTTCAAGCAGCTATGTTTTCATTGTTAAGTCTACTTTCTATATTTCTAGCCTAATATGGCCACCAAGGTACTGATCTATCTATAGGAGGTCGAATGGGACAGATTTGACATCAAAAGTGTCAAACCATTTTTACAAACCTTTTTGTCATTCTACTTATTCAACAACAACTCCAAAAATAATACTAGTTCATCCATCATCATCTCAACTAGAAAATAATGATCTAAACCTAAACTTAGCAATATTCAAGAGTCCAAGTAAAAGATCATCAAAGATGTTTAAAACTACTAGTTTACTAATATATATATATATATATATATATATATATATATATATATATATATATATATATATATATATATATATATATATATATATATATAATGTTCTCATCTTCAACTTCTTGTAGAGATTATTACTAGCAACCTTCTTATAATTAAAACTTGTTCAAAACATCATTTCTTGCTAAATGATCAAGGTGGATGTAAAGATTTTTCAACATGTACCAAGTGATAATCAAGTATATACACTAGACAAGCATAAAAATTATGAAAGTAATGAAGTATTAGTAGTGTAAAAATTACTTACAAAGAGGTTAGTGAGATGAGATTGGTAAAACACTTGTGTAACCCTCAAGATTAGTATCAACCCTTGTTAATCTTGCCCTAAGTATTCTTGAAATTAACCCAAACAAGCTTCCTTCTTCCCTTGCTCCTCTAGGTGTGTCGAATGGTTCATAAAGTGGGAGGTGATATTTTTGTTTTTCTTATTGTTGCCGAATGTTTAGAGTGAGTGAGTGACTTGTTTTATTTTTTTCAAGTCTTGCAAAGTAGTATGATAGTTAGGAACCTTTTATAGTAATATACAATAGATATTTTAATTAAATATTACATATTAAGTACATTTGGTAGGCAAAATGATTTTTACTTGTTGTGTTTGGCTTGCATTCGGCTGAAAATGGGGGAGTAAGATGGGGTGCCATATTTTGGTGTCATTCATGTCTAGTAACTAGATTAGTTTGATTTCAATGGTCTAGTTACATATATATTTAATGCATTTTACTAATAAAAATGGGTAGAATTGTATAAGGTAAATAAAAATAAAGTAGGGTAGAAAAATGCCATATTTGCATTTAAGTAGGTATTGGGCATTAGTTTAGTAGTTAACGAAAGTTATACGTAATTAAACGTAAGATGTAAAGAATTTAACTTGGTCGTCGGAAAATATTTTTGGGTCTTTTGTAATAATTTTGGAAGTATAAAAATACTCTAAAAATAATTGTTGAGAAAGTCGGGTATGTCAAGTGTTAAAAAAAATTAACATTTTGTTGAATTTAAAACCGTAAGTATTTAAAGAATAGATATTTGTTTTATAGTCTAAAATTATGAATTGAGGAAGGAGCAAGGTACCGGAGCGTTGTGGACTAAAATTAGCCTAAGTTCTAATGTACTTAGAATTTATTCAAAAATTCGTGTCGGTTCAAATAATAGCTCATGTAAATAGTATTAAATTAATGTCAATAAATTAAATTCGAGTTTAGAAAATAGTGTTGACCTGGGAAATAGCGGGTTGTGACAAAATACTAACCCTACATCGACTGTGTTATGAATATACCGTAATATCCATTTAACAGCTTGCCAATGTCCTTTTCTAGGGTTATGCATATACCTGCTCACCATTCTAACAGCATGACTAATATCTGGTCGAGTACATATCATAGCATACATTAAGCTACCAACAGCATTTGCATAAGGCACTTTATCCATGTATGCCCTATATGCATCCTTTTTCGGTCACATAGCAGCACTGATCTTGAATTGAGAAGCGAGTAGAGTACTAACTCATTTTGTTTGCTTGTTAAACGTAAAACGCTTTAGAATCTTTCTCAGATATTGTTTCTGAGTCAAACATAGCTTCCTCAATCTTCTGTCTCTGACTATCTACATGCCGAGAATCATCTTTGATTCACTGAGATCCTTCATCTCAAATTCGCTTTTCAACCGAGTCTTTAACTTTTCAATCTCGTCTAGACTTTGAGAAGCTATCAACATATCATCTACATATAGAAGAAGATATACGAAGGACCCATCTTGTAGCTTTTTCAAATTGACACAATGGTCGTATTTGCTTCTTGTGTACTTTTGACTCCATCATAAACTTATCAAATCGTTTGTACCATTGCCTTGGGGATTGCTTTAATCCGTACCATGATTTATGAAGCTTACATACTTCATGCTCTTTTCCAGCAACTTTGAATCCTTCTAGCTGAACCATATAGATTTCCTCTTCCAAGTCTCCATGTAGAAATGCAGTCTTCACATCCATTTGAACTAGTTCCAAATCCAACTGTGCTACCAAAGCCAACAAAATTCTAATAGAGGAATGCTTTACCACTGGAGAAAAAACTTCATTATAATCAATTCCCTATTTCTGAGCGTAGCCTTTAGCTACCAATCTTGCTTTGTAGCGAACATCATATTGACTAGGAAATCCTTCTTTCTTTGCATACACCCATTTGCATCCAATTACCTTCTTCCCTTTTGGGAGGTTGGTCAACTCCCATGTCTGATTCTTCCAAAGAGACTACATTTATTCGCTCATGGTAATCCTCCACTTCTCGCTCTCTGAGTCTCGAACCGCTTCAGAGTACGTAGTAGGAACATCATCAGCTACAATTGAAGATGCACAAGCCACCATATCATTAAGGCGGGCACGCCTTTTAGTGTTTCTTTTAGGCTTGCTGGTAGCAATTGATTCATGTTGTTGTTGTGGAGGTTCTTCGGTTTGAACCTCCTTTTCTTCATAATCTCCTTCTACCACAGGAGAATCATCAACTGTTTCTATTTTTGGTACAATTATTCTTTCAAACTCTACCTTTTTAGGAGTTCCATCTAACTGCTTAGCATTCACCTTCTTCAACATGGTAGATTCATTAAAGGTGAAATCCCTGCTAAAGATTGTCTTCTTCGTCTCTGGGCACCATAGACGATAGCCTTTGATTCCTGCTGTGATCCCCATGAACAATGCTTTCTTTGCTTTGGGATCCAACTTTGATTCCTTCACATGATAATATGCAGCGGAACCAAACACATGCAAGGAATCATAATCTGTAGCGAGTTTTCCATACCATTTCTTAAATGGTGTTTTCCCATCAATATCAGTAAATGGCAAACGATTAACAAGGTACATGCATACGTCACATCTTCAACCAAAAATTATTTACTCAACCCAGCATTGGATAACATACACCGAACTTTCTCCAACAAGGTTTGGTTCATGCTTTCTGCCACCCCATTCTGTTGTGGTGTATGTCTAACAGTGAAGTGTCTGACGATGCCTTCATCTTCACAAAATTTTGTAATCTGATCATTTTTATACTCTCCGCCATTATCTGTTCAGAGATGTTTGATCTTTTTGCCCGTCTGAGTTTCCATCATCTTTTTCCACTTGATGAACACTCCTAGCACTTCATCATTTGTCTTCAACATGTACACCCAAACTCTTCGGGAAAAGTCATCAACAAAGGTCACATAGTAGTGTCTCCCTCCTAAAGATCTTGTTTTTGAGGGACCCCATACGTCCGAGTGGACATAATCCAAGATACCTTGTGTCTTGTGGATAGCTGTCCCAAATTTCACCCTTTTCGTCTTCCCGTTGATGCAATGCTCACAGAGATCCAACTTACAAGAACTTACTCCTTTCAATAATCCTTTATTTATGAGCAAATTCAAGGATTTTTCTCCTGCATGTCCTAAGCGCATATGCCATAGCTTCACAGCTTCTGAATTTCTATCACCATCGGTAACTGTTGCTACAGTTCCAACAATTGTTCTACCCTTGTAGTGATACGTGTTGTTTATTTTACGAATACCCTTCATTACTACCAGTAAACCAGAGATGATCTTCATAACCCCGTCCTTGGCTCTTACTTCGATTCCGTTAGATTTTAAGGTACCGACGGAAATGAGATTCTTTTTTAACTTTGGCGAATAACAAATACCTTTCAAGGTCACAATTTGATACGTGGGAATCGCACCAGGCTTTACCTCTCGAGGGATCTCGAGAAGCTTACAACCCCCACCAGGCAGTGTACCTGATCGATGTAGTATAGTATAATGACAAGTACCGGGGGATTGATCGTTCAGCTATGAATAGTGTCGCTAGGATTAGAAAACCTAAAGACTAGGTCTAGAGATGAGGGATGATTCTTTTCGTATTTTTTTATATTTTTTAGAAAGCAAGTAAAAATCTCGGGTTTGAAGGATTTGGCGGAATTAGTTGCTAGTCAACTAACCCAATAACTAAAGATGCAATCAAAATAAAATACTAGAAATGAAATTAAACTAAATTATACTATAGTTGTGAACAATATGTGTGAGAAATGTGTTTACTTAGATTTCACTACTCCCTAGACATCTTTTACACGTTAATTACTTGTTATAGTTGTGTGGATGACGGATTGTATTTCTTAATACCATTCATGGGGTGGCGTACTTACTTCCCCAATCCTATGAGTGCCTACTTCACTCCTATGTCGAGCCGGCTAAGAATCTCCTAACATGGGATCATTAGAATTTACTCATGCATTAAATACAACCAATAAAACCTAGTACACATCGGTTCATATTTCCTAAGACGTTCAAGCATGTTACACAATGGAGATCTGCCAGTTTTCTCAAGCCTAACATTGAAATCATTCATCCAATATAACCATAAACAAGTAATCAACACATAATTAACATCTATGTTTCATTAGATCTAACCAAACACAAGATAAATCTAGCCTAGCATGTTGAAATTAAGACAAGCACAAGATATAGACAACCAACACATAGACATATTGATTGAATTAAGAGAAGACTTATCTTAATAGCACATGAAAGGATTCAAGGGGTAAAAACCCTTGAATTTACTGTAAAATACGAGCTAGGGTTCACAAAGTTCGGCCCTAGGGTTTCTCCACACAAGTTCCTCCAATGAATGAAAAATAGAAAACTATATATAGATTTTAGAAGGTGACGGCGTCAAGAACAAATGTCTGACGCCGTCATCTCGCCGCCAAATAATTCCTCGGACTGCCTAGATCTGGGTCTGACGCCGTCATGTGTACACCTTATGCAGGCCGTCATGATTTTAACTCTTGACGCTCTTGTTGTGACGTCTTCATGTTTCTTCTGGGTCGTCATGGATTTTACTCTTGACGCCGTCAAATATTTCCTCTTGACGCCGTCATACACTGTTTCCAGCATGGAAAATTATGTCTTTGGCGTTTTCTTCACTTTTATGCTCCAAAAACGTCCGAATTGCTTCCTTTTCCAGATTTCACTCCCAAAGTACCCAAAATCACAAAAGGAACGATTTAGGGCAATATTTGATCAAATAAATTCAATTCCGGGCTTAAATGACCCCCTAAAAGTGGTTCATTTTTCGCCTCATCATATACCCTTACACTTGAGATTTGCTTGTCCTCAAGCAAATGCGCTTTTATTCTACTCAAAATACAAGTTAGGGGTCATTTAACACTAATATAAAAGTAATTACAACAAATAATCTTTCCACTAAAGACCAAAGACAAGCACGGAGGTTATACACTAGCACCTCACAAATAGTGTTTAGATAATCACATCTCTCGGGTGTAATAAAGTAATATCACAATATGGAAACGGAAGATATCTCTCACTACCTGTCATAGCAAAATAGATTACCATAGGCTTGGGAAAGGATCAAACCTCCACCACATGGCGTAAGCACCCAGGATAAACTATCAAAGAGGTCTTTTAAAGGGTTGTAACGTTAGGTGTAGGGACATGAAATACACGGTTTTGTTGGATATAGGCAGTCTTTACTGGTGGCGAGTTAACAATCTTGGTTAATTACATGTACAATATGGCGTTCCTAAGCCAAGACTAGACTCGACTTAAGCTAATAAATGAAAAATAACATGAACATAGAATGAAACGGGATAGTAGTCCGTATGTTTTTCTCTTTCTTTTTTTTCTATTTTTTTTCTTTTTTTTTCTTGATTTTTCGATTTTTTTTTTTTTTTTTTTTTTTTTTTTTTTTTTTTGCATGCACTTTTACCCTACCATCCAAAATAATACATCATAGGGGATGAACATTCCCCTTACACTTGAATTTTTATATACTTTACAATAAACTAATCTAATGACTCGAATTAAGAAAATCAAAACACTTGGAGTACTTTTAAGATTAACGCACACATGGGGGTAATAATATGATGTTCTTCCCCATTACTCATAAAATAAGTACTTTACCCATGAGTCCCAATCGTCCCAAAGCAATATGTACAAGGATATGACTCGACTTAGCAACCATGTAATCAATTAGATAATTAACTTAGGGTTTAACAAATAACAATAATGCACTAAAGATGAGTGCATACACGGAAGGCTAAGGCGATTTGGGTGTACATTTAAGTGGGGTGTAACAAATTCTTCCTTTAAGTAAAATGCTTAAAGTTAGAAACGAAAAGATAGGCTCGGAGGGGTGTACTAGGGGTTCGTGTACTAAAAATGAGTACAACGCTAAGGGTGTAGGAAAAATTAGTTGACTTAACTAGCCAAGTAATATGACTTAAATGGTCAATTAATTATAATACGGGTTTAACACAAGGGTGATCCTAATGCCTCTTATCATGTAGTAAATCCTACTACACGAATGTAGTCTCACTAGCGGTCTCGGGATGCATCACTAACGCAAGTTCTAGAATCTAAATGCTAACGGTACACTCATAAGCACTAATAGTAAATGCTTTTCCTATCAAATCTAAAGGCGAACCTCACATATTTGGGTGGAAAATTTTTCTGAATGGTACAGTTATGTGCTAGTCATATAATCTCCTATCCATGAGACGCTTGCTATGGCTAAAGTTTCACTCCTAAATGTTGTAAAAAAATTTAAATTTGGCGCTAAAATTACACTAACAAGTATTTCTCATAGTTTTATTACACATCTACTATTAAACAAACAAACTCAAGCGAAAGTGTATTTGTAAGGTATCATCATTTTACCCTCCCCTTACACTTAGGATGAACATTGTCCCCAATGTTCAAGGAAAGAATGTAAAAGTGAAATAAGTAAAACAAATGAAATCAAATACTCCCCTGATTCGCTCGGTATGGATAATAAGGGGCCAGGTTAAATCTTCCTCCAAGAAAATGAATAATCCAAGCTTCCCTTCCAGAATATAAATCATCTTCTTGTAATACATAACCTGTAAATCCTGAGAAAACAGACAAGGTAACCTCGCATAACATCGGCGGAAATCTACATATACTAATAAATCCTAGAAAACAAAATAAGATGTAATGCTTGTGGAATGATGTTTGCAGATTTCCTGGAGATTATAAAACTTAATAATTCAACAAAAACTTTAAGACTCCGTTAGAAAAACAAAACTGGTGAAATTTCCAGATTTTACACATGACGCCGTCAAGAGTAAACTCATGACGCTGTCAGAAGTGACCTGCAGAAATTCTTATGTTAAGTTTCCGGAAAATTTCTGGAAAAACTTGGTTCTACTTCCTGGAAAATCCTGCAAAACTTCATTATGACTCGATACAAGCATTTGACTCTAACAAATACGAATATACATGTTCATTTAATATTGTGGAGAATCATGATCGGTTTGTTTCTTAAAAACATATTTGGGGTTTCCCCTTACACTTATCTTTTGCGAAATACCTTTGGATGAAGTTAAGACTAGGCCAAACAACAAAATAAAGTATTTTCACAATTTTATTTTGAAGCATGATCTACCAACAATAAAAATAAAGCATGCATACGGAAGCAAATAACAATCAAACAAATAAAAATCACACAAATAAAAACACACAAAGCATAGGTTGCCTCCCAAGGAGCACTTGTTTTTTTTCAAGTCACGAGCCTGACTCTGCCCTTATTTAACGAAGATAGGGGAGGTTTTCCCTACACTTAGGATTAAGTGCGGTTGGAAATAGCGATACACACCCTTAGGGTGTAAATATGCCTCGTGAGGAAAGAGTGGTGGATGAATTATATACTCAAAGGGGTGTACTCCTATCATCATAACCTTACCTAATTCAATCGGGTTAATGGGTGGATTAAGATTTTCTCCTAGAAAGGGATCATTTTCAATCAACTTCAAGAGACTCCTAGTTGGGAATCCATTTTGACCTAATAAACCCGGTTTAAACCCATAATGTTTCTTGTGATCAATCATAAATGGGTGATGTAAGCATGTAAGGTCATTTTCCACTCCTATATTAGCTTCCTCTCTACAAGGCTTAGAGTCCACTACCTTTGTCCTAAGACTACCCGGACTATATGGTTTAATGGGTGGATCGGAACCTATTTCAATTCCTAAATTTTCATCCAAGGATGGAAGATTAGGTAATGGTTTTGGTTGAGGCTCCGATTCATCAAAACTAGGAACTTCCCTAAAACTAAGAGTAAGGTTATCATTATAAGTATTCAAACCTATATCCTCTAGTTGTGTTTGGTTCAAAGGTTCTACCTCTATTAGGGTTCCTAAAGTCTCTTCTACTTCATCCGAATAAGTCACGGGCGGTGTATATGCCTCAAATGATGATAGGACTTGTGGGGTACTTGGTGGGTTTAAATTTTCAACTCTATCCTCCATCTTATCAGGATTACCAATGTGCTCAGCTTGTATTGTGGTGAAATCAAACCACCCCGTGTGCCCAGTTATCTCATCTATAGGTTTATCCCCAAACAATCTTCTTGCTTGTTCCCTTAAACTTGCTATCAATTGATCCGTAACAACGTTTGTTGGGTTGTCCATTTTTTTGGGAAGTATGGCACAATTCTCTATGGTTTCCCATGCTTCATCAACACTTAATCCCCAAAGGTCCCCATCTGCGGCATGGTCAATGTCCATTTTGGTATAATGGTCGACACGATGGTAAAATATTTCAATTTGGGACCACAGATCGAAATTATGATGAGGGACTTTTCGGGGTAAATATTTAAAACGAGCCCATGCATCATAGATAGGTTCATCCTCATGTTGTTTAAACATCAAGATTTCATTTGGAGTTGGTGAATTTCGTGGTTGGTAGTATGGTGGATTCACGTTCTCCATAATGGCTAACGGAATAGTCAATGGAAAGGTTTTTACAAACAAAGACACAAAGAAAAGATAGACTAAAGAAAACCTAAAAATAAAAATAAAATCTTACTAGAAAGGAAACTAGCAAGTAGACCTAATAAAAAGAGATTCTAACCTAGACAATAACTATTCCCCGGGCTGCGGCGCCAAAAACTTGATACGTAGGGATTGCACCAGGCTTTACCTCTCGAGGGATCTCGAGAAGCTTACAACCCCCACCAGGCAGTGTACCTGATCGATGTAGTATAGTATAATGACAAGTACCGGGGGATTGATCGTTCAGCTAGGAATAGTGTCGCTAGGATTAGAAAACCTAAAGACTAGGTCTAGAGATGAGGGATGATTCTTTTTGTATTTTTTTATATTTTTTAGAAAGCAAGTAAAAATCTCGGGTTTGAAGGATTTGGCGGAATTAGTTGCTAGTCAAATAACCCAATAACTAAAGATGCAATCAAAATAAAATACTAGAAATGAAATTAAACTAAATTATACTATAGTTGTGAACAATATGTGGGAGAAATGTGTTTACTTAGATTTCACTACTCCCTATACATCTTTTACACGTTAATTACTTGTTATAGTTGCGTGGATGACGGATTGTATTCCTTAATACCATTCATGGGGTGGCGTACTTACTTCCCCAATCCTATGAGTGCCTACTTCACTCCTTTGTCGAGCCGGCTAAGAAGCTCCTAACATGGGATCATTAGAATTTACTCATGCATTAAATACAACCAATAAAACCTAGTACACATCGGTTCATGTTTCCTAAGACGTTCAAGCATGTTACACAATGGAGATCTGCCAGTTTTCTCAAGCCTAACATTGAAATCATTCATCCAATACAACCATAAACAAGATAAATCAAGCCTAGCATGTTGAAATTAAGACAAGCACAAGATATAGACAACCAACACATAGACATATTGATTGAATTAAGAGAAGACTTATCTTAATAGCACATGAAAGGATTCAAGGGGTAAAAACCCTTGAATTTACTATAAAATACGAGCTAGGGTTCACAAAGTTCGGCCCTAGGGTTTCTCCACACAAGTTCCTCCAATGAATGAAAAATAGAAAACTATATATAGATTTTAGAAGGTGACGGCGTCAAGAACAAATGTCTGACGCCGTCATCTCGCCGCCAAATAATTCCTCAGACTGCCTAGATCTGGGTCTGACGCCGTCATGTGTACACCTTATGCAGACCGTCATGATTTTAACTCTTGACGCTCTTGTTGTGACGCCTTCACGTTTCTTCTGGGTCTTCATGGATTTTACTCTTGACGCCCTCAAATATTTCCGCTTGACGCCGTCATACACTGTTTCCAGCATGGAAAATTAAGTCTTTGGCGTTTTCTTCACTTTTATGCTCCAAAAACGTCCGAATTGCTTCCTTTTCCAGATTTCACTCCCAAAGTACCTAAAATCACAAAAGGAACGATTTAGGGCAACATTTGATCAAATAAATTTAATTCTGGGCTTAAATGACCCCCTAAAAGTGGTTCATTTTTTGCCTCATCACAATTGTTCCGTCTTCATTCTGCAATCAAACGAAACCAATCCCATGAGTAGTGAGGGAAGTTTCGTCTTCCGTATAAACAACTTCCTCATGTTCTTCAAAATTACTAAACCACTCTCGATGCGGTGTAATATGATAGCTACATGCGGAATCTAATAGCCATACATCAGAAGCATTCTTCGTTGACGAAAGGCACATTCATGACAATCTCTCTTCCAATGGCCTTTTTCATGACAAAAGGCACATTCATCTTTGCTTAGTCTTTGCTGTGACTTGGATCTCCATCTCTTATCGGTGCCCTTCTTCTGCGAACGACCTCTGACCAGCAAAACCTCTGCGTCTCCACTTGAACTAATTTTCTTGTCCTTCCTTCCTAGTTCTTTACTATACAAGGCGGCACAAACTTCACTAAGAGACACACCTTCCTTTCCTTTAAGTATAGTTGTTTCATGCAACTCGTACTCCTCCGGAAGCAATCCCAATATTATCAATGCTAAATCCTGGTCTTTGAACATCTCATACATATTAATCAAATCGATTACCAGCTGGTTAAAACTGGTAATGTGATCATTCATCGTGGTACCCGGTACATACGTGAAGCGAAAGAGTCGCTTCTTCATAAAGAGCTTATTCTGACAATTTTTCTTCAGAAATTTCTCTTCCAATGCCACCCACAGTTTATAGGCGGATGTTTCTTTTGAGAAAGCATATCATTGCTCTCTCGAAAGACATGAACGAACCGTACCACAAGCAAACCCGATTGATGGTTAACCAATTCCTCTCTTCCACATCCTCTGGTTTACTTTCTTCAATGGCAGTGTCTAGACCTTGCTGATAAAGAACGTCTAGAACCTCACTTTGCCACATACCGAAATGGCCTGTGCCATCAAAAACCTTCACCGCCAATCTTGCATTCATTAAGACTAGTCAAGCCCAACTTGGAGATGTTGGAACCACCGATGTGGAAGGTTTGTCAACTATGTCATCTACCATTTCGTGTACAAATTAATTTTCAATAGCTTCAACAAAAAAAAACCAACGAAATTCTTTTCTGATGTGGAGGATCAAATTTAATTGAAACCACAGAGCATACTAGCTAAGAATAACCTCGGCTCTTGATACCACTTGTTGTGGAATAACCAGGATAATATCCCACCGACTAGGTAAATAGTGTGAATGATTCAACACTACAAGTATATCCTAAACTAGCTTATTGAAAACTAAAAAATATGAAAGGAACCAAGAATGAAACACCAAACTTTCTTATATATTTCTTATAGAAACATATTACAAACTAGAACTAGAAAAGAGAGAACTATGCTAACTACACAACAGGAAGTGCTTGTGTGTTTTTGGTGTGTTGAACTCAAAAGAAAACCATTCTATTTATAGGCTCCAAACAAGCATCTCAATGTGCTATCAACTTGACCCACTTGACCAACTTCTATCTCTCAACTAGCAGAGATTCTTTAGATCTTGGATGGGATTAGATAAAGTGGGCAAACCTTATCCGTTTAGATGTTTTAGATAAACCTACAAATAATCACAAAGATATTTCATTAAGAATTTGAACTGCAATATTAAACACCAATAAGTCAATAACCATGCAAGACATGAGGAAAATTCAAATGCATACTCTTATTTGGTGCATACCAAGGGACAAATCCCCACTATCTATTTAGTTTTTTTTCCTTTTTCTTTGTATTTTTGTCTTTTTTATTATTCATTTTTTTCTTTCTTTCTTTCCTTTTTATTCTTTCTTTTTTTTTGTCTTTTTTTTCACGATTCATTTTTTTTTTGTTTCTTTTTTTTTGTGTTTTTTTTTTCACGCTTATTTTTTTCTTTTTTCTTTCTTTTTTTGTTCTAATTTATGTTTTTCTTTCTAATAAACGTTTTTTTTTCGCTTTCATACATTTTCGTCTGTTTTCATACGTTTTCGTCTGTTTTTATATGTTTTCGCCCGTTTTCATATATTTTCGCCTGTTTTCTTACATTTTCGCCCATTTTGTCCGTTTTCATACGTTTTCGTCTGCTTTCTTACGGTTTCGCCCGTTAACGTATGTTTTCATATGGTTTCTTACATTTTCGTTCGTTTTCATACGTTTTTGTGAGTTTTCATATGTTTTCGTTCATTTTAATACGTTTTCGTCCGTTTTCTTTCGTTTTCGTCTATTTTTCATTCGTCTTCGTCCGTTTTCAGCGTTTTTTACGCTTTCATACGTTTTCGTTCGTTTTCATACACATTCGTCCGTTTTCTTACGTTTTCGTTCGTTTTCATCCGTTTTCTTTTGTTTTCGTCCATTTTTCGAACGTTTTTGTCCTTTTCATACATGTTTTACACTTTCATACACTTTCTTCCGTTTTCATACATTTTCATTCGTTTTCTTACGTTTTCGTCCTTTTTTAAATGTTTTTGGCAATTTTCAGACATTTTCATATGTTTCTAAATATCACAAGTGATATTCTGAATATCACAAGTAATATTCTGTGATATTCGGAATATCACAAGTGTTATTCTAAATATCACAAGTGATATTCAGAATATCACAAGTGATTTTCAGTGATATTGATCGTTCAACTCAAGAATAGTATCGCTAGGATTAGAAAACCTAAGAACTAGGTCTAGAGGTGAGGGATGATTCTTTTTGTATTTTTTTATATTTTATGAAAACAAGTAAAAATCTCGGGTATTGGAAGGATAGGCGGAATTAGCTGCTAATCAACTAACCCAATAACTAAGATGCAATCAAAATAAAATAACAGAAATGAAAATAAAGCTAATTAAACTAATGTGGAGTGAACAATATATGGGAGAATTGTGTTTACTTAGATGTCACTACTCTCTAGATATCTTTTACAGGTTAATTACTTGTTACAGTTGCGTGGATGACGGATTGTATTCCTTAATACCATTCATGGGGTGGCGTACTTACTTCCCCAATCCTATAAGCTCCTACTTGACTCCTATGTCGAGCCGGCTAAGAAGCTCCTAACATGGGATCACTAGAATTCGCTCATGCATTAAATACAACCAATAAAACCTAGTACACATCGGTTCATGTTTCTTAAGACGTTCAAGCAAGTTACACAATGGAGATCTGCCAGTTTTCTTAAGCCTAACATTGAAATCATTCATCCATTACATCTATAAAATAGCAATCAACCTATAATCGACATCTAGGTTTCATTACATCTAAGCAAACACATAAAAGATCTAGCCTAACATGTTAAAATAAAGATAAGCATAAGATATATTCAAACAACACATAGACATATTGAATGAATTGAAAGGAGACTTATCTCAATTGAACATGAAAGGTTTCATAGGGTGAAAACCCTTGAAAATACTCTTACAAACGTCCTAGGGTTTATTAGGTTCGACCCTAGTATTCTCCACACAAGTTCCTCTTCTTTTATGAATGAAAAATAGAAAAGTATATATAGATTTTGTGAGGTGACGGCATCAAGAGTAAATTTCTGACGCCGTCATCTCGCTGCCAATAAAGTTCCCGGACTGCCTAGATCTGGGTTTGACGCCGTCACGTGTAATCCTTCTTCAGGCCGTCACCAAATTTTACTCTTGACGCCCTTACTCTGAAGCCTTCAGGTTTTCACTTGGTCGTCATGAATTTTGCTCTTGACGCCGTCATATTTTTCTTCTTGACGCCGTCAGGTACTATTTCCAGCATGGAAAATTAAGTCTTTGCCGTTTTCTTCACTTTTATGCTCCAAAAACGTCCAAAATGCTTTCTTTTCCAGAATTCACTCCCAAAGTACCTAAAATCACAAAAGGAACGATTAGGGCAATATTTGATCAAATAAATTCAATTCCGGGCTTAAATGGCCCCCTAAAAACGGTTTATTTTTCGCCTCATCATATACCCTTACACTTGAGATTTGCTTGTCCTCAAGCAAATGCGCTTTTATTCTAATCAAAATACAAGTTAGGGGTCATTTAACACTAATATAAAAGTAATTACAACAGATAATCGTTCCACTATAGACCAAAGACAAGCACGGAGGTCATACACTAGCACCTCACAAATAGTGTTTAGATACTCACATCTCTCGGGTGTAATAAAGTTTATATCACAAAATGGAAATGGAAAACATCTCTCACTACCTGTCATAGAAAAATAGATTACCATAGGCTTGGGAAAGGATCAAACCTCCATCACATGGCGTAAGCACCTAGGATAAACTATCAAAGAGGTCTTTTAAAAAGGGTTGTAACGTTAGGTGTAGGGATATGGAATACACGGTTTTGTTGGATATAGGCAATCTTTACTGGTGGCGAGCTAATCATCTTGGTTAATTACATGTACAATATGGCGTTGCTAAGTCAAGACTAGACTCGACTTAAGCTAATAAATGAAAAATAACATAAACATAAAGTAAACATAGAATGAAACGGGATGGTAGTCCGTATGTTTTTTTCTTTTCTTTTTCTATTTTTTTTCTTGATTTTTTTTTTCGATTTTTTTATTTATTTATTTTTTTTTCATACACTCTTACCCTACCATCCAAAATAATACATCATAGGGAATGAACATTCCCCTTACACTTGAATTTTTACATACTTTACAATAAACTAATCTAATGACTCGAATCAAGATAATCAAAACACTTGGAGTACTTTTAAGATTAACGTACATATGGGGGTAATAATATGATGTTCTTCCCCATTACTCCATAATATAAGTACTTTACCCATGAGTCTCAATCGTCCCAAAACAATATGTACAAGGATATGACTCGACTTAGCAACCATGTAATCAATTAGATAATTAAATAAGGGTTTAACAAATAACAATAATGCACTAAAGATGAGTGCATACACGGAAGGCTAAGGCGATTTGGGTGTATATTTAAGTGGGGTGTAACAAATTCTTCCTTTAAGTAAGATGCTTAAAGGTAGAAACGAAAAGATAGGCTCGAAGGGGTGTACTAGGGGTTGCGTGTACTAAAAATGTGTACAACGCTAAGGTGTCAGAAAAATTAATTGACTTTACTAGCCAAGTAATATGACTTAAATGGTCAAGTAATTATGAAACGGGTTTAACACAATGGTGATCCTAATGCCTCTTATCATGTAGTAAATCCTACCACACGAATGTAGTCTCACTAGCGGTCTCGGGATGCATCACTAACGCAAGTTCTAGAATCTAAATGCTACCGGTACACTGATAAGCACTAATAATAAATGTTTTTCCTATCAAATCTAAAGGCGAACCTCACATATTTGGGTGGATTTTTTTTAAGTGGTACGGTTTTGTGCTAGTCATACAATCTCCTATCCATGAGACGCTTGCTAAGGCTAAAGTTTCACTCCTAAATGTTGTAAAAAATTTTAAATTTGGCGCTAAAATTACACTAACAAGTATTTCTCATAGTTTTATTACACACCTACCATCAAACAAACAAACTCAAGCGAAAGTGTATACTATAAGGTATCATCATTTTACCCTCCCCTTACACTTAGGATGAACATTGTCCCCAATGTTCAATTAAAGATTGTAAAAGTAAAACAGGTAAAAGAATGAAATCAAATACTCCCCTGATTCGCTCGGTATGGATAGTATGGTAACAAGGTTAGATCTTCCTCCAAGAAAATGAACAATCAAAGCTTCCTTTCCAGAATATAAATCATCTTCTTGTCATATATAACCTGTTAAACCTGAGAAAACAAACAATGCAACCTCGCGTAAAATCGGCGGCAATCTATATATGATAACTAATCCTAGAAAACAAAGTAAGATATAATGCTTGTGGAATGATGTTTACAGATTTCCTGGAGATTATAAAACTAAAGATTCAACAGAAACTTTAAGACTCCGTTAGAAAAACAAAACTGGTAAAATTTCCAGATTTTTACATGTGACGCCATCAGGAATTTCTTCCTGACGCCGTCAGATGTGACCTGCAGAAATTCTTATGTTAAGTTTCCGGAAAATTTCTGGAAAAACTTTGTCCTACTTCCTGGAAAATCCTGCAAAACAACATTATGACTCGATACAAGCATTTGACTCTAACAAATACGAATATACATGTTCACTTAATATCGTGGAGAATCATGATCGAGTTTGTTTCTTAAAAACATATTTGGGGTTTCCCCTTACACTTATCTTTTGCGAAATACCTTTGGCTGAAGTTAAGACTAAGCCAAACAACAAAATAAAGTATTTTCACCATCTTAGTTTGAAACATGATCTACCAACAATAAAAATAAAGCATGCATACAGAAGCAAATAACAATCAAACAAATAAAAATCACACAAAACATGGGTTGCCTCCCAAGAAGTGCTTTTCTTTATTTACGAGTCTTGTAGCTAGACTCAAGGTCATGGGTTATTATGTGACCTCATCTCTCGAGATGATGTACCCCATATAGTTGCGATCATTACTATCGTGGTGGTGGTGTTTCAATCTGTCGATACTTGGAATCACCTCTCCTCCTCCTTTACTTCTTAAGTTAGCCATTCCATCTTGACTTATGCCCTCAATTGTGAAAGGCCCATACCACTAGGGACTCGGTTTATCGGGAGGTATTGTTACCTCCGAGTGTCTTAAGAGTACAAGGTCCCCTTTCGCGAATGGTGCATGATTCTTCGTGGGTTGACTATGTTCAAAATCGAACACGAATAGGCGATGTGTCAATGTTGTTTTTGAGCTTTCTCCCCATCAAGCTTTCTTGCATAAATCGCGGGGTCATGGGAAAGCTAATCTTTCTTTTTTCCAGATTTAAGCTCAATTTTCCTATTTTCATACCTAATGACAGCTCTTGCGGTGGTAAGGAATGGTACCCCAAGGATTATTGGCATGCATCCACCTCCTTTATCATCGATGATCATGAAACCAACGGGATATATGAATCCTGCGACATTGACCAGCACATCTTCTGCGATTCCCAGGGGGTACACGTAAGAGTGTCCGACGAAGGATAACCTAACACGAGTGGTGGCTGGCATTTTTGACGTTAGGGTGTAGATAGTTAGGGGCATAAGATTTACTTCCGATCCTTGGTCGGCGAAAGCGTTAAGATATTTCAAATTCCCAATGCTGGCCAGTATCTCAAAGCTCCCACACGCTATCTGCTTAGTAACCACTTTTTGTACCAGTAGTTTCTCGAATATCGGTCCCCCAGGTAAAGTATCGTACTCATCTTTTCCCTTTTCCTCCTTCTCCGAACTCTGTTTGGAGGATTGGTTACGCCCGTCACCCTTTACCCAATTTGTTATAGTGTTTTTGTTAATATCATGTTTCAGGTAGTAACTCAAGGATTGGGATTTTGGCGGTTCTTCTGTGGTTTGTTCACTAGGGGTTTCAACTTTCTCATTATCCGTATGTACAATTGTGATGGAATTAACAAACCGGGTAGTGAGGGTGACGCTTTCTTTCCTTAGTAATATCCTTTCAGGGGTTTTCTGGTTTGCATACTCCTCTACTAGGCTCATCACCTCATTCATTTTTTCTTGCATCTCCTCCTTTTGTTTATAAACTGCTTCCTCGAATCTAGCAAGCCGCTCAGAATGGGTCGCCATATATTCTCTCATTCGAGCTTCAAATTCCGGGCTAAGTTTTTCAGGAAGAGAATGGGGTGGGGCATAATTTTGATAGGTCTCAACATTCTCTCTAGATGGTGACTCTGATAATGGTGCTGGAATTGTTTTCGAGACAGAATTGACAGCAGCCCGTCTAGGACTTAAGGGTCTCTTTTGCCTTTCCTCAAAATAGTCAACTTTTGCCTCAAGTTTGCAAAGGAGTTCATCGGAGATTTTAGTAGTCCCTCCAGGTGTCGAGATTGCGTTGATAGCCGCTTTTATAGTGTGATTAAACTCCCATAATTCTTGATTATCAGCGGCAAGTTCGTTAATAATTGCCCAAGATTCCTCGGCGTTCCTATCACGCAATCTACCTCCGGCGGCTCGATCGATGGTACGTTTGGTGTGATAATCGACATGGTCATAGAAGATTTGAACTAACAACCACAGATTTATACCATGATGAGGGACCTTTTGGAGTAAACCCTTAAAAAGATCCCATGCTTCGTAGAAAGTTTCACCTTGATGTTGTTCAAACATCAAGATGTCATTTCTAAGCATCGCAGTCTTCCCCAGTGGGAAGAATTGAGCAAGGAAATGAGTGGTGAGATCATCCCATGAGGTGATGAATCCCGCGGGGAAACGTTCAAGCCATTGACTAGCTTGATCACGTAGAGAGAATTGGAATAGGCGTAATCGGGTCGTCTCTCTAGTTGCAACATCTAGGTCTATGGAATCTACAATTTTAAGGAAGTCCTTGAGATGTTGATTTGGATCTTTGGAACGAAGACCATGGAATGCACATCCGCTTTGCACCAACCGGATGGTGTCGAATCGCAAGGGAGACACATTGGCTCCTTGGGGTGAGCTCAATGGTGTTTCGATAGCCTTGGTGGCTAGGTCGGGAATACTCTCCTAAGGTTCGGGGCCTAGGAAGTTGGTTTGCTAGTGGTGGTTTGCTAGTGAGATACAAAAACTTAGGACATGGGAGTAAGAAGTTTCCACAAGTAACTGTTATGAGTAGTGTTAGCATGTAATTTGTAGATAAGCTGTAATCACGTTTGTACGCTTAGTTTGGGGACTCGTGAAAAATCAAGGATGACGATTTTTATCCGTATGGTCACTTCTTAAATAGAAGTGTTTCTACTCATTGACCCTAATAATTATTGCAAGATAATGAAAGTTCAACAAACCGTCACAAGTTTGAAGTATGAAAAGTACAAAAATAGAATAAAGTGAAATAAAGGAATAGAAGGAAAATTTTGGAAAACGGAGCGTTTTCGGGAATAAATGTTTTTATTACTTCTTTCGAACCTCCTTGCTACTTTACAAAGTTAGTAGGAAGAGTTTTGAAATTATTTACCCCAAAAGCGTGAATTGATCACATTGCGTGAGGACACGGCAATACTTTAGTCGGGGGGATTTTGGTGTGTATTAATTTACACACCTTTTATTCGACCAAAACCGGACCTAAATGACCAAAAACCCGATCATAAATGCCAAATATATGTTGTTTTTGTGTTTTTGATTGTGCAGGTATGGATATCGTAGAAAAGGACAAATATTATGAGAAAACGGACAAACACGTACACGAGATTGGAAAGAGTTCGAAATTACGAGATCAACGATAATTTTATTTAGAGCATTGAGTCAAGAGACGAAATATTTAAAGATAACGAAGCCCAATTAAAGCTGGAGATTGAAGTTGAAGATTGAGGATTAAATATGAAAAGGGGTATATTTTGATAAATTCATTCAAACTTGAAATTAATTCTAAAGGAATTTTGAGTGGGTCCTACACCACTATTACTAAGGGGGTTGGTAATGGGTACGGGGAGGCACGGCACGGGGGGCTTCCCCTGCGGGAACACCGCCGCCTGTCCCCTGTTACCGCTCGGTGAAGGAAAAATGCGGGGACCTTTACCGCATGGAGAGAAGAGCAAAAATGGAATGTTGAAGCATTAAAATGGGTGAGTGAAGGGTGAGGGGTGTGATGCCAACAAAAAGTGAGTGAGTGAAGGGAAAAGTGGGAGGGTGATGTGGCAAAAGAAGATTGGTTGTTTGTGAGTGAAGGGTGATGGGGTGAGGGATGCATTGCCAACCCCCTAATGAATTGAAGACCAAGTGATATCTCCTCTTCACGTGAAATATTTGCAATTGCAAATTGAAGAATTTAAGACCATGAAATATTCTTCAAAGCACATTAAAGATTTGTTAAAAGAATGAATTGAAGAAATGGGTACAACAAGTAATTGCAAATGAGGTACCAGTGGAGTAAGAATTTGATAATTGAAGATGGAGCACGTGATCTTTCTTTCCTTGGGGCTAGCGACAGAAATAAATAATCAAATATGGCACATGTGGCATGCTAAATATGAAGCAATGTGAAATGAAAATGAAAGCCACGTGATGTGCACTTCCCAAATTAATTCAAGAAAGCGCGTCTCTGTTGTTTGTTCTCCGAGTGGTAGTCTATCTTCACAAATTCAGCCAATCCAAGATCAACACGTGTGCTTGATGATGCATTATTGCCAATAATTACACGCCACGTGGGCTGTTTGTTGTATTTCGGGTTCAATGAATATGAACGCTATTGAGACCAGATTCAAAGAAGAAAAGAGTAAATTGATAGCTGTGTGGAATTTACTAGATGATGCCAATCATTTGCTATAGAGAGGTGATTTGCACACTCTCAAAAATGATTGGCACACTCAAAATGTGAGTGTGTTGACATTTATACCCTTATAGGATAAGAATAAGTCCAAACAATGAGAGGGTATAAATGTTAACACACTCAAAATTTGAGTGTGCCAATCATTTTTGAGAGTGTGCAAATCACTTCCCTTTGCTATAAATAGCATCACATCCAAGACGGAAAATCATTCTCTCATCACCATTTTTACACACACTTTTATTTTTCTTTTTAGTAGTAGTAGTAGGTTACTTTATTTTTAAAGCATTGTAATAGATTTTTGTACTAGCTTATTTGTAGTATTTTATTAAAAAGTGCTTATTGTACCAATTTTTATATTTTAATAAAGATGAATTTTATTGAATCAACTTAGCTTTTTCTACTTCTTCTTCTCATCTTTTTCTTTTATTATTATTTTCTTTCATCTAAAAATTAATTTTATCTTAATAGCTTATTATAGCTTTTTAGATTAGCTTATTGAATAAACAATTTTTTTTTTATTTTCTTAATCTCTTTTCAACACTCCTTTAGTTTTATTAGATCTAATAATTTTAGGCTTATTTCATCTAATCTCTTTTTAATTTCAAAACTTTTTCTTAATAAATCTAGTTAGTTTATTACTTTTTATATAATTAGCTTAATTCTTCTTTTCTTCAATTCAATCTAGCTTTTTAGCTTTGGTTGATTCATAACTAGTATAGATCTATTAACTTTCTAACTTTTTGGTTCTATTACTAGTTTGTCTAGATTTGATTAGCTTTTCTATAGCTTATTGAATCTAGATCTAGTTTATTCAAGAGCTTAATTGTACTAATGTTGCATAAATTTGTGATCTTTCTTAGTTTCTCATCATTATCTACATAAGGCGAGGAGCTTAAGGGTTTTATAAGCTTACTTATTAATAAAGCTTATAGCTTTTCTAGTTTTTATAAAGCTAACACTACTACACAAAAGGCTATAAACACCCCACAATGGAGACCGGTTATATAAAACCCTATTCCTATGATTAAAAACTAGCAGGAATGTAAGGAACTAAGACTGGTTTTCTTAATGAAACCTATTTTCATAATACAAAATGCATAAAAACTAGTTTTGCGGATAAAAACCGGTATTTTTACGCAATCAAAGAGACTGGTGCGTAGGTTATAACTCAACACAAAAACTTAGGCGGTTCTTTAAAATGAAACAAAAAATTGGGCGCTTTATTTCCCACCCATGTTTTCGTTGCCTTCACAAAACCTTAAAATTTTCCCCCTTTCACTTTCACAAACCCTAACCCTCTAACAGTCACCGCCACTTACCACCATCACACACCACAATTGCTGCATGCCATTGCCATCACAGGCCACGTTCTTGACGCAACCAAGCCAGTGAGTTTTTTATTCTACCCTTCTTGGGTTGTTTTCTTTGAACTTATTGTTCTGCTTATTTTTTCAGTTGACCTGGCTTAATGCTCATCTCACAAAGATCTAGCCCTATGTTAACGAGGTTAGTTTAGCAAGGCTTATTTGTATTCCGTTCCTTATTTATCTGCTTTGTTTATGTGCCGAAGCGAACCCCTTGTACCTATTTAACCGGTGCTTGACACTGATATACAAAAAACGATAATTTCTAATGGCCAACTGAACACCTAGGTTCCTCAAAAACCTATTTTGGTTCTCTTATAAAGAGTCCATGTTTACTTCAATAATAATTTAAAGTTTAGCATCCAGTGTTTAAATAGGTACTGTAAGCTTTAGATGACAAACTTATTTTTTCTCCATTGTAAATGTGCCATATGCTAATGGATATGTATACAAAGAGTTGTAATTACGCGTGAGCTTCCCACAAATGGATCTTAATAAAAGTGTTGTATGTCGTGTTTGCAGGGAAGGACAATTCAGTTGTTTTGTGGAGTATCCATGATCATATATCTACTTTGGCAACACAACCGGGGATAACAAAGAGTGGTGGGTCTGATTATAAACCAGCTGAGAGCCTTGTTATCCAAGCAAGAGGTGTATTCCATGGGCATGAGGATACTATTGAAGATGTTCAATTATGTCCCTCTAGGTATTTGACACCATCTTCATGTTTTAAAAGCATAATTCTATTTCTCGAGTAGCTAGTAGAGGTGAAAAATAGGCAGGTCGGCTGTTTGCTAACATGTCAAAACAGGTTTGGGTCAAGAGAATAATTATTTGGTACAGTTCAGGCAAGCTTGTGGTCACACCTTAACTTTTTTGTCCAATTTTTTATTGGGTTATATGCATATAATACCAACACACTTTTTCATCTATCTGATTTTGGTCATACATTTCAGTCGTTGAAAGTTGGTTTTGTGCCTAGTTTTAGTCATTTTGGAACCTGTAATCTTAACGTTTTTATAAACATATAAAATCTATATATATAATAAAAGAAGCTTTTTTTGAAATGTTTGACAGCTCATTAAAGCCACGTGGACACTTTGCCACGTCAAGAAAGCCAACTCATTTATGCCACGTCAAGAAAGCCCTCTTTTCACGTTGTTTCTCTCATTATCAAACGAGATCTAAAATACCTATTACATCTAATTTTTAATCTTTAAATTTTATGGTTTCTTCATCTCAAAATTGTATAAGGTATGTAATGCTTTTATAATTCGTGTTTAATTGTTTGTGTTAGTCAGATTCTTTAACAACTCATAAATTTGGATCGAATTCATGCTATTCATAGATTTAGGGTTCTAATTTAGGGTTTACTTGATGGATTGTAATTTCGAAATCCAATATTAGGGTTTTAATTGATATGTCGTTCATTCGATTTCTAATATCAAAATTGTAAATTAAATTGATTGTTGATATTTTGAGTTTTTTCAAACTGATGTTGGGTTCTAATTTAGGTTGCTTCAACACATTATCTATCAATTCTTTATATTAATCGACTTTAGGGTATGGTATATAGCATGGTATTTTAAACAAGGATTTCATGAAATGTTCCAATGTTGTAGATAGACAAGTTGAGCTTTCAAGAAATAGCGTCAACATTTAAGTAAAAGAAACTTAGCCAAGGATACATAATAGTTTAAGAAAATAACCAAGGACACTTAATATTTTGAGGTCACACTTATTGTACATTTGATAAAGTTTAAACGATGCCTGCAATTTTCTAACTAGAGTGTTCACTTCCCTCCGATTTCTTGGCTCCCGGTTTGAAAACTTCATAAATGTTTAACATAAAACTTTGATCCAGCAAAAAGACAACAATTAAAATCCATGTTAATATTGATTTTTAAAATGTGCAGTAACACTGATGATATTTGTATAATGATAACTTATTATAGTGGTCAATCTTATCAAAATAATTAGTGAGATTTTTTGAGAGCATAATGATTTGCAGTTCTATCCTTTTGATATTGTCTTCAAACTACAAGTGTGTATTTGTACTATATTTTTATAATCATGATGTTTCTTGTAGGATGTTGATCCTCTTGAGAAGGCTGCAATAATGGGGATCGAGTGGAGTTATTAATATAATGTGTAGGCCATGCCTAAGAAGTACGTCAATTTCGACCCCCTTACTATTAATTAGTCGAATGGGACAAATTGGATTATCAAGTATTTCTAAATGGTCAAAAGAACTTAAAACTGTTAAAAAAAAGCAGTTTGGGCATGTTTAGAAATGTCAAAATGCTATTTAAGGTTTAAAAAAATTCTAGATATAAGCTATTTGGAAATGTTACAAGTTGATGGAAATGCACCTTGGTTGACATGTAGCTGATCCATTTAGCCATTTGCTTTATACTTAAATTTTTACTCCGTATTTCACACTTTTGCTAATTTTACAATTGTTTTAAGATGCAATCCCAAACACCAACTAATTCTGTTTTTAAGTTACTGTCTGTCTGGTTATACAAACACTAATAAGTATAGTGTAGCTACTCTGCTATTGTTTGTGTTTAATCGTAATGATTAATATGGCTTAAATTGTGAAATACGTATTTTAGTATAAGAGGCCTTATGTATTAAATAATACACCTTCACTGCTTCACATATGGAACTCACTTAACCCTTTTATTATTTAGTTTCATTAGTAGTCTATAATTTGCTTTATATACAATAGTCTATAGTTTGTTTACGAACACTCAAATTTTACAACTGTTTCTAATGTGATGACATTGCTAATACTTGATAGATACTCGAAAAATGTACTCGAAACTCCAAAACAATTGTCTACTCTTACGCGTGATGACAAAGGGTCTTTCCAGGTGTTTAACATGAAATGCACAAAACTCCACCACATCACCAAATATGGCTCCTACAAATGATCATGACGTATCGAACCTGGCTACTGCACATTTTAATCTTGTAATTTATTTTGAATGTGGTCCGTAGTCCTCAAATACGAGGTTTGTGGCTATTAAATATTTTGTTTTAGACTACATTTTTTTTGTATGTTATGTTCTTTTCATGGAGTTGTGGTTCTAACATTTGAAATCGATGTGTTGGAGCAGTAACCTGTGTTTAGCGATAAGACTTTTTTGTGTCTTTTGATGGATTTAGGTTCAATTGGAATCTGATTTATTATTTCCTATGTAATTGGTTCATTATAGTTGTTAATTTCTTATTTTGATTAGTTAGGGGGTGTTCTGTACTTTCATTGTGCTTCTAAAGTCCATTCGGATAAACATGGATCATTATACTGATTATCTAGGGGGTGTTTGACATTCTGTTTTAGAGGGTGCTTGTGATCCTGGTACCTTATATTTTTGGTGTGTTTGTCATTATGTTTTAGAGGGTGCTTGGGATCATGATACCTTACATTTAAGGGGTGTTTGACATTGAGTTTTAGCCTGTGATCGAGATGATATTTTGCTTATACTAAGCTAATGAGCTACCAACAGGCTATTCCGCGAGACAAAGATTGCTGCTATTCAATGGGACAGGGAGGCGGAAGTAGATGATGGGGATTACTAATTGTGTACGTCGTTTCACTAAACTAATTTGTTCCATTATTTGAATTATCCGATCATTCCATTTAAAGCTTAAATTGGGGTATATTACACAATCCTGCACTTTATCCCCAACATTTTAAATCTTCCAAAAGCAAGTTTTTTGGCTAATACTGCATTTGTAATCACTATCTTTGTTCTGAAAATATATGAACATATTTTTTTTAACTAGGGAATTATTTCAAAGGGACCAATTTTTCAGCGGAATGATTCTGGCCCGTCATTTAGTTGACACTGGTAGGCATTAAAAAAAAAAAAAAAAAAAAAAAAAAAAAGAAAAAAAAAAAAAGGGAAAGTGAGATCATCATTTTGCTTGCAAGATATGCAGAATTTGAGAAACTTTATTGTATATAAATTACCTTGCCACTACCTAGCAAGAGAGCCATCATATTTGAAAGCTACTAACGCCATTAAACAGTCCCATGTTTATAAATCAAGGATACACGAGTTTCAAATAATTCCCATAGAAGAGGCACAAAAAATAACAAGAGTCGACGTGTGTAACACCACTATCATCTCGCGGTTGAAACTTAGTCCTTCCAACAAGAGGTTTCTATTGAAGATTAACGAAGATAGCTTCCCATAGCTGTTTCTTTCTATCATCTATCCAAACTTTTGTTTCATGCTGTGATTTTTTATATGCAAGTTTCTTTTCGCTTTGAGTTGTGAAAATCTTCGATTATTGTTTGAGTATTAATATTTGTTACTTTAAGTATTTGAACCTTTGTTTTCAATCTTTCTATAAGCCACCCGTGATTTATAACGGGCTTATAGGCTAGTTATATATAAAGCTAACCTTTTTATACAGATATATCAACAGTTTTTCCAAAAAATTATCATATTTAAAATCTTGTTTTTGAGGATCTTTTGCTTACGATATAACCCAATCAGGACACAAAAGCATCTTATAATGACTTATGTAAAGAAAAATAGTATGACTAATGTTATCGGGTCAACCCGAAATCTAGTTTTTTTATTTTTTAAGTAATAACTTTTAAAAGCCCAATACATTTTGGTTTAGTACTATCAAGTTGGCTGCTGTACTGATGTGTGCTTTTATAAATTTTGTGTCAATCACTCAACTGATACATTGCAGAACACATCATAAGGTGGCAAAAAGTAACTTAACATGCTAAAATATTATTACCATTTAAAAATAAAATCAGACTTTATTGGTTTAGTTTTGGGTCAAAAAAATGCATGTCTTGGTTTTGGGTTAAAGTCAAAAGGGGCGTTTGGCCTTTGGTTTGTTTCAAATTGCAGAATCCGTATTTGATTTAGTACTGTCAAGTTGGCTTCTATAGTGATGTGTGCTAGACTACTGCTGCAACAGGAGTGTTGGTAATGAGTTTAGTGGTGCAGCTGTGCAGGTAATAAAAGTTGGCTGCTGTAAATTACAGCCTGTAATGGAATTTGTTCAAGTTGGCTGCTGTAATGCTAACTGTTGGTATGTATATGCTTAAATGAAAATAAGTGAAATAATCAAGTGGTGATGTTTTGATGTCTAGTCATACGTATTTTTACAGCTAGTTTAGTGAGTTCTACAAGCATTCCTGGATTAAATATTAAGATCATGTGTTCTGTTATAAAATAGGTTACAGCAAAGCTGAAAAATCGGTGTACAAGCCAACCAAATATATTTTCAGTTTGGACGACTAAAATTTATTCACTTTTAGTTGAATTTTACGGGTCGTAGGCTTGTAGTTGAGACAACTAGCCCAAGCATAAGACATGTAGCTTAGCTGTTAAGTTGCTAATCAAAAATTAACTTCTTAATTGCCATGTACAAAACGAAAAGAAAATTTTGTTCTTGAGTGTGGCATCCTAACTTGCTTCAAGGTGTAAGTACATTATACATAGGACATGCATTGTAACAATGCTTAATTAGAAATACTCACATCTGCATCTTCCTATGCCTTAAGGATAAACTCAAGATCAGCAAGATGAGTAATGGAGTAAATATCAATCGAGCTGGAAATCCACAATCAAAGCTATCGTTGACTTGAAGAGGTATGGTGAATTAAACTTTTTAAAAAGGTATATTGCTTATCTGTAAATGTTTGTATTTGAGAACAATAATAATATAGTGACTTGTTAAACGAGATGCTGTAATGACAATATTTCATTTATGTGTACATGTTTATACTTGTGATTGTTTTAATGATATGTTGTAAGGACTGTTTTAATTTATAAAGGGTTCATTGTTTTTGAATGACTTGTATACTTGAGCAAGAATCCTAACACGTGTGATATTTTAACACGAATCCAATCTTTTGCAGCTAGCATTTCAGAGGTGTGTGTGTGGTGCCACCTTCAACTCTCGATCTTTTGATGGGATCTATCCTCTTTGCTCCTGTAGCTCATGTAAGCCTACTGTTAAATTCAAATTTTAGGGGTTGTTTGGGATTGCGTGTTAAGGAAGTTGTTGATTTCATTCTGAGATGATGATTTGCGATATATACTTATTCATAATATTTTTACTCCTTAATAGTATCATGTTACCCCTTAATAATGTCCAGTTACTTGCACTGTTGTCTTGGGTTATTTGCTACATCAATGGTTGGATAAACAATATCGTGTGGAAAACTATAGTGCAATATGCCGCAAGCTATAGAGATATTAGCTTTACCTTAGGTCAGTTTTCTTAGTGTTTTATTGTTTATTTTCCTTCACGTCATTAGTCATTGAATTCTCTTTAAATGGTAGTCTTGGTGGGATTTATTCATTCACTAACTTCTTAGTCTAGCTGATAAAGTTCTTGCCTTTTATGATATCTGCAGATTGAGGATACTGTTCGTGCAACTAAGAGAGACTGTTATAGATTTAGATCAATGGCTACAACGAGTGTTTACAACTTTCGGTGGTGGAATTTAGCTGTAACGTGTTTTAGTTATTTTGTAGCTACAAGCTTACACTTTGATACAGACATACAATACATTTCATTTCGAGCTAACGAATTTCACTTGTAAACTTATTATTTTATTAATGAAGTTATTTCTTAGCTACAAGCTTACACTTCATTTATATTTGCTTCATTTACATTTCTTTATTTTTATGAATCAATTGTAGATTATAGAATTTCTAAAAAAAATTGGAAAATTTTAGAAATGATTTTTTTAATAAAATAAATTTACAAAAAAGACACGTTTTAAGATAAAAACATATCTTTTTACTCTATATAAAGATAGGTTCGATGCTTCTATAAAGACATGTTATGGGAGAACCGGTGTCAGTGTCCAATAAAAATATGTTTGTTCACTCTATAATGGAGACCGGTTTAAGGAGTAAACCGGTGTCGATGCTTCAAATAGAGATAGGTTGCCAAACCGGTTTCTATATGCTTCGATCATAGAGATACCCCCCTTCAGAGAGTGGTTCTAAAACCACTCTTCATGGGCTATTTTGACCGGTTTCTATGAGATTTTTTGTAGTAGTGTAATTAGTGAATAAAGTCAAAAACTTTATTTACTATTTGGTGATATTAAAACTATTAAAGAAATAAACTTTATAGTTTGACAAGTTTATAAAAGCGGGTGTTTTTTTTTATTCTCGTCGCGTTAGATCGGGTTCTACTTTCTATTCCTTTTCAATTTAATATCATTAGTTTATTAATATAATCATGTTTGTTGGAATATTTGTTTTTATTAGTTTGATTGGTATGCGTAGCGAGTAGCTTATTAGTGTTTGTTAAGTGATATGAATTTGTGATTTAAGTGTGGATTAATAAAGAGGGATTGTGATTAATAATTAGTGAGATTATTTAGATTTGTAGTTTTATTATTTGAAGGGCAAAAGCCGGAGAATAATCAAATTACACATCTAGTAGTTATTTTCTTTTTAAAGGATTATTTTCAAAATAAACCAACGTTGTGAGAAAATAGTCTTGTTTAAGGAATATAATTCGTCATCAAACCTTAGTCCACACTTAATGAGCTTTTCTCGTCACTTAGCAAACATATTTCATATTTATCCCTTTTTAGATCATTTTTTATGCTTGATTGTTGCCTTTTATTTTACGTTTGGTAATCGTAGTTTTAATTTCACAAAATCACCTTTATATCTTACTATTCATCACACGATTTACGAACCGATATTTCTCGACTCCATTCAACTTTCGTTGGGAGAACGACCCGGGAAATACTTTCCTAAGCATTTCTTCGGTAAAATAATTATAAACTGCAAAAAGACGATATCAAATATCATAAGTGATTTTCTGAATTTGACATGTGATTTTCAACAAATGTTTTGCAACATGAAAATCACAAGTGATATTTAAAAAATCACAAGTGATAGATATTCAGAAAATCACAAGTGATATTTAGAATATCTCCATTGATATTCAGAAATACACAAGTAATATTCTGAATATCAATTGTGATATTCAGAAACGTATAAAAACGGACGAAAACGTAAAAAAAATGACTAATACGTATGAAAACCGACGATAACATAAGAAAATCACAAGTGATATTTAGTGATATATAGAATATCACTTATGATTTTCTGAATATCACTTGTTATATTCAGAAATCACTTGTGATATTCAGAAACGTAATAAAATGGACGAAAATATAAGAAAATGGACAAGTATGTATGAAAACAGACAAAAACGTATGAAAGCGTAAAAAAACGTATGAAAACGGACAAAAACGTATGAAAAATGGACGAAAACGAAAGATTACAGATGAAAATGGACGAGAACGTTTCTGAATATCACAATTGATATTCAGAATATCACTTGTGTTTTTTTTTATGAATATCAATAGTGATATTCTAAATATCACTTGTGATTTTCTGAATATCTATCACTTGTGATTTTATGAATATCACTTTGATTTTCATGTTACAAAACATTTGTTGAATATCACTTGTCAAATTCAGAAAATCACTTATGATATTCAGAATATCACTTGTGATACTCTGAATATCACAGAATATTATTTATGATATCCAGAATATCATTTGTGGTACTCATAGTATCACTTGTGATATTCTGCATATCACAGAAAAGCACTTGTGATATTTAGAATATCACTTGTGATATTCTGAATATCACAGAATATCAATTGTGATATTCTGAATATCACAGAATATCACGTGTGATATTCAGAATATAACTTCTAATATTTAGAATATCACATAATATCACTTGTGATATTCAGAATATAATTTGTGATATTCAGAATATCACTTATGATATTTAGAAACATATGAAAATTGCCAAAAACATAAAAAACGGACGAAAATGAATGAAAAAATGGAGGAAAACGTAAAAAAAACGAACGAAAATGTATGAAAACGGAAGAAAACGTGTGAAAGTGTAAAAACATGTATGAAAGGACAAAAACGTTTTAACAATGGACGAAAACGAAAGAAAACGGATGAAAACGGACGAAAACGTACGAAAACGTACGAAAACATAAGAAAATGGACGAATATGTATGAAAACGGACGAAAACGTATGAAAGCGTAAAAACACCTCTGAAAATGGACGAAGACATATGAAAAATGGACGAAAACGAAAAAAAACGGACAAAAATGTATGAAAACGAACGAAAAAGTATGAAACGGACGAAAACGTATGAAAACATATGAAAACGTATAAAAACAGACGTTAACAGGTGAAAACGTAAGAAAGCGGACGAAAACAGACAAAAACGTATGAAAACAGACGAAAATGTATGTAAGCCTTAGGAAAAAAAAAGCGTGAAAAAAAAGACACCAAAAAATAAAGAAACAAAAAAAACTATGAAGCGAAGACAAAAAAAAAATGTGACAACCGGCAGTTTAGGGAGCTATTTTAAAAACCCGCATTACGATTTAAGTTCGTTTATAATTTTTTTATTTGAAATTTTCATTTCACAACGAACTTGTAAGACCTATTTTATGGATATTTTTAATTAATGACGTTATGGAATTCGTGAATTATGTTCATAATTCATTTTTGATTAAATGCTCGGTGATGTATATTTGAATTCTCACTTGGTACTACGTTGACTTTGGCACTAGGATTACCTAACGACAGTTTTATGATTCGTCTTAACGAGTCCGACTATATTTTTAATTATTTACGAGATGTGTTCGAGTGATTTTGAAGTTTAAAAATGAGTTCGGGTTCGGGCCACATGTTTTTACATTTACCCACGTTACCCGCTCCACACAGTAATAATATTATTATTACTATTATTATTATTACTATTATTACTATTATTATTATTATTATTATTATTATTATTATTATTATTATTATTATTATTATTATTATTATTATTATTATTATTATTATTATTATTATTATTATTATTATTATTATTATTAACCCTTTTTTTTAAAAAAAAAAAAAAAAAAAAAAAAAAAAGAAAAAGATAAAATAGGGTCTGTTTGGTCCGGTTCACCCACACACACACTCACCCTCACCACATTTCATTCTCTCTCTAACTCATCTCTTCCCCCATCTTTAACCTAGCCGCCGAACCTAAGATCCGGCCACCACCGCCGCAACACCGACCCCCCAACAAAATAAATACCACCATCTTCTTCCTCTCTCCATCCTCTTTCATTTGGTATATCATACATACCCTAGAACCACCATTAACACCACCAAACTTTTAATAATTCGTTCGAGTTTTTATTACCTTTACTAGATCCGTTCATTTGGAGGTCCAAGAAGGTGAGAAGGAGTTATTTTCGGGTTTTGGGTGCCACGAATTGGTATTAATCCGTGGCTACACGGATTATTTTGTTGAGAATCGAATTGATTTTTATGAGAAATGATGTTTTGATGATTAATATTAAGTTTGGTATCCGGGTTCCTTGGTTTTGGTTGTGGTTGACTCGGAACCGAGAGCTTATGCTCTCGGCTTATTTTGATTCGAGCCCTTGTGTGGCTTTGGGTTCCTTGGTTTAGTATTTTGGTTGTTGCCGATGGTCTTGCTCCTCGACCCGAGCTAACCGAGACCCATGAGGTCTCGGGGTTTCCGTTGGTTGCTCGTATGACCACGCCGAGACCCGTATGGGGGTTCTCGTTTGGTCGTGGTTCGAGCTTTGAGCTCGTAGACTTGTTGTGATTCGACCCTTGTGGGTCGCGGCTTTTAGCCGCGTATTTATTTTTGTTGCCGATTGACCATTTGGGTCGAATGGGTCTAATTGGTTACTTTGTGGTGCTCTTGTGAGCTATGTGATTATTGTATGTTTAGTTCGAGTCCTTGTGACTCGTGGTATTGAGCCGTGACTCAAGTGAGTCGAGGGCTCGGGTTGGCTTGGTAAACCGACCTAAACATTAACCTTGTTAAAGTTATTTCTTGAAATATTTGTGAACTTAATTGTTACATTGTTGTGGCATTTCATTTTCGGCCGAATACTTTTGGTTGGGTCGAGACCATTGTGGTCTCGACAATGGATATAATATGATAATTGAGGAGTTGTTGACGAAAGAGATATTGGGGACCGATTGTGAGACGGTTGTTAGATTGACGGAGATAGGTTAGTCGGGTGCCGTAGTCGGACCCTCATGTTGTAGCACGTGGTTTGAGATTGTGATTGGACGGAGATTTGTTATTTTATGACTTTTACTTATATTATTGGACTTGGACAATGAGCCGAGAGTCATGACTCGGACATATGACCATTTCGTATAACTCAATGACTATTAAAATTAAAACGAAAATAATAAAACTCGTAATAATAATTATTGATAATATGAACGTTTATATGAATATATATATATATATATATATATATATATATATATATATATATATATATATATATATATATATATATACGTGAATAACGTATATATAACTATATAAGCGCGTATAATAATAATAATAATAATCACGAGTTGTATTATAAATAATACAATTAGATATATATTAGGCTACGAAAGTGGCGTAATATTATTGAACGTATTATTATTATAAAAATTGTGTTATAAAACGGGAAACTCCCGACAACTATGAAACGCTTAATAAAATGTCATTTCGGATATATAACGGATAAACTTATTGAGTTATGCGAAATTGTTGTCACTCGGGTCCAGGTAAGTTATTATTTGTGACGTTCGTGTTGTCACGGATATATGACGACTAATATAGACGTTTTCTATAATTAAATAACCACTTAACCGTAAGGTTGAGCCGGGTTATTTGACTATATGAAATGAATATATTAGTGGGCATCGTATCCTACGACGCCTATAGGTTGTAGTATATGTAAAGTGTAATAGATTGCGAGTGTATATATCGGGAAATCTGGCCAATTTGACGATATATATGAGGAATTTATTAAACTATGATATATACTATATAGTATTTATGTGCTATGTGCTTTAGGTTGGGTGTAATCTTGGAACGGTATGTTACGTAAATAAATATGAGGATTATCAAATCGACGGATTTGGTAAACTTTAGCGATTTATTTAAATAATATATTGGGCTACTATTATATCCATAGTTTATTTATCTTTCTATATGTGATCTTTTTGGGTTGTTTGGAGTCGACCCACTACCCGTATGGATACCAAACGCAAATACACCAAACTAATACGAAATGGATTTTCGGAAATAAAACGGATTCTCATCCGGGTTTGGGAATATTATATATTTGAGGAAATGATTTCTGAAAGAGTTAATATTGTTAGGTCCTGCCAAGTCCGTAGTTGCTGTTTCGTGAGTTACCATACATCTTATTTCTACCGACTTCTTCTTGCTATTTTCTGGACTTGAGGTGAGTCATAGCCCCACTTTTTACTCTTGAACTATGTTTTCAACGATTGGGGTGAGAAACGTGCAAATTATTTTATGTGGACTATTATCGCTTTTACATTCTTTCTAAACTTGCTATGCGTATGGACTAGGATCTATTGTCAGCTTTAGTCACACATGTCATGTGTACTATTCAAGGTTGGATTATTTGGTTATTTGTGGATTGTCAGCTTTAGTCACATATATGTTGTGTGTACTATTCAAGGTTGGCTTATTTGGTTATTTGGAATTGTCAGCTTTAGTCACATATATGTTGTGTGTACTATTCAAGGTTGACTTATTTAGATACTATAGTGTGCACCTATAGGTTATTAATACTTCGGAGGTTATCCGAGTATTTATTGGTATTGCGGGGGCTACCCGAATATCTATGTTAGTACGGAAGGGTATCCGTGTGTTATGTTGAGAGCGGAGGGTATCCGCAGGCTTTTAGCGAATCCTTAGTCTAGCTAGCAAGCGTTTTGCGTATATGTCCACTATATTGTTAGTTGAATTTAAACCTATGATCTCACCAGCGAAAGCTGACTTTTAGCACGTTTTCTCAGGTAATTAAGTGTTGAGGTGCATGCTTGGATTGGAAGGCTCGGCCAAGGCACACGGTTCATGGATCTATTTTTCTAAACTCCGATAATTAAATTTGGACCTATTGTTATTTTATTTTGGGCCTGACTCTGAATGATGTTGGGATAAATGTAAACCTTAAAACCCCGTTTTGGTTGAGTTTTTATTATGTTTACTTTATCTCGTTCTATATTGTCTTGTGTTGGATACCAATCCCCGTAGCACCCCGAAAGCTTGTTGAGTCTTCCGCTGTATCAAATTTTGGGGGTGTTACAAAAAATAAATAAAGAAAGAAAAAAAATGAATAATAAAAAAGACAAAAAGACAAAAAAAAAATGAAAAAAAAAATATGGACTTATGTTTCCTTATTTAATCTTCCGTATTAGGTTAATCCAAATTAGATCAAACTAGATGGATGGTGATGATTTATCCCTTATTATGCACCAAAATTAAAGTATGCAAAATAATGTGCCTCTGCAATATCAACATATTATCAAACAAAAAATAAAAAATACAAAACTAATTTTCGAAAAATCTGAATGTAAATCAAATAACCTTTAAAACAAAAATAAAAATGGTAATCAAAACTACTTACGGTGGTGCGTCTCTAAAGTGGATGGAAAGGTGATCATCTTCTACGGCGGGAATCTTTTTTAGTACTACGTATCAGTTAAAACACACTACTACATATTTGTGAATAGAGCCCCCTTAATAGAGCCCGGTTTTAGTGAAAAACGGGCTCTAAACGGATCCTGCATTTAGGAAAAAGGTATAGAGCCATGTTTTCTTTCAGAAAACCGGGCTTTATGTTAGAAAAGTATAGAGCCATATTTTCTTTGAAAAAACCGGGCTCTATTACTAATATAGAGCCATGTTCTCTATTATAAAACCGGGCTTTATGTGCTAAGCTATTAGAGCCCTGTTTTCTTATGCAAACCCGGGCTATATTCCACTACCCACCTTAAAAATTTCCATTAGTCCCGCTCAAAACTTTCCCCAAAATCAAATCCTCCCTCCACCCATCTTTTATCCTTTTGACCTCAGATCTCATATCCTCCAACTTATCCCACACTAATTTCTTAATCTCTCAAAAATCCTCTCTCGTCTCTATGGTCAACCGGAAGCCATCCACCAATCGTTGGTCGGACCATCGACGAGAATTTTCAAGTTCAGTTATCCATAAAGTAGGTATTTTATTGTATTATATCTTCAATTTGGTAATCAATTTGAAGTGTTCATGTGTTAACTTAGTGATTTTATGATTTTTTAAATTAGGGTTAACGTGTCCCCAAATTTAAATAAATGGGGGAACATTAGTTTTGCTGCTATTAAGGTTCATTACATCTTAATAATGTTTAATGAATGTTAACTTATGCTTAGTTTTAAATGTCAATTTTATTTGTTACACGAGACTATGCTAGCTTCTTTGGGCGTGTGTTTAATTTGTGTATACTCTGGCCATTTTTAGAATAATAGCTCAAATAGCATGACTTTTTGTTGTTTATATGCAAGTGTATTTGTTTTAGAGACTATGATAGCTTGGTCGTGTATACTTTGAATTTTAGTTGTATTTTTCTTTCAAATACTATGATAGCTTGTTTGCTGTTTGGTCTAATGGGTATAAGTTGATTTTTTTGAATTTCAATGAGTAATCTTTTGTTTAGAGTAGTTAGTCATCTTGAGTATCAAATGGGTTTTCACATGAAACATGGCGTATTAGCAATGGTGGAACTTGTCCATTTTTGACATGGGCCAAAATCATAAAAATGTTTAATATGATGTTTTGGATTGCATAATTTTCTGGTTTGTGCATATATGGAGTAGTATATAGTAGACATCTTCCTGTGTTACTTCCATTTGTTCATATGAAGTTTGAGGAGATGTGTGGCTTTTTGTAATATGGTACTTTTTCGTTAGATAGCACAGGTAATGTATGTAAGTGGGTGGTTTTTTGGATATTTAGTTTAAGAGTGCTGGCCATACAATGAATTGCCTAAGAATACTAACTATGCACCATTTGTTTTCTAAATCACATAGCCACCTTTATCCTCTTCATTTCATCTCACTTTATCTTTCCATTTTGTCATCAACTAAGCCAAATCCGATTTCTATAATGGACCCTTGCTAGTCACAACACCAGTCGTCACTCGTATCCTTGCAAATCGATATATTGGGTAGATTTGGGATTTAGAGCTTAAAGTCGCTTATTATGCCATTTCAAAATGGGTAACTGTTTTTGGGAGTTTACTAATTACTATATTTTGTGTTTCTTAATAAGGCTTAATATTTTATGATTGCAGGTTTAGAAATGTTCCTTTGAATTTTTGGGCATCCATGGACCTGGTCAGTCCAGTTTATCACTATTTTTCAAGTCTTCATGGTTTTCTAATTTTTTATTATCATTATTTTTGTGTTTGAAAAATTTAGAGTTACCTTGAAATTGTGCTAGAAAAGTTACCTTCATCCGGTAGAAGTTCAAGCGGGATTTATGCTTAACAAGCTATACGGTTGCAAGAACTAGTTGACAACATACAATCACAGGTTCTCTCTCTCACACGGTCTTGTACATAAATATCAAAATACGTGTCCAGTCATCTAATGTAATACAACAAATTTGTAGCATGTCATGAAAGACGACGACTTAAAAAGCATATATATCTGTACAATACAACAAATTCTTATTATTTATTGCTTTAGCAATACTTCATCCCACTCATAAAGTGCATATTGTTTATGGTTATCAGGTGGGTACTCAAGCTTTAAAGTTGAGTGTTGGAAAGAACATGCAATCGAAGAAGGTGTGTGAGCATTTTTCCTATGTAGATGCCTTGGAGTGACAAGAAGCCTTTTAATACTAAGGAGTTGGACGACATCGTGAGCTCGTGCATTTCAGTGTGTGGCATCTAATCAACAATCATGTTAATGTTTAGGAAAGGTTGGCATGTCGTCATGTCTTTTGTATCTCCTTTCCTTTAGCCCAACAAAACAATTGATTGCGAAACTGTTGTGGTGATGCTAAATTAGTGGTATTTAGTATGTTAGGACCTGTATTAAACTTAAAACTGTTGTGATTTGTGAAACTGATCTTAAATCCATTCGTTTTGTTAAAATTTTGTTTCCGGTATTGCTATGGGTTTGTAATTGGAAATACAATGTAACAGGTGGTATCTAACAAAAAAAAAAAAAAAAAAAAAAAAAAAAATCCATTAAGCCATGTTTTGTAAGGAAAAAACAGGGCTTTATGCTAATTAAAAATGGGTTTTTTTAATCACATAGAGCAAGGTTACCAAGTTCCAACAGGGCTCTATTACGAATTATAAAGCCCGTTCCTAAAACCGGGCTCTATGTCAATTTATTATAGAGTCCCTCCCCCTTTGAGCCCTCATGCAAAACCGGGCTTTATAGCCATTTTCAACCGGGCTCTATGTCAGTTTTTGTAGTAGTGACACCAAATCACTTTTATGGTTTCAAACTGGACTTAAATATTTAATTGTGTGTCAAGTATCTACAACATAACCAACTGGGCTAGCTCAGTTTGCCACCAAGGGTAATCTTGAGAGGTATCTTTGGAGAGGTCTCATGTTTGAGTCTCGCCATGTACCTTCACGTGCCCGAAAAAATAGAAGCAGGAGAACTCGGGTTTATCCCATAAGGAGAAAGATTCGATGCTTGCATACTGTCCAATTGAATGTCACTGTATGATCGAATCACTAACTACTAACTCGCCGTTAAAAAAAAAATATCGAAAACATTAAAACCAAAAATTACATCAACTATTCCTAGACTATGATACTTAACCAAATTAACGATCCCAAACCTGTAGCTATAATACAACTTCATAGCCAGTATCAGTCTACACCATATCTTTGATACTATTAACCCCAAAATTATGCAAGAAACCTAGCTACTCAAGTACTCATGATGATCGATTTTGCATGTTTCTCCTTCATTAACCTACGTAGACAACATAGTTATACAATTGTGATTGCAATGAAGTACAAACATGCATGATCGATCAACCTAATTAATCCTTAATTTTGAACTCTTGATTTGAGTAATACTGTCGAAAAGGGTTAAAAAAATAAAATTAGAGACGGAAGTTTCTGTTGGTTCGGATTGTGTCGACCCAAAACAACATATAACATATTGCATATTTGCATGCAGATTACTATACAACATCTAACACGAAACAAAGATTACATGAAACAACATATTACTTTCAACACAGATTGCATAAACAAAAAACAATAAAGATTTCATCATAGAATACATGCTAGATTTAATAAAGATTTTAAGTGTCAACAACGTTAAAACTAGACGTTACATTAACTAGAATGATATTAAACGAAATCATAGATCCCAAAACTAAGTTGCATAAATATGTTTAACTCCAAAATCTTGTAAGGAACTTTTTAACTGACAAATTTTCTCTCGTCTTCTTGGATCATTGGTTGGATCAACGGATCGACTTCCAAATTACGTGCATGTTTCTCCTTCATTACCTTAACATAGGTATACACAAATGTGATTGCAACTAATACAAGCATGATCGATAACCTAGTCCATATGAACTCCAGCGGTATAAACAAAGACAACACCATCAAAAGAGGTGTAATAGTGATCACTGAGTAATTGGTCTCGTGACGAGGTTGGAACACTTGGCGAACTTTTGATTCCGATGCATCTTCCTTGAAGTAGTAACATGTACCTCCTATTGCAACGATCAAACTTATGATGACTAGATAGCCAATCCAAATGAGATTTTCAGGGATAAAAAACACAAACGTAATAGATATAGATGCCATGACAGCCGAGAAGATAGAGATAATTTTTAGCATAGTATTATATCTATCAATCATCGATCTTTGCAAGTACTTTTGTGCATAAACCAAAGTCACAGCAGATGCTAAGGCAACAAATTGTAGAACAATGGATGTGATCATGAGTACACAGTGAGTCATAAAAGGAAGTTGTTTTTCGTCTACAATGCAAGATAATATCAACATGTAGTATAAAATCATGGAATACGTCACAAGATCGATAACTAGGCAATTGTCATCAAGCCTGCAACATAACACCACAAAGGAATTGAAACTTAGATTAGCGTACAAACACACTTTAATATTGTACATAAATCAACTTGAAAACGTGAAAAGAATAAGTAACATGAACTTAGATACTATGATAACCAAGAAGTAACAATTCAGAACGTAAAAATCGTTATATAAAACATTGGACAACGAGTAAACAATGCTCTAAAGTAAAAGAATAACGTAATCGATCAGAACTAGCTTACTGTGGTTTGGCAGTGGACAAAGGCGGTGCATCGCTAATGGAGATGGCAACCTCATCAACCTTTTTGGTGGGAATAGCTAAAGAATTGTACTCCATGATCGACTAATGCTTTTTTACTGTGAGAGGTAATTGTAAGGTGTGTTTATTTAATCTTATAAGTTCCAACAATATATGCCTTTTATAGAGTTTTAATTTGTAGTATGTCTCCCTGTTAGAGTGTGTCTGGGATTCCTTACGTATAATATATGTATTTTATATGTAAGTCTGGTTACGTATTCGTATTAAGATAAAGATAACTATTTAAATATGTAAATCCCAAACAACCTCTTATATGGTTCATAACCTCGTAGGAGTTTTAATTTTAAAGTAAGGTTAATTTCATAATAATGTTAAGGACTTAAGGTCCTATAATAGGTATTCACTGCGTGGGTCAAAGTCTTTTAGAAAAGGTCAGTCGGTATTTAAAAAAGGTGCACGGAGTTAAAGTTTTTCCACCGATTTAAACCTTTTTTAAAAATTCCACAATAATATTATAAGGTTTGCTTCATATAAAATTATACATTGAATATCTCAACAACATGTGATTGAATTTGATATTGTTACCCACAAAAACGGAATTCGGGTTTCAAGTGATCAGTCATCTTGATGTCCTCACAAGAGGCATAAGGTTCAAACGTCACTAAGTTATTTGTTAAGAGGGGTTTTGTGTAACGGGAAATCTATAGTGACAATTTCGCTCTATAAAGAAAGATATGACACATAAATTCATTTCCGTATTGTATTTGATTGTATAAGTTATTTGTTTTTGTATATTTTTATATCAACCAGTTGCAAAAGCTCTTTAGAAAATGACTTTGAGGGCTCCGCGCGCCCCTAATATTGAGGGCGGCCCCCGAAAGGGTTGTAAACAATCACGAGATACCCTAGTGAAGCCGCAGACATCTTATTAAAAGACTCGGCCTCCTTAATCAGGTAAACCTCATTCGCTTACATGTTTCAATAAAATTACTAATAATCAAAAAGTTATTTCGTTAAGAATTGTAATTACTACAATATTAGACTCCAACCACTAGAGCACTAGTCCAATGGGTGGATCTCTAGTGATTGATTTAATAGACTCGGGCTCGAGTCCCATCCTTGGCTTTTGCTTCAGATAGGTACCCGCCTCCGCAAAACCTGTGGGCACACCGGAGAGACTTTGTGAAGTGGTGCTCCTCTGGGTCAGGAGAGTTGCCGGAGCTATTCTTTGTGGAGTGAACAATGACTGGTTTCAAAATTAAGGCATCCGGGATCAGGGTGTTCCGCCAATCTACACCTTTTGTGAAACAATATTAAACATCAATAACCATGCAAGATCAACATATTATCAAACAAAAAATAACAAACCAAAACATACATAACTATTTTAAAAAAATTCTGGATGTAAATCAAATAACCTACTTACGGTGGTGTGTCTCTAAAGTAGTGATCATCTTCTACGGCGGGAATACTTGAAGAATGGGACTCCATTGATGTTTTTCTTCTTTTACTGTTGAGGTAAATGTAACATGGGTTCGGTTTTACTTTTCTTATAACTTTTTGAGTAACTGCAAAAGTCATCCCTGTACTTTGACCAAAATGTAGGCGAACTTCATGTTTTTACGAAAGTGTAGAAACCGTCCCTGTCACAAACACTGAAATAATTTTGTTCCTAGCTAGTGCTAATATGCATAAGATACTAATATTTTCTAAATGAACTCAGAAGAATATTGTGTTCCCAATCCTTTTTAGAATCAGTTAAAACACCAAATCACTTTTAGATCATGGTTTCAAACTGGACTTAGATATATATTTAATTGAGTGTCAAGTATCGACAACATTAAAACCAAAACATTACATTAACCAGCAGACTATGATACTTAACCAAATTAACGATCCCAAACATGTACGTATTGTTGGTTGTTATTAGTAAAACAGTTCCCAGATTAGGGTAAAGATAATCAATAAGGTACCGGATATTCACTTGAAATCGTGGTATCACTTTCCAATAGAAACTATTCGACCCTATGCCTGGGTTACACGAATATTTCTATGGGATAAGACCAAGTGATGTTCTTGCTCTAGGCACAAACCAAGAACCAGATGCGTATTGAAGTGTTTAGGGTTTTGTGTTAATCGAATTTGTTATGTCGTATGTCCATGCAGAATGATGTGACCTCTATTTATAATAGAGAATACTCAAAACCCTAGCCCATGGAATTATGTATAATTAACGGCCCATTAATTATAACATAATACTTTCCATAATAATAGGGATCAGTGGTTATCAGTGGAAACATTATCACTAGCAGTGGTAATATTAACACTATCAGTGGAAACAATAACCCTTGCAGTGGTAACGTTAACACATCAGTGGAAACGCTAGCAGCAGAATCACATTATCAGCAGGATTATGCTATCAGCAGAATCTGCTATCAGTAGAGTCATGCTATCAGCAGAATCAATACATAACCACTATTGAGTCAGGGGATTCAGTGACCAAATGGGTGTATACTCCATACCTCCAAACCCATTACCAGGTGCAAATTGATCCCTCAAGTGCACTAAATTTTCCAACACGTATAATACAACTTCATTGCCAGTATCAGTCTACGCCATATCTTTGATACTATTAACCCCAAAATCATGAAAGAAACCTAGCTACACACATGCTGATTTTGCATGTTTCTCCTTCATTAACCTACGTAGACAACATAGTTATACAATTGTCATTGCAATGAATACAAACATGCATGATTGATAACCTAATCCTTTTGAACTCTTGATTTGAGTTGGTCGTACTACGGGGTTGGAATTGACACTTGATTCGAGTAATGCTTTACGTCAAAAAGTGTTAAAAATTAAAATTAGAGACGGAAGTTTCTGTTGGTTCGGATTGCGTCGACCCAAACAACATATAACACTAAACAAAGATTACATGAAACAACATATTACTTTCAACACAGGTGCATAAACAAAAAACAATAAAGATTTCATCATAGAATACATGCTTTAATAAAGATTTTAAGTGTCAACAACGTTTAAACTAGACATTACATTAATTAACTAGAATGATAGTATTAAACCAAATCAAAGATCACAAAACTAAATTGCATAGACATGTTTAACTCCAAAATCTTGTAAGAAACCTTTTAACTGAAAATTTTGCCCTCGTCTTCTTGGATCGTTGGTTTGATCAACGGATCGACTTCCAAATTATGTGCATGTTTCTCCTTCATTACCTTAACACAGGTATACACAAATGCGATTGCAACTATTACAAGCGCGATCGGAAACCTAGTCCATATAAACTCCATCGGTATAAACAAACACAACACCATCAAAAAATATGTAATACTGACCACTGAGTAATAGTTGGTCTCGTGACGAGGTTGGAGAACTTTTGATTCCCATACATCTTTCTTGAAGTAGTAACATGTAACTCCTATCACAACGATCAAACTTATGATGACTAGATAGCCAATCCAAGTGAGGTTTTGAGGGATAAAACACACAACCGTAATAAATATAGATGCCATGACCGCCGAGAAGATAGAGATAATTTTTAGCATAGTATCATATCTATCAATCATCGAGCTTTGCAAGTACTTTTGTGCATAAACCAAAGTCACAGCAGATGCTAAGGCGACAAATTGTAGAACAATGGATGTGATCATGAGTAGACGGTGAGTCATAAAAGGAAGTTGTTTTTCGCCTACAATGGCAGATAATAGCATTAGGTAGTATATAGTCGTGGAATACACAAGATCGATAACTATGCAATCACCATCAAGCCTGCAACATAACACCACAAAGGAATTGAAACTTAGATTAGCGTAGAAACACACGTTAATATTGTACGTAAATCAACTGAAAACGAGAAAAGAATAAGTAACATGAACTTAGATACTATGATAAGCAAGAAGTAACAATTCAGAACGTAAAAATCGTTATATAAAACATTGGACAACGAGTAAACAACGCTCTGAACTAAAAGAATAACGTAATTGATCAGAACTTACGGCGGTTTGGCAGTGGACAGAGGCGGTGCATCGTTAATGGAGATGGGAACCTCATCAACCTTTTTGGTGGGAATAGCTGAAGAATCGTACTCCATGATCCACTAATGTGTTTTAGTGTGAGAGGTAATTGTAAGGTGTGTTTATTTAATCTAAGTTCCAACAATATATGACTTTTATAGAGTTTTAATTTGTAGTATGTCTCCCTGTTAGAGTGTGTCTGGGATTCCTTACGTTTAATATATGTATTTTATATGTAAGTCTAATTAATTATTAATAAAGATAACTATTTTAATCACCGAATATTATGATATCTTATTTCTCGTGGGTAATTGCAATTTTTTAATCTTATTTGTCATGTTTTTTTATTTTGATGTAGCGAATAAAAGTTTTTGCAACTTAATCCTTGAACTTTTGAATTTCGTTATCTTGGTGTACCGACGACCGGCCAAGCCATTAACAGGTTACAAATTTTAATGTCAAATTGGCCGTCCCATGAATTTATGAAATTTTTAAAGGCCCTGGACGAAATTAAATAATGAGACCTTTCGATGAGGATTGCTATATATAAAGTGTCACTATTTATAAGATATAATGCAACTACTTAGCTAAACATTCTAACATATTGTTGATTTAAGATACTTTCTCATCTAAATACTTTTTTCTTTATGAAAAATATGCGTACACATGCATATAATTATTAACTAGACAAATTTTGAGACCCTTAAAAATTTTGGGACCCTGTGCTGTCGCTTACCTTGCACACCCTCAAAGCCGGCCCTGTTCTAGCCATGTCACACATATAGAACGCCATATCACACATTTAAAACAAATTCCCAAACACCCTTTTATCTTCATCCTCTTCATCTTCTCCCCCAAATAGTGTGTTTAATAACTTCCTCATTGTTGCTACTTCTTTGTTTTACAAGGAAAAACTTTGCTTCGATGTGGTTGTCAACACCTCCACATGGGTCATTTGGCGCTTTCGAAATAGAATTTGCTTTGACATGAAACTCCCATGTTAGCACACTCTGATGGAAGAAATCCACTTTTTAACACCTTTAGATTACTCATAAAAGCAAAAACATCCGGTTGAACAAATGGCGGTAGCTTCTGGATCAAGACACTATGTTTGTTAAGTGGGTTTTATGATGGAGGTGGTTGTGGTGGTCTGGTACACCAAGTTGATGGAATTCAAAAGTTCAAGGATTAAGTTGCAAAAAAGTTTATTTGCTTCATCAAAATAAAAAACGTGACGAGTAAGATATATAAAACGCAATTATCCCTATTTCTTGATAAGAGAACACTGGTGGTACTTTCCTAAAAGCGTAGACCATAAGTGGACACTTATTATGAGATGAAAACATAATTGTACTTATCGCAACTTCAGGTTCCATCATCAGTTTATCACTGTTGCAACACATCATTAACCGACAAAATTTCACAGCATTGGTGAGGCAAGAATAAAATCGGATAAATTATTTTAGTTCCATCAGATAAATTTAAATTGCAATCAGATTACACCACATTATGGCAGCAAACGAATTCCGTCCAAGTCAAATGTATATTGGCATATGCTTGTTAATCTCTCCATAGCAGTCTTGATAACAATTTCTAATAAATTATTACAAAAAGATGCAGATTTCACTCAAATGTAGGATCGATGGCAAGTGAAGCCTTCAACTTTTCAACTAAATGTGGTAATGAGTTGACGTTATCATCGATCGATAGGTTAACACATGACTCCATATCCTGCATTGCACCGAATCTCTTTTGGAGCTTTGCAGCCTCATATTTGTCTTGGCAGACCATAAGCGACCGATTCAATCGTTCCTATACACATGAAAACAAAGGTTAACTATTACAAGCTACAAACATGAACTACACTGTAACGGCCCAAATCCTCTAGTAATTACTGTATAACCCATTACTTTAAAATTTTTAATCATGGGATAAGAAGCTCAAATGTCTTATGATTAGACAAACGTAGGTTTGGATTCACAAAACCAAAGAAATAATAAGAATCGCCGGTACATATACGACACGTATTGATCACGCAATCATTACATCAGCAATAACGCTAAATGATGTAGATGCCTTTACAGTGGCGTATTAAGTGCAGAAGCAGATAGAAAATAGTGATAAAATCATAATCAGAATCAGAATCAGAATCAATGCACATTGTAAATATTTATCATACTATCATTAATCATACTTGTTCTTGAAGTGTACCAGTATCAGTATCAGTATCAGTATCAGTATCAGTATCAGTATCAGTATCAGTATCAGTATCAGTATCAGTATCAGTATCAGTATCAGTAAAGATTCTATGGAATAGGTATATAACAAACGACCATATTAGGTCAGGATGGGTATAATTTTAGTGTATAAGTGATGAGGCGAAAAATGATCCGTTTTTAGGGGGTCATTTAAGCCCGAATCCGACTTTATTTGATCAAATATTGCCCTAAATCGTTCCTTTTGTGATTTTAGGTACTTGGAGAGTGAATTCTGGAAAAGAAGCCATTTTGGACGTTTTTGGAGCATAAAAGTGAAGAAAACGGCAAAGTCTCAAAATTCTATGCTGGGAACAGTGCATGAAGGCGTCAAGAGTAAGTCTTGACGGCGTCAGAACCCCAAGAATAAAATACCGTGGTTGGTGTCGGCGTCACATAGGCTGTCATAAGTAGATCAAGGCCGTCCGAGGAAGTATTTGGCGGCGGGATGACGGCGTCACACCATTGCTCTTGACGCCGTCACCTCGGTTTTCCTATATATAGTTTTCTAGTTTTTTACATTAAAGAGAGAAGTTTTGGTGAAACCCTAAAGACGAATTTGGTGCAACTTTTACAGGTTTTTCAAGGGTTCCAAACCCTTGATACCTTGCATTGTAATTGAGATAAGTGTTCTTCTAATTCAATCAATATGTCTATGTGTTGGTTGTCTATATCTTGTTCTTGTCTCAATTCCATTATGCTAGGCTAGATCTCTTTTGTGTTTGCTTAGATCTAATGAAACCTAGATGTTGATTATGTGTTGATTACTTGTTTATTCTTGTCTTGGATGAATGATTTTATATGTTAGGCTTAAGAAAACTGGCAGATCTCCAAATGGTAACATGCTTGAACGTCTTAAGAAACATGAACCGAGGCGTACTAGGTCTTTATTGGTTGTATTTAATGCATGAGCCACTGTTTACAATCCCTATAGTTGTGTTGGGTCATGGTGTAGGAGGAGATAAGAGCTCATAGAATTGGGGAGTTATATATGCCACCCCATGAATGGTATTAAGGAATACAATCCGTCATCCATACAATTATAACAAGTAATTAACGTGTAAAAGATATCTAGGGAGTAGTGAAGTCTAAGTAAACACAATTTCTCCAATTACTTCTCACAACCTTAGTATAATTTAGTTTATTTTCATTTTTAGTATTTTATTTTGATTATATCTTAGTTTTGGGTTAGTTGAATAGCAACTAATTCCGCCCACTCTTGCAAAACCCGAGATTTTACTTGCTTTCTAAAAAATATAAAAACACAAAAATAATCATCCCTCACCTTTAGAACTAGTAATTAGGTTTTCTAATCCTAGCGACACTATTCCTAAACTGAACGATCAATCCCCCGGTACTTGTCACTATACTATACTACAACGATCAGGTACACTGCCTGGTGGGGGTTGTAAGCTTCTTGAGATCCCTCGAGAGGTAAGCCTGTTGCTATTCCCACGCATCAAGTTTTTGGCGCCGCAGCCCGGGGAATAGTTATTGTCTAGGTTAGGATTTCTTTTTATTAGGTCTACTTGCTAGATTCCTTTCTAGTAAGATTTTTATTTTTATTTTTAGGTCTTCTTTAGTCTATCTTATTTCTTCATGCCTTTGTTCGTAACTCTTTACCATCCGACATCATGGAAGGTGGTAACATCTTTGAACCCGTCATCCCACCACAACAAAACCCACCACTAGAACCCCTTAGGCCCCGAACCTTAGGAGAGTATTCCCGACCTAGCCACCAAGGCTACCGAAACACCATTGAGCTCACCGGAGACAATGTGACCCCCTTGCGATCCGACACCATCCGGTTGGTGCAAAGCGGATGTGCATTCCATGGACTTCGTTCCGAAGATCCAAACCAACACCTTAAGGACTTCCTCAAAATCGTAGATTCCATAGACCTAGGTGTTGAAACTAGAGAGACTACCCGTTTACGCCTATTCCAATTCTCTCTACGGGATCAAGCTAGTCAATGGCTTGAGCGTTTACCCGCGGGATCCATCACCACATGGGATGATCTCACCACTCGTTTCCTTGCTCAATTTTTCCCACCAAGTGACTTATTTAATCGACGGATTAGATCGAGTTATTTGATTATATAAAATAAGTATATTAATGGGCATCGTAACCCACGATGCCCATAGGTTGTAGTATATGTTCTAGGGTAATAAATTACTATGTATCTCGTGGAATTTGGCCGATTCGACGATATATATAGGGAATTTATTGGACTACGATATATACCAAATAGAATTCTTTGTGTTATGTGCTTTAGGTTGGGTATAATTTTGGAACGATATATTACGTAAATAAATATGGGGGATTACCAAATCGACGGATATGATAAGCTTCGATGATTTATTTAAATAATATGTTGGGCTAATATTAGACCTATAGTTGGTTATTATTTGGTTCGTTGTGGCTTTTTGGTTTGAGTTGTGTCGACCCTTCACCCATATGGATACCAAACGTCAAATTTCAAATTAATATATGAAGATAATTTGAGAAATGGATATTTTTGGAAAGTTAAATGGAGTACGTTCGGGAATGGGAATAATTGATTTTGAGGAAATGATTTCTGAACGAGTTTGATATTGTTAGGAAGTGCCGAGTATGTAGTTGCCGTTACTTGAGTTTGCTTACGTCTTTCATCTATCGATTTCTTTTGAAGATTTTCTGGACTTGAGGTGAGTCATAGCCCCACTTTTACTCTTGAACTTTGTTATCAATACTTGGGGTGAGAAACGTGCAAATTGTTTTATGTGGACTATTATCGCTTTTGATTTCAAAACTTGCTATGCTTATAGAACTAGGTAGGATTAAGCGAGGCCTAGTCCCGAACTAGGTAAGCTATTGATTTGGTTAATGAGCAAGGCCTAGTCCTGAACTAGGTAAGCTATTGGATTGATTATAGAGCGAGGCCTAGACTTGAGCTAGGTAAGCTATTGATTGGATTGGTTTGAGCTATAACGTGCACCTATAGGGTTGATTTGATTTGGTTGGATTATTTTGGTTGGATGATTGAGGCCTAGTCTAGCTAGCAAGCGTTTTGCGTATATGTCCACTATATTGAATTATGAATTTAAACCTATGATCTCACCAGCGAAAGCTGACTTTTAGCACGTTTTCTCAGGTAATTAAGTGATGCTCTATGGATGCTTGGGATTGGAGGCTTGGCAATGGCACCGGTTATGGATCTATTTTTCTAAAACTCTGATAACTATTGTGGACCTATGTTTATTTCTTTTGGGCCTTACTTTGGATAATTATTGGGATAAATGTAAACTTTAAAACCCGTTTTGGTTGTGTTTTTCTTATGTTTACTTTATCTCGTTCTTTCATGACTTTGAATGGATACCAATCCCCGTAGCACCCCGAAAGCTTGTTGAGTCTTCCGCTGTATCAAATTTTGGGGGTGTTAAAGATTGGTATCAGAGCCAAGGTTATAGAGAACTAGGTAAATAAACACCTAAACTATAACCGATTTTTATAGAAAACGATCCTCGACCATTGCCCGCCAGCCCGCCAAGCCGAAGCATCATTGTTATTATTCAGGTATATTGAGATGATTATTAGATTTGGGATTCTTGAGGTGATTTGAGGATTTGAGATTTATTGATTTAGTGATATGATGGCGTTTTGAGGAATTATATGCGTTTTGAGGAATTATATGGCTTAATTGTTTTACGAATGATTTTAGTAATGCGGTATTTTAAATCTTTCTTAGTTATATATGATTTGGGATTATATGAAGATGTTGATATGGTATTTTGAGTTCGCGGTTTAGTTGTTTTGAAACACTTACACCTACCCTACGCTGTTGTTACACACTATGGCCTCCCGTACGCCCGATGTTGTTGAGGATATTCTTACTGCACCGGTATTTCCAGCACAGTTTACCATGGCTCCTGATGATCCTTACCAGGTAGCCATGCATTCAGCTACTGTGTCACCGACAGGTTCTACTTCAGCACCGCCTGCTGCATCTAAGCAGGGACCCTCATCATCTCTAGGGCTCCCTGGTACATCGAGGCAGCTTACACTTCATCAGGCTTTGGCTCGTGTGGCTCCACGTTTTGCCCACCGAGCTACGGCACGTATGTCGGTACGCCCTACTTCACCACCTTTACAGATAGATGCTCACTCTCTTCTGTCAGAGGCGCCACCTGCATCATTGCGTCGTCGTCCTAGATCCCCTACCCCTTCACCTCATGGTTCACCTGTTAGGAGACGACGATTGATGATGTACTCTTCCGATGAGGAGGAGGAGGAGTACGAGGGTGAGGATGAGGCTGATGACCCTCAGGAGGCTGAGTAGGGTGATGATGATGACCCTGAGGAGGAGGATGTCCCTCAGGAGGAAGAGATGCCTGATGATGATGATTTATTAGTGCCGCCAGCTCAGGCTGAGGAGCCTGATTCACCCATACATCCGATTGAGCCTGTTTCACCTAATCATCCATTTTTGTTTGAGTTGCCACCTGGTAGTCCCGTTGAGTCGGATGCACCTTCTGAGGTTTCTGCTGAGCATGCAGAGTTAGGTGAGATCGGTAGGATGTGGGCTCAGATTACTGATCTTGGTGAGAGAGTTACACGTATATCTGATCGACTTGAGAGGGTTATTAGAGAGTTTATAGCGGATCTGAGAGTTGATATGACTGTGGTTGTGGGCAGGACAACTGAGATGAGGAGAGGTTTGATTGAGATTCACGAGTATATTGAGAGTTTACAGTGAGGTTTTATTACAGCTCGAGAGGCCGACCGCAAGTTATGGCAAAGGAATGCCGAGCTGGTGAAGGAAGTGGCTAACCTCAAGAGAGACAGCGACGCCCATAGTGTGGAGTTAGGATCATTATGGAGAGATCATGATGGCTTGAGGCAGGAGTTGAGGAGCCTCCGCCAACAACTGGAAAAATAGGGAGCCGTTTCTAAAACGCGCATTACATTAAAAATTATGATTTTGAAATTTTTGAAAAGATTATTGTAACGAGATGTTTTATGAACGTTGGAATGTGTTTTTGATCGTACGTTAATTATGAGGATTTGATTATTTATTTATGTTTGGTTTGGTTCGTTCGTGATGATTTATTTTGAGATCGTTACTTTGGCACTACATTGACTCCGACACTAGGTTAACCTAACAATTTAAATTATTTTTATATTGGTTTGGATATTATTATTTGGGGACGTATCGCGAGGTTTTGATTATTTTTTGAACGAGTTCGGTTTGAGAAAGTGGTCTGGTTATTTAAGGTTTCGGGTTTGGCCCGTGTATGTACATTGGGCTACTTAGCCCACTACACCTTCACTATTATTATTATTAATAATAAAAAGATTTTTTTTTTAAATTACTTAAAATCGTCCTTGTGGTCCGGTCTTAAGCAACACACAACACCACACCCTCATCACCATTTTTCACACTCTCTCTCTCTATCTTCATCCCCCCCCAAAAAAAACCCTAGCCGCCGTGTCTTTTCCGGCCACCACCACCGTCACCGCCTCTCCCCCGTCAAAACCAACACCACCAATCAACTCCCCACATCATTCTCTATCCGATTCATATAAACACGCGCCCTAAATCTACTTTTTCATCTCGATTTCACCACCAATTCGTCATTTCTTGTCTTGGTTTTGAAGATCCATTCGATTTGGTCTTGGGAATCGAAGGTAGGATGAGCTTTGGCTCGTATTTTGGTTTAAGTCGTGACCTTGGGTCACGGATTTGGTTTCTTTTCGGGTTTTCTTGATTATTAACGAAAGATTTTAATGGGTTTTGATGAAATGGGTTAAGGAAAAATGTTTGGTATCCGGGTTCATGTTATTTTCGATGGGTCGAGGTTCAACCGAGAGCATTGGCTCTCGGCTTGGGTTCTTGGTTGTATTATTATGACCATTTGATGATTTTTGGATTTTTGGTGCTTGTGGTGATGTTTGGTCGACCTTGTGGTCGTTTGGTTTTTCGGCCGACACCTCCAAGGGGGCTGTTTGGGTCGGTTTTGGCACGAGCTAGAGCTAGCCGAGACCTAATGGTCTCGTGTGGGACTCCCGTACTTTGTTTCGGGCGTATTATAGACCAGGGTTGACTTGGTAACTCAACCCGTAATTAATTGTGTTTCGTTGTTATGTTTACTTGTCGGACTATTATTGTTGTGGTCGCAGTTGTGATTTTTGACCATGGATTCTTAGTGGACTTGTTGTGGAATATTTGGATTACGAGTTATATTGGAGATGTGTTGTCGAGTGTGGAACTTGGGGACCGATTGTGAGACGGTCATTAGATGACGAAGATAGGTTAGTTGGGTGCCGTAGTCGGACCCTCTTGTTGTAGCACGTTGGTGGGTGCTTATTCACTCACCTTTTCTGAGCTAAAAGAAAAGACCAAATAAACCAAAAACTAACCAAAATTGCCAAAGAATGTGTGTTTTTGTGTTTGTGAATGTGCAGGAACGAATATTAAGAAAAGGACGAAAAAATCACGAGAAAATGACAAAACGAGCACGAGAATTGGAAAAGTTTCAATAAAGCTGGAGCCGGGGAAGCTTAGTGGTCAAAGTGAAGCTCATATGGTCAAATGGAATCCTCAAATTTCAAGAAATTACAAGAATGACCCTTGGTCATAAGTTTGAAGAAGTTACACATATGGTCCCTCAACTTTCAAAGTTGTCACTTTTGATCCTTATGAAGATATTTTGGAAATATGACAACTCAGCCCCTCATCATTCATGAAATGCCACAAATAACCCTTGGAATAATATTATGGAAGATTGGCAGTTTGGGTCCTCATATTTTCAGATTTACACTTTTGGTCCCTTGGTTTAAATTGCTACTACACACCGGATCCTTACACTAGCCCAAAATTAATATTACTTACACTTACCCAGGCCCAGAAACCAAACACAAGCCCACCACTACAATCCGGTCCAATCTTAATACCAAACCCGACCCACCCAAACTCAAACAATAATAAAAAAACAAATGGCGCGTGTTACTGTGCATCTCTCCCACAAGTTACCCTGCACCTCACCCGTTTTTACCTCGTACCTATCCAAATCCAAACCTCGTACTAAGCATCTTTCTAGAACCATCTGACACGTTGTCAGATGGTGTCAAAAATCCTCCACCGTGGCACCTTTGAGCTCCTTGATTGGTCCTTGATACGTGGATTGAAGATAAGAAGGTTTCAAACGGATAGATATTGGTGGGATGTCGACATCCTAAGGGTAATTGAAGATATGTGGCCTCCATTTGAGCTCTAGATCCTTCCATCAAACCCTAGGCTCCTCACCCCTGCTCTCCTATAAACCCCCCCTGATTTCACCATTTGAGTAGTAGGTTTTTAGATAAAGTTACTCTGTCAAATTTACTTCAGCTTTGTAATTTATATTAGCCTTTGTAATTTCACTTTCAAGTTTTAATAAAAGTATTTCTTCTTATAAATCTTAGCTTAATTTTCATAGTATTATTGCTTATTCTGTTTTAATCCATTCCTAATTCAGCTTATACTAGTCTTTTATAAACTTTTAAAAGTTATTTATCAAGTATTTGTTTCTCTTTATTGAAAACTCAAAAAAAAAAAAAAAAAAAAAAAAGAAAAAAAAAAATCTGAAAAATTATAAAAAGATGTTTGCTTTCTCTTAAAACCTTGTTTAATTTAGCCTTTCATAAGCTTATAATAGTTTAACAATAGTTACTCTCTTATTTCAACACTTAGAAAGTATAAAAACCAAAAAAATAAGAAAAATAGAAAATCTCAAAAAAAAAAAAAAATATATATATATATATATATATATATATATATATATATATATATATATATATATATATATATATATATGTTCTGATTTGTTTCTTAAATTCATTTTCAAAAGCTTTTTAGTAGTTTACTTGAACTTATCTCAGCTTATTTAGCTTATAGCAAGTGTAGTGATTTTATTTCTCAAAAACTCAAAAAGTTCAAAAAAAGTCAATAAAAGTCAACTTGCTCAGCTTATTGAATAAGCTGAGCTTATTGGTGATTGTAGGCAGCCAAGAAGGTGTCCACTTGGCCTGTCAAAAGAGAGGCAAGCATAGTGAACCCCCTCTTTTCATGCTGAGGGGGACTTGGGCTTGTAAGTTTCATTTTTACATTCCATCTTTGTAGCTTATTGGTAAAATAGCTTAGTATCAAATATGTGGTTTGCTTTTAGCTTATTTGTGCTTAATAGTTATTATTATTGTCTGTTTTTGGTTTATAGTAGTTATTTGATTATGTTTGAGTTTTGATTTGAGTATACTGTATCATCATAATCATCATCTGTCATATCTATTGTTCTTGCATAATAGTGGTTAAAGCTCTGTGTTTCTGAGTCATTTCATGTTTGTGAATCATAGTAAGTGCATAAGTGGTGATTTGGAAGTGTTTTGAATAGTGCTGTAGTGGTTTTGAGGTTGTAACAGTGTTCAAAAAGGGTGTTTGGGAAATCAGTGCACTGCTTGCCTGAGGTGTTCACTTGCTTGTTTTTCTGCATCTTTAGTCTCCTTAGGTCATTATAGAACTAGAGTAACCATTAAACTTGCACATTATTTACAAAAAGTCAAAATTTCATGTTTGCTAAAAATCCTTTCTGCATTTTTATGATCTGCTACTGCAACTTTTTAAAAACTGTTAGTTTGATGTTTGTGATTGTGATTTAAGTGGTTAAACAAGTTAATATAACACCTAGGATTAGATTTAAGCTGATAAAATTAGATTAAGTCAAAGTTCTTAAGTAATAAAAAAGTCAACTGTTTGCAGCCTATTTGGTTTTTCACTACTGATCTCAGGCCTAATTGGGGTTCAATTGGATAGTTAGAATCATGTTTTTTGTGTTTCCTGAGTTCTCTGCTGGGTGGTCTCGTAGTTGCCACCTTAACTTTTCAAAAATCAGCTTATTAGAGTGCTTATATCACTCTTATTCAAACTACTTTTTGTGCCCATTTGCTTATTGGTGTGTGATAATCTGTTCATTTTATTTTTCATAGGTTCATAATAATAAAATATAATTTTCTGCAATTTTTTATATTTTTCTGAGTTAATTTGCTATTTTTCTTAATTAATTTTCATTTTTTAATCACTTTTTATTACTTTTTAATTATTAGAAAATCCAAAAAAATCAGAAAAACCCCAGAAAAATCCAAAAATATTTTAGAAAATAGTTTTCAGTTATTTTTGAATTTTAGAAATTAAATTTGCATTTTTCTCACTTTATTTACATTTTCTTTTAATTATTAAATAGTTTAATTAGTTTTTAATTCATAAAAAATTATTAAAAAGTCAAAAAAAAAATATTTTTCTTTTTTTAAAAATTTTCTTTTATCATTTTTACCTTTTAAAATTATTTCCAAGATCGTAGGGTTAGTATAGCTTAAAACTCGCGTTTTAATTCGTATGTTACGTTTTAAAAATCGCGTTTGCATTTCCGTTTTTACGTTTTAGACTTTGGTGCATTACTAGCTTGTACTCTTTGCATATTTCAATTGTTAGTTGATAGTTGAATTATTTAATCACTATTTGCTTTTTCACCACTTCTCACTACACGATTTACACGAATCGATATTCTTGATTCCATTCACACCTTCATTTGGAAACGACTCGGGTGATCCGTATTTCTTGCGGATCACTTCGATACTATACTAAATTATATATAATTGGTTTTCACGACGAATCAATTTTTGGCGCCGCTGCCGGGGACGGCTTGAAGTGAATTTTTGAATATTGTTTTGAAAAATCGTGTTTTGTTAAGCCTTCCTCTATTTTGTGTATATATTTATAAAAAAAATTGAAAAATTCAAAACACTTTTACTAAAGTGTTTACAAAATACCAAAAAAATAATAAAAGTTACAGCCTCGACTCGATCGAAAGAAAGGGCGTTGTAAACCAAATAAGTCTCCCAATATAACGAAAACGTAATTTAGTTGTTTATCGGACTATTTCAATTACTACAACCGAATAAGCGGGAAATACGGATAGCTAAGACATTAAATTGCTAGCTGAAGAGAGATCCATTCTTCTCTCCCGTCCCGTCGCGCGTGGTTTTGAAAGAAACGGTTTTCGATTAACGTTACGTTTTAAGAAAAGAAAAACAAAAAAATAAAAAGTTTTTGAGAAAAAAAAATAAAAAAAATAATAAATAAATAAAAACAAAAAAGATTTTCTTTTCTATTTTCTTTTTCTTTTTAATTTTGTTTTTGGTGTATGCACACCCGTTCTACTTCTGAAAATCTTACTTCTCCGCTCTCAAACCCCGAGCTGGTTTTACGACATACGAGTCGGGTTCATTTCCTTGACGACGAGGAGATGAACCATAACGAACAACAGAACGGGCCCCCGCCGATGGGTGGTCCGCAGCACAATGTTATCCCGCCGATGGGACAACAACCGGCATTTGATCCGCGTCCGATGGAAGAACAACTCCAATAACCATTTAACGGTGTGAGGAGAGCTATTGTGATTCCAGACATCAATGCCAACTTTGAAATCAATCACGAATTACTCAATTTAATCACGGGTATATCCTTTCACGGGTTTGATAACGAAGACCCCTATGCTCACATCCGAAATTTCACCGACATCGCTGAGACTATTAGAATGAATCAAGTTCCTCACGATGTGGTGAAATTGAAGTTATTTCCTTTCTCCTTAAAAGGAGCAGCCCGGACTTGGCTGGAAAAGGAACCGCCCAATTCGATTCACACTTGGAATGATCTTGCTTCCAAGTTTGTGAATTATTTCTATCATCCTTCTAAAACTTCTAATCTACGTTCTCAAATCTTTCGGTTCCAACAAGCTTTTGATGAGTCGTTTAGTGAAGCTTGGGACCGATTCAAAGATTTGATGGAAAAATGTCCGAACCATGGGTTCACACCCCTTCAGCAGATTGACACTTTCTATAATGGGTTGAGTCATGTTGACCAAGACTCACTCAACTCTGCTGCGGGTGGGAACTTGTTGGCTAGAAATACGAATGATGCTTTCATGATAATTGAGAATAAAGCTCGTGTTAGAATGTCAAGAAATAAACCACAAGTGTCTAATAATGGTAAAAATAATGAAGAATTGGTAAACATGATTGTGGCTTTAACTAAGAAAGTTGATGAAATGTCCATTGAAAAACCAAGTCATCAAGTCAATGTTTTGAATCAAGGTTGTGTTACTTGTGGTGGTCCACATCCGTATAACGAGTGTCCGTCAACCGGAGCTTATGTTCAAGAGAACGTGTATGCTGCAAATATGGGTGGCAACGGTTACCCATCTCTTCAAGGAGATCGAAATCTCCTCAGCTACCGTTCAAGCCATTATCTTGGACCACCCGGTTTTCAAAATCAGAGTCATAATAACAATGTGCAAAACCGTACACATCAAGTTAATCAAAATCAAAACCGGCAAAATCAAGGTTTTCAAAACCAAGGTGTAAACGAAAATCGGAATTTTCAGGGAAATCAAAACCAAGCCCCGCCTCAAGGGAACAATTTTCAAAATAATGGGAATTTTCAGAATAATCAAGGGAACTTTAATAATGCAAATCTGAATCATGGCAATTTTCAAAACCGTGGGCAAAATTTCAATAATCAAAATCAAGCTGTTATTCCAAATCCGTCGCCCACGAAAGAGTTGATTAAGCAATTGCTTCAAAACCAACAAGCTTTTATGACAAAACAAGAGGAAACAACAAGGTTGTTAGCTAATCAAATCAATGATCTTAACAAGCGTTTAAATGATCGACCCTCGGGCTCTGGAACTTTGCCTAGCAACACGATCGCTAACCCGAGGGGCGATGCTAAAGCGATCACGACAAGGAGTGGTGTTTCTTATGATGGACCAACGGCTCCGACTACCTCTTCTTCTCTACCTCCCAAGGTAGTCGCCCATGAACCCGAGGCGACAACGGATACGGAATTTCCTATTAATAATGGAAGGACCGAAGACATCCATCCTCCGGTGGTCCCGACGTCCAAGTTATACCGTGCAATTTTCCGGGTATGGTTCAATGCTTCGCCTTGGCCGATCTTGGTGCTAGCATTAACCTAATGCCATTGTCAATTTGGAAAAAGTTGTCTCTCCCTAACTTGACACCGACGCTTATGACCCTCGAGCTTGCTGACCGATCTACGTCTCGTCCAATTGGCATAGCCGAGGATATTTTTGTCAATGTTGGGAAATTCCATTTCCCTGCCGATTTTGTGGTTGTTGATTTCGATGCCGATCCACGGGTTCCTCTCATTCTCGGAAGAGGTTTCCTAAGGACCGGTCGTGCTTTAATTGATGTTTACGACGAGGAGTACCTTACGTGTTGGAAATGAAGCCGTCACTTTTAACCTTGATCAAACCGCGAGATACTCCTCCGACTACGATGTTGCTTCCGTCAACCGAATCGATGTTATTGACGAAGCTACGGAGGAGTATTATCAAGAACTTCTTGGTTTTACCGAAAATGCTTCGAGTGGCAATCCCACTCCTTCTTTTGAACCTATCGTCTCCGATTCTTCCCCTTCCCTCACTCCGTTTGAGGGAAGTGATCTCGCTTGGGAAGAAATAAATGCTTGTCTTTCAAATGAATCATTTTCACCGGAAATTGATAATAATAACTTTGATCCAGAGGGGGACATTTCATTGATTGAAAAACTTTTAAATTAAAACCCGATTGTTTCTCCCCCTCCGATGGACTTAAAAATGGCAGACGTAAAAGAAGTAAAGCTGTCTATTGAGAATCCTCCGGAGCTCGAGCTCAAGGATTTGCCTCCTCATCTCGAATACGCATACTTGGAAAAAAATGATAAATTACCGGTTATAATATCAAAAGGCCTTAAAGATGAGGAGAAGACACGACTCTTAGATGTGCTTCGGAAGCATAAAAGTGCTATTGCTTGGCAAATATCCGACATTAAGGGAATCGACCCTCAATTTTGTACTCATAAGATTCTGCTTGACGATAATCACAAAGCTTCCGTCCAACAACAACGACGGGTTAACCCACTAATCCACGAAGTGATCAAAAAGGAAGTTATTAAACTCCTTGACGCTGGAATGATTTATCTGATCTCGAATAGTTCATGGGTTAGCCTGATTCATTGTGTTCCAAAGAAGGGTGGAATCACTGTTGTGAAAAATGACGATAATGAGCTTATACCGACTAGACTTGTGACTGGATGGAGAGTTTGTATCGACTACCGCAAGTTGAATGATGCGACACGTAAAGACCATTTCCCGCTCCCTTTTATGGACCAAATGCTTGAACGGTTAGCGGGAAATGAGTTCTATTGTTTCTTGGATGGCTTTTCTGGGTACTTTCAAATGCCCATTGATCCCCCGGATCAAGAGAAGACCACTTTTACTTGCCCGTATGGAACGTTTGCCTATCGGAGAATGCCCTTTGGCCTATGTAATGCTCCAGGCACGTTTCAACGGTGTATGATGGCTATTTTCTTGGATATGATCGAAAAAACCATGGAAGTGTTCATGGACGACTTCTCCGTCTACGGAAATTCTTTCGACTCTTACCTCTCCCATTTAGAGAAAATGCTGATACGGTGTGAAAACACCAATTTGGTTCTAAATTGGGAGAAGAGCCACATCATGGTTAAAGAGGGCATAGTCCTCGGCCATAAGATATCCAAATATGGGATTGAGGTAGATCGTGCAAAAGTCGATGTCATTGCTAAGCTACCTCATCCTACGACCGTCAAAGGAATCCGAAGTTTCCTTGGTTATGCTGGCTTTTACCGACGTTTTATACAAGACTTCTCCAAAATAGCCCGGCCTCTAACCCACCTTTTAGAAAAGGATGCTCCGTTTAACATCACAAATGAATGCGTCGATGCATTTAATGTTTTAAAGAAGAAGTTAACGGAGGCACCAATCTTAGTTGCCCCCGAGTGGAGCTTACCATTTGAGCTAATGTGTGATGCAAGTGATTATGCCTTTGGTGCAGTTCTGGGGCAACGTAAGAATAAATACTTTCAACCGATACACTATGTAAGTAAGACTATGACCGATGCCCAACATCATTATACAACTACCGAAAAGGATATGTTAGCGGTTGTCTATGCTTTCGAAAAATTTAGGTCTTATTTGCTCCTTAAAAAGTGCATAGTGTATACGGATCATTCGGCCCTAAAATACTTAATGGCAAAGCAAGATGCTAAGCCACGCTTAATGCGATGGGTTCTTTTGCTCCAAGAATTTAATGTCGAAATACGAGACAAAAAAGGAGCTGAGAATCTTGCTGCTGATCACCTTTCACGAGTTGAGAATCCCCATCAAAGTGTTCTCGAGAACAAGGAAATCAACGATGCATTTCCTCTCGAGACACTTGGGAGTGTGTCTAAAGTACCCCATGGTTCGCCGATTTTGCGAATTACCATGCGGGGAATTTCATAAGAAAAGGGTTGTCGTCTCAACAAAAGAAGAAATTCTTTAAAGATGTCCAACATTATTTTTGGGACGACCCCTATTTGTTCAAAGTCTGTGCAAATCAAGTGATCCGACGATGTGTTCACGGTACGGAAGCCGTTGAAATACTTATGGCATGCCATAGTGGACCCACGGGGGGACATCATGGTGCCAACTTCACCGCAAAGAAAGTGTTCGATTCCGGCTTCTATTGGCCGACGATTTATCGGGATGCCCATGAATTGGAGAAATCATGCGATTCTTGCCAACGTCAAGGGAAAATTTCTCAAAACGATGAAATGCCACAAAATGCTATTCAAGTTTGTGAAATTTTTGACGTTTGGGGCATCGATTTCATGGGTCCATTCCCGTCATCAAGAGGAAATAAGTATATTCTCGTGGCCGTCGATTATTTGTCCAAATGGGTTGAAGCGAAGACGCTCCCCACCAATGACGCCCGAGTAGTTGTGAAATTCTTAAAAAATCTCTTTGCCCGATTTGGTACACCTCGAGCCATCATAAGTGATCGTGGGACCCATTTTTGCAATGACCAATTCGCTAAAGTTATGCTTAAATATGGTGTCACACATCGTCTTTCTACGGCTTATCATCCACAAACGAGTGGTCAAGTGGAGGTGTCCAATCGTGGCTTAAAAAGGATATTAGAAAGGACCGTAGGTGAGCACCGTGCCTCATGGGCCGATAAGCTAGATGATGCTCTATGGGCTTTCCGGACCGCTTACAAAACACCCATTGGGTGCACTCCATATAAGCTGGTTTACGGGAAAGCTTGTCATTTGCCCATCGAACTTGAGCACAAGGCCTATTGGGCCTTAAAACATGCAAATTTTAACTTAAAAACCGCGGGTGATCACCGAAAAGTCCAATTGAACGAATTAGTCGAACTTCGTGATCAAGCTTACGAGAATTCTTTAATTTATAAAGAGAAAACAAAAAGACTTCAAGATGCCAAGATCAAAGACCGCGTGTTCAACGTTGGTGATCAAGTGCTTCTTTTTAACTCTCGTTTAAAGATTTTCTCGGGTAAGCTTAAAACCCGTTGGTCTGGACCATTCACCATAACACAAGTGTTCCCTTATAGTACCATTGAGTTGGCTCAACTTGATGGTCCCAACTTTAAGGTGAATGGTCACCGTTTGAAACACTATTTCGGAGGGGACGTACCTACCATGGTAGTCCCGGATCTCCAAACTTTCCCCAAGGACGATTGAATTTGGGGATCGAGTCAAGCTACGTGACTCGGTAATCAAAAACAAAGCGCTTTGTGGGAGGCAACCCATGCTTATCCAATTTCATCTTCTTAATTTTCTTATTTCTAATAAATAACCTGAGGAGGGGGTACCTCTTCCAATCTTGTGTTTCGTGGTTGTTTGTGTATGATTGTCCAGGATTGTCCCCGATTTATGATGACTCTCGTGCTCGTGGTTTTGTCTTTCTCTCCACTCGAGTCTCATTCATCGATGCTTTTGAAAATCCTATATCCGTAAATCTTATCGACTAAAGTTTTCTTTGGCATAATTAATAAACGGCCTAGATTTATGTTAGGATTACCTTTACCCATTAAAACATTGAGGACAATGTTTCATTCTAGTCCGGGGGGGGGGGGGGGTGAATCTTCGATTCGATTTGACCTTGCATTTTTCACCATGTCGTGTACTCTTGCAACTCCGTTTTTCCACAAAAAAATGAAAAAAAAATTGAAAAAATTGAAAATTTTCAAAAATTTTGAAGAAAAGTGAATGAAAAAGTCATGAAAAGGCAAAGAAAAATGAGAAAAAGTCAGAAAAGTTGTGCAAAAATATAATAAAAGTTTGAATAAGTGATTTGACACCTTGTTGACTTTCTTGCTGGCGAGAGTGGGAATAAATATTTTGACTTGACCGGGCGTGTTGAGCCCTAGCTTGTTCCCTTAACCAATGATAATCATAAAAGTTTGTGCTAGCCTTGTACACTAGGAGCTACTCTTTTGTCGGCTCCCGTACTTGACTTTATACATGCACGGCTTGAAAAGCTTTCGCTAGTCACTTACACTAGGAGCTACAAAACGTGAATTCTTTCCAAGAGTTTGCAAACTCCCGTATTTGACTTTATATATGCGTGGCTGATTATTGGCTAAGCATCTGCTAATCTCATTATTTGAGGTCTTAAATTTGCAGAGAACGAGAAATGATAGAGTTTATTTACAAGTTTAATGCTAAAAGTGGAGTAGTGGTTCTCTTTAGAGCTCATAAGAGGTACTCGTGGCTTTTTACTCCCATCAGATACGTCACCAATATATAATAGATGTTCTAGGTTAATTAGTGGTATTTAGGTTTGAATAATATTTAGTTATTTGTTTTCTTAAGAGAATTTTTGTTTTAGAAGTTGGGTAAATATCAAGGAACATCAAAAAAAAATAAGAGCAAAAAGCGAAAGAATCAAAAGTCAAAAGTTGATTATCTATGTGGTTTTGGAGCTACCCGATAAGCTTCCATTGATGTTATGAAAAAAATCAAGAAAAAATCAAGAAAAGTATGAAAAATATGAGAAAAGTGAAAAAAAGTGAAAAATAAAAAAATGAAAGTTGAAGTATTGTTGAATAAGAACTATGTATGTATAAATAAGTTGTTGGCGCGTGAGGTGCATGTGATAAGTGATTAGTAATCAGTCACATGAGGTGCACGTGATTGTACTCCGCAACTTACATCCTTGATATTGTATGTACCCCAAATTCCTTGATGTGGACCGAATTTCTATTGCAGTGGTTCTTAAGAGAAAATGAATAACTACTTAGTGTTTAAACTTAGGTGTCACTATCGGACTAAAAAATATTGAAACGAGAAAATATGAAGCGATTCATTTCTCAACAAAAATAAAATAATGAGATACAAAAACTTAGGACATGGGAGTAAGAAGTTTCCACGAGTAACTTTTATGAGTAGTGTTAGCATTAAATTTGTAGATAAGCTGTGATCTCGTTTTTACGCTTAGTTTGGGAGCTCGTGAAAAATCAAGGATGACGATTTTTATCCGTATGGTCACTTCTTAAATAGAAGTGTTTCTACACGTAGACCCTAAAAATTATTGCAAAAATAATGAAAGTTCAACAAACCATCACAAGTATGAAGTGTGAAAAGTCCAAAAATAGAATAAAGTGGAATAAAGAAATAAATTTGGGAAAACGGAGCGTTTGTGGGAATAAATGATTTTGTAGTCTCTTTTGAACCTCCTTGCTACTTTTCAAAGTTAGTAGAAAGAGTTATGAAATTATTTATCTCGCGAGCGTGAATTGATCACATTGCGTGAGGACACGGCAATACTTTAGTCCGGAGGATTTTGGTGAGTGCTTATTCACTCACCTTTTCTGAGATAAAAAGAAGACCAAATAAACCAAAAACTAACCAAAATTGCCAAAGAATGTGTGTTTTTGTGTTTGTGAATGTGCAGGAATGGATATTAAGAAAAGGACGAAAAAATCACGAGAAAATGACAAAACGAGCACGAGAATTGGAAAAGTTTCAATAAAGCCGGAGCCGGGGAAGCTTAGTGGTCAAAGTAAAGCTCATATGGTCAAATGGAATCCTCAAATTTCAAGAAATTACAAGAATGACCCTTGGTCATAAGTTTGAAGAAGTTACACATATGGTCCCTCAACTTTCAAAGTTGTCACTTTTGGTTCTTATGAAGATATTTTGGAAATATGACAACTCAGCCCCTCATCATTCATGAAATGCCACAAATAACCCTTGGAATAATAAAGATTGGCAGTTTGGGTCCTCATATTTTCAGATTTATAGTTTTGGTCCCTTGGTTTAAATTGCTACTACACACCGGATCCTTACACTAGCCCAAAATTAATATTACTTGCACTTACCCAGGCCCAGAAACCAAACACAAGCCCACCACCACAATCTGGTCCAATCTTAATACCAAACCCGACCCACCCAAACTCAAACAATAATAAAAAAACAAATGGCGCGTGTTACTGTGCATCTCTCCCACAAGTTACCCTGCACCTCACCCATTTTTACCTCGTACCTATCCAAATCCAAACCTCGTACTAAGCATCTTTCTAGAACCATCTGACACGTTGTCAGATGGTGTCATAAATCCTCCACCGTGGTACCTTTGAGCTCCCTGATTGGTCCTTGATACGTGGATTGAAGATAAGAAGGTTTCAAACGGATAGAAATTGGTGGGATGTCGACATCCTAAGGGGAATTGAAGATATGTGGCCTCCATTTGAGCTCTAGATCCTTCCATCAAACCCTAGGCTCCTCACCCCTGCTTTCCTATAAAAACCCACCCTGATTTCACCATTTGAGTAGTAGGTTTTTAGATAAAGTTACTCTGTCAAATTTACTTCAGCTTTGTAATTTAGATTAGCCTTTGAAATTTCACTTTCAAGTTTTAATAAAAGTATTTCTTCTTATAAATCTTAGCTTAATTTTCATAGTATTATTGCTTATTCTGTTTTAATCCATTCCTAATTCAGCTTATACTAGTCTTTTATAAACTTTTAAAATTTATTTATCAAGTATTTTTTTCTCTTTATTGAAAACTCTAAAAAAAAAAAAAAAAAGAAAAAAAAAAAAAAAAAAAAAAAAAAAAAAAAAACTGATAAAATATAAAAAGATGTTTGCTTTCTCTTAAAACCTTGTTTAATTTAGCCTTTCATAAGCTTATAATAGTTTAACAATAGTTACTCTCTTATTTCAACACTTAGAAAGTATAAAAACCAAAAAAATAAGAAAAATAGAAAATCTCAAAAAAAAAAATGTTCTGATTTGTTTCTTAAATTCATTTTCAAAAGCTTTTTAGTAGTTTACTTGAACTTATCTCAGCTTATTTAGCTTATAGCAAGTGTAGTGATTTTATTTCTCAAAAACTCAAAAAGTTCAAAAAAAGTCAATAAAAGTCAACTTGCTCAGCTTATTGAATAAGCTGAGCTTATTGAATAAGCTGAGCTTATTGGTGATTGTAGGCAGCCAAGAAGGTGTCCATTTAGCCTGTCAAAAGACAGGCAAGCATAGTGAACCCCCTCTTTTCATGCTGAGGGGGACTTGGGCTTGTAAGTTTCATTTTTACATTCCATCTTTGTAGCTTATTGGTAAAATAGCTTAGTATCAAATCTGTGGTTTGCTTTTAGCTTATTTGTGCTTAATAGTTACTATTATTGTCTGTTTTTGGTTTATAGTAGTTATTTGATTATGTTTGAGTTTTGATTTGAGTATACTGTATCATCATAATCATCATCTGTCATATCTATTGTTCTTGCATAATAGTGGTTAAAGCTCTGTGTTTCTGAGTCATTTCATGTTTGTGAATCATAGTAAGTGCATAAGTGGTGATTTGGAAGTGTTTTGGATAGTGCTGTAGTGGTTTTGAGGTTGTAACAGTGTTCAAAAAGGGTGTTTGGGAAATCAGTGCACTGCTTGCCTGAGGTGTTCACTTGCTTGTTTTTCTGCATCTTTAGTCTCCTTAGGTCATTATAGAACTAGAGTAACCATTAAACTTGCACATTATTTACAAAAAGTCAAAATTTCATGTTTGCTAAAAATCCTTTTTGCATTTTTATGATCTGTTACTGCAACTTTTTAAAAATTGTTAGTTTGATGTTTGTGATTGTGATTTAAGTGGTTAAACAAGTTAATATAACACCTAGGATTAGATTTAAGCTGATAAAATTAGATTAAGTCAAAGTTCTTAAGTAATAAAAAAAGTCAACTGTTTGCAGCCTATTTGGTTTTTCACTGCTGATCTCAGGCCTAATTGGGGTTCAATTGGATAGTTAGAATCAGGATTTTTTGTTTTTTCTGAGTTCTCTGCTGGGTGGTCTAGTAGTTGCCACCTTAACTTTTCAAAAATCAGCTTATTAGAGTGCTTATATCACTGCTTAAAGTGGGGGACATGAACCATTGTTTCTGTCTCATTATTGCAACAGCTTAAGTGCTTATTTGGCTATCCTGAGTGCTTATCTTATGGTTGAAAGTTGTTTTATGCTTATTTATGTGGTCTTTACTGTTTCTGAGCTCTGTGTCCAAATAAGTGCTTATTAGCTTATAAATAAGCACTTATTCAAACTGCTTTTTGTGCCCATTTGCTTATTGGTGTGTGATAATCTGTTCATTTTATTTTTCATAGGTTCATAATAATAAAATATAATTTTCTGCAATTTTTCATATTTTTCTGAGTTAATTTGCTATTTTTCTTAATTAATTTTCATTTTTTAATCACTTTTTATTACTTTTTAATTATTAGAAAATCCAAAAAAATCAGAAAAACCTCAGAAAAATCCAAAAATATTTTAGAAAATAGTTTTCAGTTATTTTAGAATTTTAGAAATTAAATTTGCATTTTTCTCACTTTATTTACATTTTCTTTTAATTATTAAATAGTTGAATTAGTTTTTAATTCATAAAAAATTATTAAAAAGTCAAAAAAAATATTTTTCTTTTTCTAAAAATTTTCTTTTATCATTTTTGCTTTTTTAAATTATTTCCAAGTTCATAGGGTTAGTATAGGTTAAAACTCGCGTTTTAATTCGTACGTTACGTTTTAAAAATCGCGTTTGCATTTCCGTTTTTACGTTTTAGACTTTGGTGCATTACTAGCTTGTACTCTTTGCATATTTCAATTGTTAGTTGATAGTTGAATTATTTGATCACTATTTGCTTTTTCACCACTTCTCACTACACGATTTACACGAATCGATATTCTTGATTCCATTCACACCTTCACTTGGAAACGACTCGGGTGATCCGTATTTCTTGCTGATCACTTCGATACTATACTATATTATATATAATTGGTTTTCACGACGAATTACACTTTGATATGGGATTGATTTGGACGGAGATGATTTATTTATTTTGACTTGATTCTTATGTTGGACTTGGACTATGAGCCGAGAGTCATGACTCGGACATGTGACCAAATTCTATGACTCGATAAATATTTTAAAGTCAAATATTAAAAATAATACTCGTAATACTATTATTGAGAATATAATCGTTTATATACGTATATAGACGTGATAAACGTGTGTATATATATATATATATATATATATATATATATATATATATATATATATATATATATATATATATATATTAATAATAATAAAACGATCACGAGTAAACGTATAATAATATAACGATAATTCTTATACTATGCAAATAGTGTAAGAAATGTCGGAATATTGTTATAGATTAATAACTATAAATAACGGCGAAAACTAATAAGTCGGGTGAATAATAATTAAAAACATGATTTTTATAAATTTAGAAACTTATCGAGTTATACGAGTTGTAGTTATTTAAAGTCCAAGCGGGCTTTATATTGTGACTTTTGTGTTGTCACGGATATATGACAATTAATATAAACATTTTCTATAGCAAGTGACTTATTTAATCGACGGATTAGATCGAGTTATTTGATTATATAAAATGAGTATATTAATGGGCATCGTATCCCACGACGCCCATAGGTTGTGGTATATGTTCTAGGGTAATAAATTACTATGTATCTCGTGGAATTTGGCTGATTCGACGATATATATAGGGAATTTATTGGACTACGATATATACCAAATAGAATTCTTTGTGCTATGTGCTTTAGGTTGGGTATAATTTTGGAACGATATATTACGTAAATAAATATGGGGGATTACCAAATCGACGGATTTGATAAGCTTCGATGATTTATTTAAATAATATGTTGGGCTAATATTAGACCTATAGTTGGTTATTATTTGGTTCGTTGTGGCTTTTTGGTTTGAGTTGTGTCGACCCTTCACCCATATGGATACCAAACGACAAATTTCAAATTAATATATGAAGATAATTTGAGAAATGGATATTTTTGGAAAGTTAAATGGAATACGTTCGGGAATGGGAATAATTGATTTTGAGGAAATGATTTCTGAACGAGTTTGATATTGTTAGGAAGTGCCGAGTATGTAGTTGCCGTTACTTGAGTTTGCTTACGTCTTTCATCTATCGATTTCTTTTGAAGATTTTTTGGACTTGAGGTGAGTCATAGCCCCACTTTTACTCTTGAACTTTGTTTTCAATACTTGGGGTGAGAAACGTGCAAATTGTTTTATGTGGACTATTATCGCTTTTGATTTCAAAACTTGCTATGCTTATAGAACTAGGTAGGATTAAGCGAGGCCTAGTCCCGAACTAGGTAAGCTATTGATTTGGTTAATGAGCAAGGCCTAGTCCCGAACTAGGTAAGCTATTGGATTGATTATAGAGCGAGGCCTAGACTTGAGCTAGGTAAGCTATTGATTGGATTGGTTTGAGCTATAGCGTGCACCTATAGGGTTGATTTGATTTGGTTGGATTATTTTGGTTGGATATTTTGGTTGGATGATTGAGGCCTAGTCTAGCTAGCAAGCGTTTTGCGTATATGTCCACTATATTGAATTATGAATTTAAACCTATGATCTCACCAGCGAAAGCTGACTTTTAGCACGTTTTCTCAGGTAATTAAGTGATGCTCTATGGATGCTTGGGATTGGAGGCTTGGCAATGGCACTGGTTATGGATCTATTTTTCTAAAACTCTGATAACTATTGTGGACCTATGCTTATTACTTTTGGGTCTTACTTTGGATAATTATTGGGATAAATGTAAACTTTAAAACCCGTTTTGGTTGTTTTTTTCTTATGTTTACTTTATCTCGTTCTTTCATAACTTTGAATGGATACCAATCCCCGTAGCACCTCGAAAGCTTGTTGAGTCTTCCGCTGCATCAAATTTTGGGGGTGTTACAGAAACAGTCTATTTGCTAAGGACTTAGTCATATACAGAGTAGTCAACTTCGTCCAAATTCCTGCAGCAGATGTTTCCTTGGTAACTTCCCGTAAAACCCGGTCTCCCAAGCATAGAATCAAGGTACTGTATGTCTTCTTCATCAAAGCAGCCTTTTCACCTGCTTCCATGTGCGCGGGTAATGTCTCTAATGCAGCATCACATTCGAGCTGTACCATTAAAGCACGCATCTTTATTTGCCATAACCCGAAGTCATTCTTCCCATCGAATTTTTCGATGTCAAACCTAGCTATAGAACTAGCCTTTCTTCTTATACCTTGCTAAAAACCTTGTCATGTTGTTTCTTAACCAACTTTACCGACAAGCCTCACAAGCCGTGTGCAATATTCCCCCTTGTTGCTATAAACACTTCTTGCAAATCGAATTAATTAGAATAACCCTAAACCCTCGATTTCGAACAAGCAAACCCGATCGTAAACTTGAAACTCAAGCTAACCACAATCAAACTTGTACCACAAGAAAACCCGCAACAAGAACCTTCGCTTTAATTGAATTTTACCCAATATAAACGAAGTCGAGTTTTAATTATAAAACTCCAAATACTTTTGAAAAAAAACTTCACTTTAATTCGTCAACCTTTGTAGTATAATCTTCTTGGGATAAATAAAAATCAACAACAACCGATGATCACCTTTTGTTATTGATTTCCACGTGATACAAGATACTAATGTCACTTTTGTTTTAAAACATAAAACATCCTGACATCACTTCATATATAGTTCTCCACGTGGGTGATACAAAACAAATTGTCCACCTCCTTTGTTGTCGATCACTGCTACTTACTGAGAACCCGAACCGATCCTCAAAGCCTCGAACTTCGATGACCACAATAACCGCGGCTCTTGATACCACTTGTTGGAAAATACCTCGACAATAATCTGAAGTTCGATCGCGGAAAGCTAGATCGCGAGTTATATCGAGCACAAGTAGCAACACGATATACCACAAAGAATTGACAAGAATATGCACACGATATACCCTCAATGAACCCTTTATTAAAACCTTTTACAATTGAGGAAGAAGAATGAATTACTAGCATCCCCCTCATCTCTATTTATAGAGATGAGGGGGTAGAAACCTTAGCTTGCAAGCCAAGTAACTAGTTTCCTAATCTAAGTAAAATCCTAAACTTTATTTAAACTAAATACAATTAATCCCCTTATTATTGTCTAAGTCACATTTAACCCTCCTAAGTATTGCTACTAACACATAACATGATAGTAGGATTGCAGAAAGTTGTTTGGGATTGCTTATTAAACAAACCTTAGTGTGCTTATTGAAATCGATTTTAGGGGCTAATTGTGATTGTTTATCGAAACTGCTTACAAAGGAGGTTTAGAGGCTGTTTGTATTGCTTATCCTTATATAAACTTTGTAATTAACACTTACCATGAATAATACTAAACCTACTAATCCATTCCAATAAAGGCAATTCCAAAGAGTATATATTGTTTTTGGCTTTATGAGAAAAGTATTCCAAGCATGTGTCCATTAATGTGTTGGTTGAATGGCAATTATACTCTCATGTAGTGACATTTTATATATTGTATATCATCAGGTTGCATTATTTTGTAAACTGATGTTTTGATGGTTCTTTTTATATCTTTGATTAATCACACTTTATGTGTTTATAATCATATTTTATATCTTTGATTAGTCATTATTTTCAACAATTGAGTTGCGTGAACTCCTAATAAAATTATAGCTTGTCAACAAATATAATCTCATACTTATATCTATTTTAGATATAAGTACGAGATTATAGAAAGAACATGGACCAACCGGCATAAAGTAGATGCGAGAGAGTTGTAAAGGAGTCAATGTATAACGTAATTTTGGGTTGACTTGGTACTGATCAAGGTGATGTTTCAGTATTATAAGGTAAATAAGCTGTGTATAGCATCGACATATATATGGATATACTAATGCTTTTGGTTTTATTTGCAAGTTTAACTAACTTCACTTCTAAAAGACCACACCATTTATTGCAAATACTAGAGCTTGATTGCTTAAATATAGAGTGATGTTGAATGATGCTTTACATGGTCAGGTTAGCAAATCCATTTCCTTTAAAGGAAACAAATGGTGTACTTTGAGTTGCATGTTAGAAAGCTTACAACCTAGCTTAATTTCCTGTGAATCCGAAAAAGATGGTTGGTATTACAATTCCACATATTCATCATTGTCTGCTAAAGAGTGTTACAAAATGTGCTTTCATTGCATCACTCGTAAGTGCAGTTGGACAACTTTGAAGCAATGTAATTCAAAGGAAACCATCTATTTTAAGTTTCAAAGATTGGTCAAACCATTGTTTTATCCAATAAGCTGTATATAGCTGATCACGAGTTTTCATTATTTGTAATGGTTGTTTTATTTTAGATTACTTTGAGATTATAATGAAATAGTATGTAAGAAATTACTTGTGAATTTACTTTTTACTTATCTCTTTTGTTTGAATTTATGTTTTTACAAGCAACTTGTTATTAGCTACCCATGATTTATCACGGGTCTATAGGCCAGTAACATATAGGCTATGTTTGGCGACAGGTAGCAGTAAGCAGTAGCAATAAGCAGTAAGCTGTAGCAATAAGCAGTAGTAGTAAGTATTAGTTGCTTGTTTAAAAAACGTGTTTGGTTACGTAGCTGTAGTTGTAATTATAAAATGTAAAATTACGAAAAAGGGCATATACTTATGAATGAATGTTATTTTTTAAGGGTAAATTGGTAATATTAAAAGTAAAACGCTAGCGGTATATTGGAAAGCTTCTTTAGGAAGCATTAAGATTGCAAGCTTTTGAGGTGTTGTTAAACGCTAGCAGCAGTGTTGCCAAACAAGAATTAATACTGGAATGCTTGTCGCTTGTCGCTTACCGCTCTTAAACGCTTCCAAAAAGGTGTTGCCAAACATGACCATAAAGTCAAACAATAGCTAATTAGAGACACTTTCAATAACAGTGGTAAAGAGCTAAATAGTGAGTCATTTAATAACGACATTTTTTTATAATGAAGAAATGAATTATTAAGATTAAGTATTTAGCCCATGAAGTCATGAAACAATATTTGGTATGAGTCAACATTTGACCTTAAGTCCATCACATCTTTATGCTAAATCAAAGTTAGAACAAATTAATAGCAATCATATTTGTGTCTGTTGTGCCTTTTGTTAGTGATATGCTATTTAGGGAGAACATTTGGGCAAACTTTGAATGATATATAACATTAGAAAAGGTATTTACATGTTAGTCATACCACACTCATAAGTCATAACAACATATATGTTTAAAGTTTTCTTCTTTTGCTGATAGTTCTACTCAAGGATATATACTACTTAGAGTATGAAGAAAGAAATAAGTGTTTTGTGCCGATAGTTAGAGTATTAACTGATTGACGTTTCTTACGGGATGTTTGATGGACCAGGTGGTCCATATATGTGTTGTTCGCCGAAAAAGATGCTTGCAGAGCTCTAGCAAAAAAATGCCTTTTGAAGAGAGACTTAGCAGTTGAATTGTCTTGGTTAATTCAAACTTGACGGGTTAAGAGACCAGAAATACAAGTTGATGAGCAATGATGCTAAAGTTGGAACCTTAAACCCCACCCCCCACCCCAAACTACACCTAAGCCATCAAATGCTGATCAACCCGCCGAGACCAATGCAACTCAACATGCTGAGACCATTGCTGAGTCTGCCGCAGCACAATCACTGTGCCTGCAGCAGCTGCTGATCATCCATCAGAATGTAATCAAACCTTTGCAATTGGCATTAGTATCGGGTTGCTTTAAGACAAACTGAATGCCTATGGTAAAATGATAATCTTGCATTATGCATGTTTTTTAATTTCAACAATTGGTTTATGCCACTTGAGTTTTGAATATAACTGACATTTTTTTTTTTTAGAATTTATGTATTTAAAAAAAACCAACATTTATAGTTATTTTCACGCCAAAACCCCGTGTATTGTAACTAGTATTACTATACAGCATCTAACACTAAAGAAAGATTACATGAAACAACATATTACTTTCAACACAGATTGCATAAACAAAAAACAATAAAGATTTCATCATAGAATACATGCTAGATTTAATAAAGATTTTAAGTGTCAACAACGTTAAAACTGGACATTACATTAACTAGAATGACATTAAACCAAATCAAAGATCCCAAAACTAAATTGCATAGACATGTTTAACTCCAAAATCTTGTAAGGAACTTTTTAACTGACAAATTTGCTCTCATCTTCTTGGATCATTGGTTGGATCAACGGATCGACTTCCAAATTATGTGCATGTTTCTCCTTCGTTACCTTAACATAGGAATACCCAAATGTGATTGCAACTAAAACAAGCATGATTGATAACCTAGTCCATATGAACTCCATCGGTATAAACAAAGACAACACCATCAAAAAAGGTGTAAAAGTGATCACCGAGTAATTGGTCTCGTGACAAGGTTGGAACACTTGGAGAGCTTTTGATTCCCATACATCTTTCTTGAAGTTGTAACATGCAACTCCTATCGCAAAGGTCAAACTTATGATGACTAGATGGCCAATGCAAATGAGATTTTGAGGGATAAAAAACACAAACGTAAGAGATATAGATGCCATGATAGCCGAGAAGATAGAGATAATTTTTACCATAGTATTATACATATCCATTATCGAGCTTTGCAAGTACTTACATGCAAAAATCAAAGTCAAAACAGATGCTAAGGCGACAAATTGTGGAACAATGTATGTGATCATGAATACACGGTGAATCTTAAAAGGAAGTTTTTTTTCGTCTATAATGCAAGATGATAATACGAATAGGAAGTATAAAGTCATGGAATACGCATAATCGATAGCTAGGCAATTGTCATCAAGCCTGCAACATAACACCAGAAAGGAAACTTAGATTAGCGTAAAAACACACAATAATATTGTATGTAAATCAACTTGAAAACGAGGAAAGAATAAGTAACATGAATAGGGATCCCAACGAGGCGGGGATTATCGGGGATCATATATACCATCCCCATCTCCGTTTCTCACTCCTCATCCCCATCCCCGCCTCCATCTCCATAGGGGAATCGTTTTACATCCCCATCCCCATCCCCAATGGGGATTGGGGATCCCCACGGGGATTCAGGGATTTTTCAGCCTTATAAATTGAGCATAAAAATTACATAAGTAATCGAAAATATAAATAACTGACCTATAAATGTCTTAAAAAGCATACATCGATTAATTAAAATGTCATTCAACTTTAAAGATCGTAAATACTGAAACATCACAAATAATATAAAAATAAACTGCATCGAATGTGTGTATTTGGACAAAATATTGGTAGAATAATATATAGTTAGTGCTTAATAATTTAAAAGTATTTGATCCACTAAATATCACATATACATATATATACTTCAAGTATAATACTTGTCACTACTCACTAACATATACATATACAAGTACATGTAGTATTAATATACATATAACTTATGCAGTGTATACTTATACATTAAAAGTTCGGGTTCGGGTTCGAGGTCGGGGATTTTTGTTATCCCCATCCCCGCCCCCATCCCCAGTTTTATAAATCGGGGATTCCCCGTCCCCATCCCCATCCCCGGTCAACTCGGGGATTCCCCAGTCAAATCGGATTTGGGGATCGGGTCCCGTCAGGTACGGATTTTTTTGCCATCTCTAAAAATGAACTTAGATGTAACAATTCAGAACGTAAAATCTTTATATATAAAACATTGGACAACGAGTAAACAACGCTCTAAACTAAAATAATAATGAAATCGATCAGAACTTACGGTGGTTTGGCAGTGGACGATGGCGCTGCATCGCTAATGGAGATGGCAACCTCATCAACCTTTTTTGTGGGAATAGCTGAAGAATCGTACTCCATGATCCACTAATGTGTTTTAGTGTGAGAGGTAATTGTAAGGTGTGTATGGGATTCCTTACGTTTAATATATGTATTTTATATGTAAGTCTAACTGGTTACGTATTCGTATTAAGATAAAGATAACTATTTAAATAAGTAATCCCAGATAAAGATAAATATTTTAATTACCGAATAATATGATATCTTATTTCTCGTGGGTAATTGCATGTTTTTTAATCTTATTTGTCATTATTATTATTATTATTATTATTATTATTATTATTATTATTATTATTTATTTTTATTTTTTTATTAAACATCACTTTATTGAAAAACAAATAGGATTTTACAAGAAATTAGTGGGGAGCCGAGATACTAACTGAGCCCCCACACCTCTAGCTACAGCAAAGCCAATCCCACTAAAAATATGTGGTGCAGCACGTGCTCCAATATCTTGGGTCATAGAAAATCGTCTAATGCGCTTTAATAAGGTCACTGCATCCTTTTCAAGTTCTCCAAAAGAAGAGAATGAAAAGGGGAGGAACCCATATCTGATATTAGCGCATTTAGCTGCATACTTGACACGTTTACGTTGTGCGGCCTCAATAACCGCCCGACCGGGCATAAAATCAACAATACACGAACGCGTCAAAGGTGATGATCCTGTAAGGTCAACACAAACATCAAGGCCACCATCCCAAGAATAAAGTAACATGTCGGCCGGACGTAAGGTTTTGTCCCTCTCTCCACGAAGCCCAATATCCACCTCCTTATGAACTGAAACTCCAGACCGAGAACATATATCAACAAGAACATCACGCACAACATTGTGCCGATGTTTAATACCAACTAAGCCTGCGCACGATACAGCATGATCTCCAAAAATATTTCCAGAAAAAACCTTAGAACAAGCTGAACATGGCATCTGGATAGTGAAAAGAGGAACACCCAACCGATAACACAAAACATATCGGTAAGTCCTGGCATTCATAGTCTGTCCCAATCCGGATATCGGTGCCACCCTAAGCCAATCTGACGTATAATCCTCTTTCAATGAGTTCCATAAAGCCATCTGTCTAGAGGATAAATGGAAAGTGGATTCAACCGTTTGGGCAACACGTGCGAAATATATATCTGCCAATTTTTTCATTAGTTTGGGGGCAGCGATCTCACTAGGGTTACTCATAAGGTCAATATCCATATTCACATTAAAAGTACACAATGCATCATCAAAAGAGGGACCAGTAGACACAATACCAGAACTACGGAGAAGCTTAGTCTGTAAGCTGGCAGATTGAAGTCTAGAAGCAAGGAAGGCGTAGTTCAAGACATCACCTGCAGAATACACACCAAGTCCCCCGAGAGCAAAAGGTAGGGTGGCAAGTCTCCATTGCCAATCACCAAACCCAGGTCCACCTGCAGAATTATTATTATTATTATTATTATTATTATTATTATTATTATTATTATTATTATTATTATTATTATTATTATTATTATATAAAACATCACTTCATTAGAAAATCATAGGATTTACAAGAAATTAGAGGGGAGCCGAGAAACAAGCTGGGCCCCCACTCCTTTAGCAATAGCAAAGCCAATCCTACTAAAACTATGATCAGCGGTACGTGCTCCAATGCCCTGAGTCAACGAGAATCTACGGACGCGTTTAAGTAATGTCACCGCATCCTTCTCAAGTTCTCCCAAGGAAGAGAATGAGAAGGGGAGAAACCCATAACCAATGTCCGCTCATTTAGTCTCATACTTGGCCCGTTTTTGTTGTGCAGCTTCAACAACCGCGCCCCCCGGTGCAAAATCAGCCATATTCGTCTGTGTCATGGGAGAAGCCCCTGTCAAATCAACACATGTGTCCCGCCCATCATCCCAAGAATAGAGTAACACATCAGCTGGGCGTAAGGTTTTGTCCCTGTTTCCACATAACCCGATGTCAATCTCTTTACGAGCCGAGATCCCCGACCGAGAACATATGTTAACAATGGTATCACGTACTATATTATGTCGTTGTTTAATCTCGATGATACCAGCACATGAAACAGCATGATCTCCATAAGTGTCCCCCGAAAATACCCTGGAGCAAGCTGAGCATGGCATTTGAGTAGAGAATAGGGGAATACCCAGCCGATAGCACAACACACATCGGTAAGTTCTGGCATTCATGCTCTGTCCCAACCCAGAGATCGGGATCACCCTAAGCCAGTCTGAAGTGTGGTCCTCATTTTGCGATCTCCATAAAGCCATTTGTTTAGCAGATAAGCAAAAGGTGGATTCGGCCATTTTGGCAACACGTGTGAAATATACGTCTGTCAGTTTCTTCATGAGTTTGGGGGCAGCGATCTCATTTGAGCTTCCTAAAAAGTCAGTTTCCATTTTAGCATTAAATGCGTGCAAGACCTCATCGAAGGAGGAACTAGAAGTTACGATGCCAGAATGTCGGAGGAGCCTAGTCTGCAAGCTAGTAGATTGGAGTCTAGATGCAAGGAAAGCATAGTTTAATACGTCACCTGCAGCATATACACCAAGTCCCCCAAGGTCAAAAGGTAGAGTGGCTAGTCTCCATTGCCACTCACCGAATCCAGGTCCAGAGGCAGTGACAATACGCTCTAGAGAAGAATGAAGTGCCGCATCAAAGGCAATCTGAGCCTTCCCGAAGACCTTAGGGGGGCACGTGCGCATAGAAAAATATAACTTGGAAATTCCAGCACATGCCCGAAGGAGTAGCAACTCACATTGAGGGTCATTAAGCTTAGCAACAGCCTCCATAAGCTCAATGGTTTTAGCAACCCTCTTCATAACAAGCTCACTGCTAAACACAAGGTCTACACTGGTAGGTCCCCCCAACAATTTGACACCGTGTAAAGGTCGGGCAATATTAGGCGGGAAAATGCCTTCAAGCCTGCTTCTAGGATCCTCCTTTGGCAAAAAAACCTCGGTTTTATCGACATTAAGATGCAACCCATAATGAGGTCCATCCATCATAATCAGCTCCAAAACCTTTCCAACTGTCAGAGTATCGCCAATGATCGTGCAATCGTCTAAATACCACGCTTGAAGGGGAAGACTAAAAGAGTCTCTGATCTTGCAAACCAATGGGTGCAACACACGTGCAAAGAGAAGAGGTCCAAGTGGATCACCTTGTTGTACCCCTTGGTGTGACCATAAAGTGTGTTCACCATAATATAATCTAGCTGGGCTGGAGTAGCAAAATTCAACCCAACGGGAAATGACAGGACAACGCAGGCGAACTTCTTGTAACATGACCCCCCGTTCAACCAAGTTGAAAGCGTTTTTGAAATCCACCAGTAGCATCGAAAGGCCTTCCTCGTCACCACGATCTTCAATAAACCTATTCACAGCATGGAGAATAGCCTCCCCTCCTCCAGGTACTCCGACACCAAATTGGAGATCATTCAAATAGCCGTCTAAGGAGTGGCCAATCATAGAAGCACCAACCTTGGAGACTAAACGTCACCAAACAGTCCCCACAGTAATGGGACGGATACCCCCTCCGGGTTTGATCAGCGGTGTGAGGGGGCGCTAGCAATGAACTCCCCTAACGCCCTAGGACATTTACCACCAAGAAAAAGATTAACCACCTGGGTGATAGAATCGATTAACTCATCTGAAATGGCCACAACCGCACCACTAAAGCAATCCAAAAGGTGTTGGGCACGTAATCCGTCACGACCACAATAGGTACCACGGGGAAAACTCTTTATCATATCAAGAACCACAACAGTAGGTGCAACGAGGCTATGATGATCAATCGGTATATCCGGCAAAGAAGGGGCAGACTTGAAGGGGTGCTTAGCCTTAAGGTCCTCAAGGGTGGTATCATTATAAGGAGCAACACCTGAAGAAGAAAGAACTCTGACAGCTGCAGTATAATGGCCATCATAAACCTTCCTCTTACATTGTTTGACATTACGCTCCCCCACGTCTAAGTTGTCGTCATCAATATTAGACCATGCAGGGGAGGGCTCCGCTAAAACCTCTTTAACAAGCTGTAACCCACCACCAGGAATACCCTAGGAACTAATGGCATTAGCGATATATTCTTCCTGGTGTTGGTGTTGGCGTTTAAAGGCCGATCTACACTCCATGTTGCTCCTTGGGCGAAAGGTTTTCGGGAGACAAAGAGGCATGACTAATAGACTGACCCAACAAGAAATATCCTCAGGTGTGCAGATCACCTTATCAAGGGCTCCTTTCAGTACGCGGGCGAATCGCAAACGACACTTTGAAGGGATAGATTTGACAGTATGCAACCCCTTGGAAAGCAAGGTGTCAAGCAATTGTAAATCAAAACCAAACTGCTTCTCCGAAGTCGAACCCTTGTCAAGAGTAAGCTGGGCAGAAGAAGGAACTGGTGGCTTGGCGAGATCAAACAACACGAACCTAACAACACCATTACCACAGTCAGGGGGCGACACACAATCAGATCCATGACGGCATTTAGAGCGAAGGGTATGTGTCTTAAAACACACTCCGCACAACCAAATCCCCATACGCTTGAAAGTGACCTCAGCCGATTCAAAAATGGTAAGATTAGTAGCCAGGGAATTTTTAGTAGTAGGTAAAGCATCCTCAGTGAAGTGACGGTCACGTAGGTGAGCGAGCAGCGAGGTTTTGGTGAGCCCATTTCCACTACCATCTTGACAACCGCTTAAACCCGCAAAAGGGCAATGAAATTGCGTGATTGCCATAACGCAAGCCAATCCACAAAAACATTTGAACCAAGGGACGAGACAACCCACGGGACAAAACGCAAGGTATAAGTCCAACACCCAAAGTATGTCTATGTCAAAAAGGGCCCAAAATGAGCCTAGCAAGCCCAAAACTAAAAGCAAACCACAAAGTCTTTAATAATAAACAAACCACACCCAAAGGTGGGGTCCTACAATCACCAAGTGCAGGAAATACAAAGGAGAAGGGCAAATCGCAAGTTTCAGTCCAGGGTGGGGCCTACAGCTAACCCGCTAACCTTCCTGAGAAATCAAAAATACCACGCAAACCGCAGTCCAAGTGGGGTCCACACAGACAACGTAAATCGCAATCCTTCCTGAAAAACCAAACACAGCAAACCAACTATGCAAACCACAACACTTATCACAGCACGCAAAACTGCAAACTGCACCTAAAACGAAACGACTAGGGTAGCGAGAAAAACCTTAGAAACCTGATCCAATCGAATAAGAAATTCAACAGGAAAATTACCTCAATCCAACCAAGAGAGTTGAATAAAAAAACGAAAAGAAAATCAATGTAGGCCGGAAAAACGGTATGAGCAGATCACCATTTTCGCTACAGTGGAAGATGTATCACAAATATTATAAATATTATAATAATAATAATAATAATTATAATAGGGGCATAGATGAATTAATGGTGCATAGATGAATAGGGGTCGGTGGGATCAAGACGAGAATCGAAAGCCGACATTTTCGCCCACAGTGGAGAGTGTTTATTAGAGCATTCACTATGATAAACTTTTTACAAAAGTTTATACATTAATATATCAATAAATTTTAGACATTTTAATTTTATAAACCTACATTCACTATGGTATAAACCTTTGCAAGTTCATAAAATGTTTTTTTTAACAAATGCATTAAATGTATTGAATTTATAAAGAGGTTCAAGAATTAGGACCTCTTCATGCCACATAGACATGAAATGAGTGTCCACTATGGTTGAAATAAACATATACCTTTTCATCATATTTAGACCTTTTCATAAACCCACCATAGTGGATGCCCTTATTATTATTATTATTATTATTATTATTATTATTATTATTATTATTATTATTATTATTTTTATTTTATTTTTTTATTATTTTTTTTTTTTGTAGCGAATAATAGTTTTGCAACTTATTTTTTTTTTTTCAATTTTTTAAGATAAAGATAAATATTTTTAATCTTATTCTCAAAAAATAAATAAATAAAATAAAATAAAATTAAATTAAAGTTTTTGCAACTTAATCCTTGAACTTTTGAATTTCGTCATCTTGGTGTACCGATAACCGGCCAAGTCATTAACAGGTTTCAAATTTTATAATGTCAAATTGGTAGCCTTGTCACCACATCTAGCCATGTCACACATAGTGTGGTTAATAACTTCCTCATTGTTGCCACTTCTTTGTTTTACAAGGAAAAACTTGCTTCGATGTCGTTGTCAACACCTCCACATGGGTCATTTGGGCTTTCGAAATAGAGTTTGCTTCGACATGAAACCCTCGCATCAGGACACTCTCATGGAAGAAATCAACTTTTTAACACCTTTAGATTACCTCATAGAAGCAAAAACATCCTGTTGAACAAATGGCGGTCGCTTTTGGATCAAGACCTTTTTTTTAAGTGGGCTTTAAGAGGGCATAAGTTGTGGTGGTCTGGTACACCAACTTGACGGAATTCAAAAGTTCAAGGATTAAGTTGCAAAAAATTTTATTTGCTTCATCAAAATAAAAAACGTGACAAGATATATAAAACGCAATTATCCCTATTTCTTGATAAGAGAACACTGGTGGTACTTTCCTAAAAGCGTAGACCATAAGTGGACACTTATTATGAGATGAAAACATAATTGTACTTATCGCAACTTCAGGTTCCATCATCAGGTTATCACTGTTGGAACACATCATTAACCGACAAAATTTCATAACATTGGTGAGGCAAGAATAAAATCGGATAAATTATTTTAGTTCCATCAGATAAATTTAAATTGCAGTCAGATTACACCATATTATGGCAGCAAACGAATTCCGTTAAGTCAAATGTATATTGGCATATGCTTGTTAATCTCTCCATAGCAGTCTTGACAAAAATTTCTAACAAATTATTACAAAAAGATGCAGATTTCACTCAAATGTGGGATCGATGGCAAGTGAAGCCTTCAACTTTTCAGCCAAATGTGGTAATGAGTTGATGTTATCTTCAATTGTTAGGTTAACACATGACTCCATATCCTGCATTGCACCGGATCTCTTTTGGAGCTTTGCAGCCTCATATTTGTCTTGGCAGACCATAAGCGACCGATTCAATCGTTCCTATACACATGAAAACAAAGGTTAACTATTACAGGCTACAAACATGAACTACGCTGTAACGGCCCAAATCCTCTAGTAATTACTTTTAAATTTTTAATCATGGGATAAGAAGCTCAAATGTCTGATGATTAGACAAACTTAGGTTCGGATTCACAAAATCAAAGAACTATTAAGAATCACCGGTACATATACGACCCGTATTCATCACGCAATCACTACATCGACAATAATGCTAAATGATTTAGATGCTTTTACGGTGGCGTATTAAGTGCAGAAGCAGATAGAAAATAATGATAGAATCAAAATCAGCATCATTGCACGTTGTAAACAGTTATTATTCTATCATTAATCATACTCATTGGTTTAAGTGAACTAGCAGCATCAGTAAAGATACTATGAAATAGGGATATAACGAACAAGCTTATTATGTCAGAAAGGGCATAACTTTAGAGTATAAATTACTAGATTATGAATTGCCAGGCTGCATAACTGCATTGATACACCCACGATTGCATAGTTTCTGATTCCTGAGTTCAAACAGTTTGCCTTATGCGGTCATCAGACCTAAAGACGATCCTATGAGGTTCAGGAGATTGGAAGATGCAGTATATCCGCATTTACAGGTTTGATTAATAAAAGCACCCTGTATAGGGGCAACTGTTTCAATTAAGCTAAGCTGAAATAGTAAAAAGATGAACAACTTCCTTGACGGAGGGGCTTGCAGATATAAAGTCGACCAAAGGGGGACAGCAATGCCAAAAATCTAATGCCATAACTAAAACTATATCAGATCTAACATGTCTCAAGAAACAAGAGAAAAAACTCTCGTCAATTGCAGTATTAAACAGCGTACCAGATTATCATCGTGCATTCATGCCTCAACGCAAATTATGTAGCAACATATTTACCAGCACAACCAGCAAATCACAGATCTATTCCCAAAATCAACACAAACAAAAAAATTTAGACTGAGAGACGGGCTTACCTGAAATTTAGCCATTTCACCTTCAACAAGATTCTGTGCTTGAAGAACCGGAACACTGCAATTCTCAACACACTGACTTATATCATCCTGCTTCCTCCTCCTGTCAAAGCACTCATACGCACATCTGAAGTACGCTTTCTGCACATCCATCAATATTTTCAAATGTTAATCACACCAAAATAATTCTTACGTTACATGAATAGCTATAATAAGGAAAAACTATACTTCAGATTAGGGGGTGTTTGGTTAAGCTGATTTTTGGGCTTATGGATTTACTTGACTTTTTCAAAGCTAACAAGCCTATTTTATTCGGCTAATGAGCATACCAAGTTGAATTCATAGACTTAAAGAAGGCTATGTTTGGCACAACTACGCGTTAGCGGTTTGTTTTATAAAAGTGTTTGGTGACATAGTAGCTACAATAATAAAGTGTAAAATGATCCTAACAGCTCTTCGCTAGATACAGCCTAAGCCAATAACTCAAGTTGATTAGTTCAAAACCCGAAAATGTCTATAACCTTTTCAAGATCCAAAAAAAGCCCATATACCAAAAATTAAGCTAATTCAATATCCAAAGACCCTCTTAATCACAATTATCTTACAAACAATTAAAGGGGTGATTGCTTAAGCTTATATGTAGGCTTATGAGCTTATTTGTTTCGGCTTATATTTCTCGGGGGTGTTTGTTTAAGCTTATTTGCGGGCTTATTAGCTTATTTGATTTCGGCTTATATTTCATAATCATAATTTTTTGGCTTATTTGAGACTCACAGGCTTATATTAGTTTATTAATATGATAAACATATATAAGCCCACAAGTCTCAAAATAAGCCTGAAATTGGGGCTTATACAATATAAGCCAAGATCAAATAGGCTCATAAGCCCACATATAAGCTTAAACAAACACCCCCGATTCATAAGCCAAATTCTTTCGGCTTATATAGCCTTATTATTATATAATAAACTTATACAAATCTTGAGCTTATAAAATAAGCTTAAACAAACACCCCTACATAAAAACATAACAATGTCACACACAATTAATCCATACATCCAAATCAAACTATAATATAAAATTTTTCCATAAACCCATCTCAATATATTCACAAAAAACCAAACAGTCATTTTTTTAAGCTTATAAGCGATTCAAGATCCAAATAAGCCCATACGCCCAAAAAAAAAAAAAAAAAAAAAAAAAAAAAAAGCTAATCCAAGAGGGTGTTTGTTTAAGCTTATTAACGGGCTTTTGGGCTAATTTGATTTCGGCTTTTATTTCACAAGCCCAAATTTTCCAGCTTATACTTATAGGCTTATATGCATAAGCCACGAGTCTCAAAATAAGCCAGAAAAATTAAGCTTATGAAACATCAGCCAAAATCAAATAAGCCCATAAGTAAGGTTAAACAAACACCCCCTTGGATTAGCTTTTTATTGGCTTATGGGAATAAATAAGCTAGAAAATCCGGGCATAGAAAATATTTGGGGGTGTTTGGATTAGCTTATTTTATGGGCTTATTAGCTTATTGAAATATGGAAAAGCCGATAAGCTTGCTTTTTTGAGCTTATGAGCATATAAATATAAGCCCATGGCTTAAGCCATGGGCTTAACCTATTATAAGCCCATAAAAGTGAGCTTATCAGCTTTTACAAATTTCAATAAGCTGTTAAGCCCATAAAATAAGGTAATCCAAACACCCCCTAAACGAAATAAAAAAAAGAAGCTAATAAACCCATAAAAATAAGCTTAAAAACAAACACACCCCCCCCCCCCCCCCCCCCCCCTAATTACAAAAACTAACCCATATACTCAAGAAAAAAAAAAAAAAAAAAAAAAAAAAAAAAAAAAAAAAAAAAAAAAAAAAAAAAAAAAAAAAAAAAACCTGTAGGGTAAAATTAACATGATCCTGAACAACATTGAGCTGAGATTGAGCAGCAGAATTAACTTCATTCAGCTTCTGTCTTAATCTTTCTGACACAATCCTTTCTTCTGCTGCATCTATATGATTCATTTTTTTTTTTTTTTTTAATTAAAAAAGAAAAACAATTTGGGGGTGGGTTTAATAAGGGTTTTATGTTTTATAACGGCGGTGGGTTTTTTGCTGTTTGATCCTTGTAGTTTTGGCTTGATTAATAAGATAAACAAATTACAACATTCATCCCTAAGGTTATACAAAAACAACATGTTTACATTTTCATTTAACATTAAACAATACTAGAGGTGTTAATCAGGTCGGGGTGGTCGGGTTCGAGTCAAATGGGTCAGGTCCATGTCGGGTCGAGACTAAAAATAATATACCCGAACCTGACCCTACTTGAGTTCGGGTTAGTCGGGTTATGGTCAAAACGGGTCGGGTCAAGTCGGGTTTGATTTTGTGCCATTTACTAAATCACTTTTTTTTTTTTTTTTTCTTTTTTTTATGCTCAGTAGTTAAAATGCATATGAGATATGCCAAATTGTTTTTCTGACTATTAAGTATTAACAAAGATTTGCAATGATTTTTGTCAAATGAATTAAGAGTTCCAAAATATTAAAACCAGTAAACTAGTCAATTTGTGATTGACTGACACATTTTAGACTACGTAATGTCAAATATTTTATGGTGTTATAAGAACATATAAAGAGAAAAACTAACATCTAGTCATAAAACTAAGCATTGATTCAAGTAACTATCAAATTTGGTAAGCAAACTTATATAACCATTGGTAGTAGAATGCTTAGTTTCAATGAAACTATGAAAGAACATGCAAGTTTACTATATCTCTCACATCAACAATTGGAAGAAAATGGTCTAACTTTAGTACATGGACGATGCAGTAACTTGGGCCTTCAAACTAGATCGAAAAAAAAAAAAAAAAAACCCCCTCAGGTTAGCCGGGTTGACCCGAACCCGAATATGCAAAGTAATTTGAACCCGATTCCCGACCCTAGTTCGTACTCAGGTTGACCCGATTGACCCGAGTTAGATTTTGGACCCGAGTATCTTTATTCGGGTTCGGGTTCGGGTCCATGTCGAGTCAGATTTTATGACACCCCTAAACATTAGTATTAATAATGCCTAACACTACAAAGTATAAGGGTAAATAATGTACTTGTGGCTAAAATTTTTGAGGATGGGGCCACGACCCCTCCCTATCCCCGCTAAGTTTCGTCCTTAGAAGAAAGTGGAGTCTCTTTTGATATAATGTACGCAGCCTTACCATTTAATCATCCCAAATTGTTTCATGGGGTTTTTTTTTCTTTTCTTTTTTTTTTCTTAAATTTTTGAGTCACCTACTTGTACGGACATATAATATACTAGACGAATATCTGCGCAAAGCAACGGTTTATAACGACAAATAATTATATTTGCGAAATCGTGATTCTGGTTTGACCCATGATGCAAAACTGACGGATTCAATTAGTAGTTATTGCGAGAAAAAAGTTCGTGGGTTAGAAACAAAAAATGATAATGTTTAAGGAGCAACCGTGTGTTAACTCGCCATTTTTATTGTTAGAGCAAAGTAAAATGTAGTAAAGATATGCTTGTTATTTTTCATTTATAAGGAGTAATATTATAAGAAGGTGTTAGAATTAAAAGTCCAACCATATTTTCTTTGATCTTCTTCTTTTATTTAAGAATTTTTAAATTTAAAGGACGGCATTCATGCTTTATAGTAAATAGTTAAGATCTACGTAATAATTGTCGATCACTATGGTTGTAAGGGCCCACAGGCGGATTTAGGCATGTCCTAGCTAGATGGTAGCCACTAGCCAGGAACCACTTAGTTTAGCTTCTGGCCTGCCACTGTGTACGTAAGACCATCATATATATTAAGAAACAAACTGATTTACTAGTAAGATTCAACATCATAATGACATTTTAACACATGATCACCCACTGACCAATTACATCTTTTATATAATAAAAGAATTACATCATTTCGGAGTGTTTTTGAAAATCCCTTCTCATTAAAAAAAAATTGGACCAATAGCATAGCTCAATTTTGCCACGTAGGCGAAATCGAGCAACGTGATTGGTCAATAAAAAGTCAAAATTAAATTGATTTTGGTCAAACTTAATAAATTTGATGGAGAAATTTGGTTAAGAAAAAAAATGCATAAAAATATAGGTGTCAAATTTATGAAAACAAAAACTTAAAAAAAGAGGAAGTAATTACTAAAAATTTAGTGATTGAATTTTAAATAATTTATATAGAGTAAAGTGTAAAATTACAAGTTTCCATGTTTTTTAAAAACTTTATAAAAAAAACACAAATAACCCTTATACTTTATAATAGTAACTTTGTTTAAAATTACATGAGACTTTCACCCATTAAAATTTCAAAATTTGGTAAATATGCGAATTAGTTTTAATATACGTTAAATATTTTTTTTAACTAATGTTAGTTTTAAACTTTCATCCATTAGAATATTTTTTTTAAAATAAAGACTCATGTTACTATTTAAAAGTTTAATTTATACGTACACGGGTTTGAAATACGGCTAAATTATTAGTAACGGGAATTTAAATATCAAATGTTAAGCACGATACTGTGATATGAAAATAAATATACACGATTCTACTTATAACAACGACTCATGAAATTGTTATTTAAAATTTGTATATGGATATCCATAAAAACATTTTAAAAACTTTACGGAGCATATTTTAACTTCATCAACGCTCATTATGTGCTACTAAATTCACACATTTTATAGAACATGATATCAATAGTTAAAGTTAAACAACAAAATCAACCTCAACCTCAACATGTCTGTCAATTAAAAACGTTATACAAAGCTAATTATTAAAAAAAAAAAAAAAATACACAAACACATGGGTTAGATAGTCATTGTTTAATATAGAAGGTATTTTTCTTAAATTATATTAAAAAAATGCACGCATCACAATTCTTATTTGATAACAATCACCTCCTAAAAAAATTAAAAAAATAATAAAATAAAATAAAAAATAAAAAAACGTATGTGTTTTCCTTAACTTTATTCATTGACGTGATGTTTTATTAAAAAAATAAAAAATAAAAAAAACGTAATAGTTGGCCGTTGTAAACGAATTAAAAGTATGTACATGAGAATTATTCAGCAAGAATATATAGTTTTAATCTGGTTATTACGTTACTATACTGCGATAATGTTATTGAGTTGGTAATCACAGATGTGAGATACAACAATTATTCTATACTTATGATTTATGTGTAAACCTCTTTTTGCTTCTGAATAGAATCCGAAAGAGACCTCAACAGAACTTTGGCTTATGCCTTATCTAGCTGATAGTATTTAGTAACTTTTTTTATGGTTTAACTTTTTTGTTATACACACCAACTTTTAGTAACTCTTTTTTATGTTTTGTTGAAAAGTTCTACACTTAATATTTGTGTTTTTACTATAAACACGCTAAGCTATAACAGAATTAGTTGTGAGTTCAGGGGTTTTTCACTAGGCTTCTAAAAAAAACTTATAGCTTTATCATACACTTATTGTGTTATGGTAATTGAATAAGCCAATAAGCACCTTTAATAAGCATAACCAAACACCCCTTTAGTTCTAATATGAAGTTTTCTTATTTGATGCTATGACTAACTTTGTTGTTATCCTCGCTATAATTCAACACATTAGTAGTTTTTGCAGTTTTATTATCTTATCGCACAAACTAAAGTGTAATGCAATTTGTTGTGTGCGTTTTTTAGAGGAGGATTAAGTATCAACACTTGATTATTGTGGAATGATTTTCTACGCCTGCTCAAGTTATGAATGTATAATTTAGTTGAGTTGCTGATTTAGATAATACATGAATGTATTTTAATGTACCAAAGATGTGTTTTAGTGCCAATATAAGGAATTTTATGGTAGGAATTCTTTTCGGAGTGTAATTTGTCTTTAAATGAGTTAATGAAACTTAGCAGGTGTTTGCTATCATTGATAACACTATAAGTGTCAACCAACGGTCTAAAATATGGGTGTCTTTTACCTTGATGATTTAGACCAATTGTAAAGAAAGTTGCATTAAAGTGAAAGGTCGGTAAGGATTCAAACAATCCTAAAAGACTTGCGAATATACTTTTTGTCATTTATTCATGCATTTATAATTTACTTATACAAGTAATAATAATTTCCTTATATAGTTCGGGCTTAGAGAAAAAGTATTCTTATACATTATACATAAACGTAAGATTAAATTTGAGTTCTACCCACTACATATTTTTTTCGTTTCTCTTTATGTAATAAAGAAGCTATAGTGTAAGCATCTATGTTAATTTGTTAATTTTATAATCAAATATGAGAAGTAAATAACACAAACTTATGAAAATACAACTTTCCAAACAAAAAGGTACATTAGTAAAAATGATGTGATGGTTATTCATAATTAAGGAAATGAATCAATCTTCAAAGCTATCTAAATATGCTACCTATTTTAACGAAAATATAAGTAAAAGAAATAGCACAATTACAAAACACATCGTAAATTGATAGCACGAGTTTGCAAAACTAAAAACATATATCACTAACATCTCATGCAAGTCAAGTATTATCATGTGATTTTACTTGAATAATAAAATATAATTTTTAATCTAAAAGCATTCTTCTAAAATAATAGGTATGTTATAACATATACATATATTTTTAGTCCACCAAGTAAAATCATTTGAAACATGTTAAGTGGTTTATTTCTTAATCGATAATAATACATAATTAAAATGAAAATTTAAAAACCCCGTGCACAGGCATTATAACTAGTTAACCAACAAACCTTTTCAATTAGTTAAATATACATATCCTCAAAACCTTACATAGATGCATGATCCTACCAAATCAAAAACAACATTATTTGAAAATCTTTGTCTATCAACATTCTATAGGAAAACCTGTGAAACACGTAATATTCAGTATCCAACTTCATTTCCCGATATACCTGTATCTTCTCTTGTTTCGCCTTGTGTGGATCGTACGTTCTATTGCATCCACATTTGCATTAAACCACTTTGGTCTTCCGGTTGACAGCATGAGATATCCCAACACTAATCCAAGAAAGGTTCCGCATCCATATCCCAACATGACTACTTTCCATATAAATCGACTCTCCTCGTCCTCTTCATCACCATCAACTTTAACATTTGGGGTACTTGGATTCTCACACTTTTTGGGTAATGGAAATCCACAAAGTCCCGAATTCCCTCCAAATGAGTTTACATCAAATGTGTTGAATTGTTTCCCGTGTGGAATACGTCCCACAAGATGGTTATGTGAAAGATTTAAGACTGCAAGACCCCTTATGTCTGCAAGTCTTTGAGGGATCTCACCTGTGAATTGGTTCCAAGATAGGTCTAAGGATTCGATATTAGAGAGATTACCTAGAGCAATCGGGATTCGACCATAAAGGCCGTTGTGAGATAAATTAAGCACTTTCAATGAGCTAAGGCTACCAATGACATTTGGAATCACTCCTTCAAATCTATTATGAGATAGATCTACAACAATGTAGTCAACCAAAAGTTTTTGAAATAAGAGTTCCAAATCTTTTACCACAATTATGACCTCGTAAGTCCTTCCACTTATGGTCAAGTATTCTGGTTTTGAGCTCTTCTTTGGGGCATCCTTCATGGAATTGAAATTCTGAAGATATTTCCCAGGGAGATGGCCTACAAACCCATTATGAGATAAGTCGAGGACTCGCAGACTAGAAAATGGGAGTTGTGTTGTAGAAGACGTTTCAATGGGACCTTGAAAATTGTTTGATCTTAGGACAAGAACCAACAACTTTGGGAGGTCTCTTGACCATATTGGGAATGTGCCATTTAAGTTGTTGTTTCCCAAATCAAGAACTTTTAAGGATTGACATTTTGATAAAGAGCTTGGAACCCCTCCTTCTAATTGATTTCCGTTCAAAATAAGCCCCTCTAATCTTCCACAATTCTTGAATACATCTGGAATGGTGTCACTAAGAAAGTTGTTCCCCAAATTTATCACCTCAAGAGAAGACATGATGTTTCCAAAGTATTGTGGAATCACTCCACCAAAGCTATTATTGGACATATCCAAATACCTTAGAAAGCTGCAGATCGACAAAGCATCTACAAACTTCAATAATTCATCATCATCTTCCCCACTTCCAAAACTATTAGAACTAAGTGATACGATTACAAGGTTGCAAATTTTAAGAGAAGTGATGACTAGTTTTCCTGAGAAATTATTTCGAGCTACATCTAGGACTTTTAATTCGGAAGAACTGAGAAGGGACGGTGGAAGGGAACCTGTAAACTGGTTATCTGACAAAGAAATTTTTTTAAGACGAGGCTGCATCAAACCAACGTTTATAGGTAGTTTACCAGTAAGTCTATTATTATTAAGAGTTACTTCTTCTAGAGACGAAAGATTGTACAAAGAACGTGGCACGGTACCGACAAGGTTATTTTCATGCAATGCAATTCTTGTCAGTTTACTCAGCTGGTGGAAGACATCTGGAATTCTCCCCCGAAGTCCACAATTGATAAACAATAAAGTGTCTAGAAATGTCAGATTCCCGATGAACCGTGGAATACCACCTTCTAAGTTGATTTTGTGAAAAATTAGTGTGTTTAACATGGACAATGAACCAAACTCGTCTGGGATCTTGCCAACTAGATTATTGTTACCCATGTCAAGAACTTCAAGGTTAGAGCAATTTGCTAAGCTGGCTGGAATCTTTCCTTGGAAAGAGTTGTTATATAGACGTAGTTCTTGTAATCTAATGAGACGGCCCACTTGTGGTGGAATTTCACCAGAAAGTGAGTTGTTGTAGAGCACAATCTCTCTGAGAAAACTTAGATTTCCAATGAAAGGAGACAAAGAACCAGATAAGCCTCGAGATGAAAGATCCAAGATGGCGACTCTTTGATGACGGGGACTGCAAGTAATACCTTCCCACTGGCAAAAATGAATGGAGTCGTTCCATGAGCTCATGACACCGTGTGGGTCACCATTAATCTTGGATTTAATGGCGAGTAATGCCACACGATCATCAACAGCTTTTGTGTGTATAACGGTGGAAAACGCTATGATTTGCACAAATGTGAAGACAAGAAATGGGATTGCTTGTTTGTTTGGTAACCAAGGATTCATGGCTTGTTGAATGCAATCTGGTATAATTTTTTTTCTATTTTGTTGTGCTTAGGCATAAACTAGTCAATTGACATCTTCTCCCTGTTGGATTAAAATTGTATCTAAACTATAATAAGAACAAAACAAATGAAACAAGACAAAGGTAAAAGAAAATGCTACTCGAAACCGAAGTTGTGCCATGAAAGAATCACTGCCTTGAAAGCGAATTTCGGCACGACCGTGGTGCAATCCTAGAATGCCGATCGCTCCCCAAGGTTAACACAACTAGTCAACCAACATGTGCACTCATGGTAGATGACTTGGAACTTGCATAAAACAATTGCCCCAAATGAATTGTTGATACACGAATATGGAAAAGAACAGAGATTGGTTTTGAAACAATTAGATGATAATGTGTGATCTTTTCCATTTATCTAATGAGTGAGTCTACATGAAGGTTTTATATTCATGTATAGGCTCCGCTCTTTAATGGTGCAATAAACCAATTTAAAGAGACATTAAACTCATTAATATTCAAATGTGAAACACCAAACTTGGTCAATCAAAACTGACGAAATATTTTAACAACTTTGAATATTGAAATAAACATCCATGATGGTATTTGATAGAAATTAAGTAGTATGCCATTAAATCATTTAATACTATTCAAACACTCCCTAATATGTGTTTATTAGTCAAAGCTTTGAGCCACGCTTGTGAGGGAAAACTTTAAATGGTCAAAGTCTTTCACAAATAGGCCCATATTTAAGTGTTCTTGTTTACTTCTGAGACTTTAGGACACCAAAGGCTTAGAATTTTAGCCCTTGATTGTCCCTGTCAGAAATTTTAGTCCTTACTCTCATTTATATTTCCTTAGACCAATACAGGTTATCCCAGCCAATGTTGACTCTGCCACAAATTATGAAAGTCAAATTTTTGGTGATTCCATACTTTTTATGCTAATGTATATTTTTTTACCACCAACTCAAAAAATAACATATACAACGAGATACCTGAAATATTATTCAGTTTCAGATTTTTAAGCTAATTGTGACTGAGCACTATTACTTATTGAAAAAAAAAGGTAAGTAATTATTTGACTTTAAAATCATTTACGAACGTAAACAGCAGGCTTTTTCAACTTCTTGAACTTGATACCTACTATATGGCGGCAAATGGGAGGGGGACGTTGTGTCGGGTAAGTGTTTGGGTCAAAACGTGACCATTTGGAAGAACAGGTCAGGTTGACCCGTTAGTTTTCACCAAATTTTTTTCTTTCTTTTTAAAGCTAATGAAACATATTAGATAGAATTAATCATGGCGAGGATGAAGGGTCAGAATAAGTGTCATTAAAATTATCAACTCTTCGACATTCTATTAATCGAGTACGTATGGAATTAATACTACATGTATACAACTAAGATAATAAGCAGATTGAGAAGATGATAGATTCATCTTCTTTTTAGAATATATATTAGCCTCACTGCAAACATCAAATGCTGGTGCGTAATGGATTAAAACCCTTAATGAACATCATGATATTGCATGCTGTATATTTGTGAAAATGTGTCAAACTTAATCAAGAGGAATGTTGAATTTTCCAGTTTCCCGACATAATAAACTGACAGTCAACTTTTTAGAAGAAAAATTATATACTATAGAATTTCTCCTCCCTTCATTCAAACGATATGAGTACGACGGGCCAAATCTGATGGTGGCAATTGTGAATGGCGGCTCAGGTCTGAGAGTTGTCTTAGGATTTTATTTTGAGGATATGAGTTGTTGTGGATGGTGGTTGTGATGGCGAGTCTCGCGGCGGTGGTAGCGTGACAGTGGGTAGCATGTATGTTTGAAGTAAATGATGAGGGCTTATAACAAAGAAGATGATGGTGAATGATGAATGAGATGTAGAATCGTTGTTGCACATGTTATCACAGGTTCCACAAACACAAGATTGACAAGATATAACAAGAATTGATTCTATAATTACTAACAACATAAACTATTTACATTGTATTATTGGACACACTATAAAACGTTTCTGTGTACTACATATATATAGGGTATGAATCGGTATGATTCAACCATTGTGACTATTCGAATGGGTGTAACCCAACCAATGTGTCTGTTCATAAATTCTGTAACTAACTATAATAACTACCATAACCGTTATTCGGTTATTAACTAACAAACTAACATATTCAGCCCCTTGGCTTCTGTTTGTTACATATACACCACAAGACTTATGCAATTATTGTGCAACATTTCCTCCCTAATTGTTTAAGTCTTGTTCTTCAAATCTTCATCGCATTCTTCCTTTCCATTGTCTTCGCGTTAGTATCATAAAATCCCGAACTACTGTTGTTGCTGCCTCGTTTTTTCAAACCAAAACCTTCGGTTTTCTTTTTTATTTGTGTCGAATTTGTTTCTGTCCAACAAACCAAACGAGTTCTCCTTTTTTCTTTTCGGTATTAATAACTTCTCCACGTTGCTATCTCCTTCTTGTGTGTTGTCTTGATTTCGTCTCCACAAACGTCTCCTAGATCCCTTCTAGTTCACGGTATCCTTCCAAGTGATCTACGTTGTGTTTTTTCCTTTTACTTCGAAATCCAAATCTTTCCCTCACACAATCCTTGAATACTTCTTGGTATTCTTTTCAAAAACAAACCCTTAAACCTGACTCCAAACATTGTCTCTTCCATATTGCCCTTCAATCTAACAACATCATGTGCAGTCTTGCATCTCTTCCTTGGAGATTCTTCGTGTGCATCCTCTACTTCAGCATCTAACTTTGCATCAACCTGTGGTCCATGAATGTCTGCAGCACCTCTGCCATCTGCCACAACTGGTTTTCCTTGCATTGATCATGCATCAACCTGTGGTCCATGAATGTCTGCAGCACCTCTGCCATCCGCCACAACTGGTTTTCCTTGCATTGATCTCTTTGCTTCCTCATAGTATATCTTCACCAATGCTATGTACTCCTTATAGCATTCTTTAATTGCATCCTTGTCTTCCTGTTGTCAGGCCTTGTATGTTTGTTTCTTCCAGCAAACGTACTTCATTCTTCAGAATTGTTGTGCCAACAATCCTTGGTGTCGTCTTCCCTTTTAATTCTTTTGATCTTCTTGATCGAAAGTTGAATCAAACTTGTAATCTTGCAATCTTCTTTTTTTATGCCATTTCCTAGGTTTTGAACCTTTGGCTCTAGATACCAATGTAGAATCGTTGTTGCACATGTTATCACAGGTTCCACAAACACAAGATTGACAAGAATTGATTCTATAATTACTAACAACATAAACTATTTACATTGTATTATTGGACACACTATAAAACGTTTCTGTGTACTACATATATATAGGGTATGAATCGGTATGATTCAACCATTGTGACTATTCGAATGGGTGTAACCCAACCAATGTGTCTGTTCATAAATTCTGTAACTAACTATAATAACTACCATAACCGTTATTCGGTTATTAACTAACAAACTAACATATTCAGCCCCTTGGCTTCTGTTTGTTACATATACACCACAAGACTTATGCAATTATTGTGCAACATGAGAAAGCATGGAAGTATGTTTTTTTGCCAGTGGAGATATGATGGTGAAGAACTGAAGATTAATCGGTTTTAAAAATCGAATGAGTACCCATTTTATGTTGGTTGCTGGTTTTAAGAAGGTTTTAGAGTTAAAGTTTAAGGGAAATGGGATTATGGTTATGTTTAGTAGCTTTAAGAACAAAAAATAAGAAGGTTGAAGATGAAGTGTACAAAGACTGATATACCCTCATGTGAAAGGCACATGAGGCGTTTTAACGGATGTTGTTTGGAAAATACCTCGACAACAAACCCGAAGTTCGATAGCGGAACAGTAGATCGCGATTTATACCGAGCACAAGTAGCAAAACGAGAGACTACAAAGAAATCGACAAGAATATATGCACACGTTATTACCCTCGAACACTCCTTTATTAGAACCAATAAAGATTACAACGAGGAAGAAGAATGTTAAACTAGCATCCCCTCATCTCTATTTATAGAGATGAGGGGGTAAAGAAACAATGGTTTGAGTCGGCAAAGGAATACCCAACCGACTCCTTTATGAAACCGACCACATGGGCCTTCCTTTCCTTGCAAGGCAAGCTTAACCAATCCTAGTTATAGTCTAGTCCTAATCTTAATTACATTGTACATTTAAACCCCTAATATATGTTAAGTGTACTCCTAATATTCAACAGATGTATTTAACGGCCGTTACTGATAAGGATCGATTATGTTACGAAAATTCATTATAAGGATTAGACATGCAAAAAAAGTCGATGGACTGTGATAGGGATTTCGCCCAAACCATAAGGACGAATGGTGTAATTTACTCTTTTTTTTTCTTTTTTTTTTCTTTTTTTTAAGATGTTATACTTTATACGTGGTGTGTGATAAGGGTTAACTATTTTTTTTTAACTAGTAATAGTCAAACGTGTCTAAAAAGTTAACTTACCATAATTTACACTCAAATAATCACAAGTTTGGACTTTTTTAACTGGTGTGCTAAGGAAACAATGCAAAACGGGTGTTTGGTAGGATGGAAAGGAAAGCTAAGAGAGGATGTTGTGGTCTCGTTGTTGCAACTCGTCGTCCTACGTGGAGGAGCCTTGTGGTTCGTTTTTGCTCGCCACCACACCAGGTGGAGCTCGCCACAGCTCGCAAGTGAGCAAGTGCTCGTCTGCACAACGAGCTTGAGCCTTCTGCAAATAGTCTTTTTTTATTTTCTTTTTCTTTTCTTGTATTTATTTGATATGTAATGGGTTTGTAAAATGTTTTAAATATAAGATTAAAAGTATATTTGGAGATGTAAATGATTTGTAAAATGTTTTAAATATGGAAACTTGTAAATGAGTAATTGTTTTTAAAAAACAAAATGAAAATACATTAAACACGGAATTAAAATACATAATACATGGAATTGAAATACATGAAACAACGTACGATTAACCTACGATTAAAATAAAATACGAATCAAGAAAATGATTCAGTCTGTGACATAGCCCTCGTCAGTCGAATAGAAGGCACTCGAATCGTCCTCACTCGATGGCACACGGTCTAATCCCATTTTCCATCGCCATTCAGCTCGACGGTTTCGACGATCCTATTTAGCTTTTGCTCGCGCCTCACGAGCTCTTGCCTCACGTTCTTCCTCTGCTTGAAACTCTAAGAAGACTTGCATATCTTGCTCATACAATTCTTCATCAGTCAACCCAAATGTATTGGGTTGGTTTTGTGGTGGATAGTTTGCCAGTTGATTGTTTTGGGGTGGATTGTTTGCTTTTATTATGGGTGGAAACAGAACTTCCGGTGGTGTATTTGCTGGTGGATTGTCATATGGGAAGACGGGAAACAGATCTTGTGGTGGATAGTTTTGGGGTTGATTGTCGTATGGGAAGACGAGGAAAAGATCTTCAGGTGGGGTGTTGTAAACTGACTCGTTATCTGGTGAATTATCGTGAGACATTATTTTGAGAGAATTGTTAGTGAATTATGTATGAGTTGTGTATGTAAGGCGAACATCTGAGAATAGATATTTATAGGACCGTTTGTCCGCTCTTTTTATGAAATTTGAATTTTAAACGTTTTAAATTTGAATTTTAAACGATTGAAATTTGAATTTTAAACGTTTGAAATTTGAATTTTTAATATATGCCGATCTTTTTTAAAATTTGAAATTTAAACATTTGTTCGCTCTTTTTGAAGGTTTATGCACATGTTTTTTATGAATTTGAATTTTAAAAGTTTAACCGCCCATTATTTGAATTTCAAATTTTAACCCATATCCCGCTCTATTTTTGAAATTTGAATTTCTAAACACCCCTATTGATGAGGCGAAAAATGATCCGTTTTAGGGGGTCATTTAAGCCGGAAGTTGGATTTATTTGATCAAATATTGCCCTAAATCGTTCCTTTTGTGATTTTAGGTACTTTGGGAGTGAATTCTGGAAAAGGAAGCATTTTGGACGTTTTTGGAGCATAAAAGTGAAGAAAACGGCAAAGTCTTAATTTTCCTTGCTCGGAACAGTACCTGACGGCGTCAAGAAGGTTTTTATGATGGCGTCAAGAGCAATTTTGGTGACGGCCCAGAGAAAACGTGACGGCGTCATATCAAGGCCGTCAAGAGTAAAAGTGGTGACGGCCCAGAACAAGATTACACATGACGGCGTCAGATATGGATCTAGGCAATCCAAGAATATTTTTGGCGGCGGGTTGACAGCGTCAGAAGTTTCTTCTTGAAGCCGTCACCTTAGTAAATCTATATATAGTCTTTGTAATTTTCATTCTAAAGGGAGGAGAATTTTAGGGTCGAACTTAATAAACCCTAACACGACTTTTACAGTATTTTCAAGGGTTTTCACCCCTTGAAACCCTTCATGTTCAATTGAGATAAGTATCCTTTCAATTCATTCAATATGTCTATGTGTTGTTTGAATATATCTTACGCTTGTCTTAATTTTAACATGCTAGGCTAGATCTCTTGTGTGTTTGCTTAGATGTAATGAAACAGGTTGATTGCTTGTTTATAGTTGTAATGGATGAATGATTTCAATGTTAGGCTTAAGAAAACTGGCAGATCTCCATTGTGTAACTTGCTTGAACGTCTTAAGAAACATGAACCGATGTGTACTAGGTTTTTATGGTTGTATTTAATGCATGAGCGAATTCTAGTGATCCCATGTTAGGAGCTTCTTGCAGGCTCAACATAGGAGTGAAGTAGGAGCTTATAGAATTGGGGAAGTAAGTACGCCACCCCATGATTGGTATTAAGGAATATACCCCGTCATCCACGCAACTGTAACAAACAATTAACCTGTAAAAGATATCTAGGGAGTAGTGAAATCTAAGTAAACACAATTCTCCCATCCACTGTTCACACCATACTAGTTTAATTAGTTTATTTACATTTCTGTTATTTTAATTTTGATTGCATTTTAGTTATTGGGTTAGTTGACTAGCAACTAATTTCGCCCATTCTTCCAAAACCGAGATTTTTACTTGCTTTCATAAAAACATAAAAAATACAAAAAGAATCATCCCTCACCTCTAGACCTAGTTTTTAGGCTTTCTAATCCTAGCGACACTATTCCTGAGTTGAACGATCAATCCCCCGGTACTTGTCACTATACTATACTACAACGATCAGGTACACTGCCTGGTGGGGGTTGTAAGCTTCTCGAGATCCCTCGAGAGGTAAAGCCTGGTGCAATTCCCACGCATCAAGTTTTTGGCGCCGTTGCCGGGGAATAGTTATTGTCTAGGTTAGAATTTCTTTTTATTAGGTCTACTTGCTAGATTCCTTTCTAGTAAGATTTTATTTTTATTTTTAGGTTTTCTTTAGTCTATCTATTTCTTCGTGTTTTTGTTCGTAACTTTTTACCATCCGACATCATGGAAGGTGGTAACATCTTTGAACCCATCAACCCACCACAACAAGACCACCCACAATACCCACCACTAGCTAACCAACCTCTTAGGCCCCGAACCCTAGGAGAGTATTCCCGACCTAGCCACCAAGGCTATTGAAACACTATTGAGCTCACCCAATGAGCCAATGTGTCTCCCTTGCGATCCGACACCATCCTGTTGGTGCAAAGCGGATGTGCATTCCATGGAATTCGTTCCGAAGATCCTAATCAACATCTTAAGGACTTCCTTAAAATCGTAGATTCTATAGACCTTGATGTTACAACTAGAGAGTCGACCCGATTTCGCCTATTCCAATTCTCTCTACGTGATCAAGCTAGTCAATGGCTTGAACGTTTACCCGTGGGATCCATCACCTCATGGGATGATCTCGCCACTCGTTTCCTTGCTCAATTTTTCCCACCGGGGAGTACTACCAAGCATAGAAATGATATCTTGATGTTCCAACAACGTCAAGGTGAAACTCTATATGAAGCATGGACTCGTTTCAAGGACTTACTCTAAGAAGTCCCTCATCATGGCATAGATCTTTAGCTCTAAGTCCAAATCTTCTATGACCATATCGATCTCTCCACAAGGTGACCCATTGACCAATCGGCCGGTGGCAAGCTACATGATCTAAGTGCGGAAGAATCATGGGAACTCATAGAAGATCTTGCTCTCTATGACAACGAAAGTTGGAATGATCCCCGTGATTTGAACAAAACGGTCAAGGCAATATCTTTGCCTTCGAACAATTCTAGCACTCCCGACCGTAGGATCATGGAACTTGAGGACCAAGTCAAGTTTCTCATGAAATCTTACGAAGCTCCTAAGCCTTCAAGCCAAGTGAACAAAATCACTTCTTCATGCGAATTATGTAGTGGTCCCCATGACACTCGTGATTGCGTGGAACTCCCCGGAACAGCTTTTGCGGACTATGCATCTTCGCGTATCGACGAAGCGGGAGATAAGTGGTACACTTTCAAACCCGAGCCAAACCATTACGGTGATTCCTACAACCCTTCTTGGAAAAATCACCCGAACCTTAGGTGGAAACAAAACCAAAACAATTCTTCCAATCCGCCTAATCGCTACCAACCAAACGGTCCACCCTCTAACCGTACTTTCAACAACAATCCTTCTAATAACTATGGTAGTACCAACAATCTTGAAGGATTGATGTCCAAGTTTATGGCATCTCAAGAAGCTCGCATAGCTAGGTTTGAAACCGAATTCAATCAACAACAAACGGAGATGACTAATAAGATCGACAACTTGTTGAAAGCCCTCAACAAACAAGCGCTAACTACACCTAGGAAGGATACTAGGGACGCCAATAGCGGAATCCAAACTAAGGACCCCTCGTTGTCCAAACACGTCCACTTTGTCAATGTTGTCACCGTTAAACCAATTGATAATGAGATAGAGGAAAGTGACAAGGATGAAGTTGGAATAGAAACCGAGCCTAGGGATAAAATTAAAGAAGTTGAGGTTAATAAGGGAGAAAAGTTAGGGGAAGCAGAGACTGTAGAAGAGTACTTTGATAAGTTGCCCACCAAGGAAGAACGGGAATATCACAGAGATTTATTCGATGATCCCGAGACACCATATATCCTTGGTTCACCCCTTATTAAAGCAGGCGATTCCTCTAACATTAACATACCATGCAACATTGGGCATATGCATGTATGGAAAGCTTATATCGATCCTAGGTCTCCTATAAACATCATGACTAGGACTTATTATAATTGGGTAATGAAGAAACAACTTGGTTATAGGATAATGCCCAACAAGAACTTGATAAGTAATTTTGTAGGTAGAGTGAAAGGATTGTATGTGATTGTGGGAAATTTCACTTATGAGACCGATTTTATGATAGTAGAGGATACTCGTCCGGTGATAGATGCTTGCCTAAGTCAAGTAGTGTTCGGAAAACCGTTCGTTGAGGCCACTAAGATGAGTTATGATCCGACTCTAGGGATAGTTAGGTTCAAGGAAGAGAATGATGAGATTGCCTACCAAAAGCCCTATAAGATTGAGCAATACCGCCTCCTATCGAACATAGAAAAAGAACACAAACAAGCGGCTTACTATAGGAATGATGAGGATAGACGTAGAGGAGTAGAGTATGTGATGAATAGGATGCTTGGTTTCTACAAAGAATGCTGGCAACTAGGTCCGGAATACAAAACTAATATAGGAGATGACCTAGAGAGTGAAACCAATGATGAGGTCATGTAGTAACCCATGACCTTGAGTCTAGCTACAAGACTCGTAAATAAAGAAAAACGCTTCTTGGGAGGCAACCCATGCTTTGTGTGATTGTTATTTTGTTTGATTGTTATTTGTTTCCGTATGCATGCTTTATTTTTATTGTTGGTAAATCATGTTTCAAAACTAAAATGGTGAAAATACTTTATTTTGTCGTTTGGCTTAGTCTTAACTTCATCCAAAGGTATTTCGCAAAAGATAAGTGTAAGGGGAAACCCCAAATATGTTTTTAAGAAACAAAATTGATCATGATTCTCCACAATATTAAATGAACATGTGTATTCATATTTGTTAGAGTCAAATGCTTGTATCGAGTCATAATGATGTTTTGCAGGATTTTCCAAGAAGTTGGACATAAGTTTTTCCAGAAATTTTCTGAAAACTTAACGTAAGAATTTCTGCAGGTCACTTCTGACGGCGTCAGGAAGAAATTCTTGACGGCGTCACGTGTAAAAATCTGGAAATTTCGCTAGTTTTGTTTTTCTAACGGAGTCTTAAAGTTTTTTGTTGAATCTTTAGTTTTATAAACTCCAGGGAATCTGCAAACATCATTCCACAAGCATTATATCTTACTTTATTTTCTAGGATTTGTTAGTATATATAGATTACCGCCGATTTTACGCGAGGTTGCCTTGTTTGTTTTCTCAGGTTTAACAGGTTATGTATGACAAGAAGATGATTTATATTCTGGAAGGGTAGCTTTGATTGTTCATTTTATTTGAGGAAAATTTAACCGTGTTACCACACTATCCATACCGAGCGAATCAGGGGAGTATTTGATTTCATTCTTTTACCTATAATTGAACATTGGGGACAATGTTCATCCTAAGTGTAAGGGGAGGGTAAAATGATGATACCTCATAGGATACACTTTCGCTTGAGTTTGTTTGTTTAATGGTAGATGTGTAATAACACTATGAGAAATACTTGTTAGTGTAATTTTAGCGCCAAATTTAAAATTTTTTACAACATTTAGGAGTGAAACTTTAGCCTTAGAAAGCGTCTCATGGATAGGAGTCATATGACTAGCACAAAACCGTACAATTCAGAAAAATTTTCCACCCAAATATGTGAGGTTCGCCTTTAGATTTGATAGGAAAAGCATTTACTATTAGTGCTTATGAGTGTACCGGTAGCATTTATATTCTAGAACTTGCGTTAGTGATGCATCCCGAGACCGCTAGTGAGACTACATTCGTGTAGTAGGATTTACTACATGATAAGAGGCATTAGGATCACCCTTGTGTTAAACCCGTATCATAATTACTTGACCATTTAAGTCATATTACTTGGCTAGTTAAGTCAACTAATTTTTCCCACACCCTTAGCGTTGTACTCATTTTTAGTACACGAAACCCCTAGTACACCCCTCCGAGCCTATCTTTTCGTTTCTAACTTTAAGCATCTTACTTAAAGGAAGAATTTGTTACAACCAACTTAAGTGTACACCCAAATCGCCTTAGCCTTCCGTGTATGCACTTATCTTTAGTGCATTATTGTTATTTGTTAAACCCTTAGTTAATTATCTAATTGATTACATGGTTGCTAAGTCGAGTCATATCCTTGTACATATTGTTTTGGGACGATTGAGACTCATGGGTAAAGTACTAATCTTATGGAGTAATGGGGAAGAACATCTATTATTACCCCCATATATACGTTAATCTTAAAAAGTACTCCAAGTATTTTGATTATCTTAATTCGAGTCATTAGATTAGTTTATTGTCAAGTATATAAAAATTCAAGTGTAAGAGGAATGTTTATTCCCTATGATGTATTATTTTGGATGGTAGGGTAACAGTGTATGCAAAAAAAAAAAAAAAAAAAAAAAAAAAAAAAAAAACCGGACTACCATCCTGTTTCATTCTATGTTTATTTTATGTTTTTGTTATTTTTCATTTATTAGCTTAAGTCGAGTCTAGTCTTGGCTTAGGAACGCCATATTGTGCATGTAATTAACCAAGATGATTAACTCGCCACCAGTAAAGATTGCCTATATCCAACAAAACCGTGTATTCCGTATCCCTACACCGAACGTTATAACCCTTTAAAAGACCTCTTTGATAGTTTATCCTAGTTTCTTACGCCATGTGGTGGAGGTTTGATCATTTCCCAAGCCTATGGTAATCTATTTTGCTATGACAGGTAGTGAGAGATGTTTTCCATTTCCATATTGTGATATATACTTTATTACACCCGAGAGATGTGAGTATCTAAACACTATTTGTGAGGTGCTAGTATATGACCTCCGTGCTTGTCTTTGGTCTTTAGTGGAACGATTATTTGTTGTAATTACTTTTATATTAGTGTTAAATGACCCCTAACTTGTATTTTGATTAGAATAAAAGCGCATTTGCTTGAGGACAAGCAAATCTCAAGTGTGAAGGTATATGATGAGGCGAAAAATGATCCGTTTTTAGGGGGTCATTTAAGCCGGAAGTTGGATTTATTTGATCAAATATTGCCCTAAATCGTTCCTTTTGTGATTTTAGGTACTTTGGGAGTGAATTCTGGAAAAGGAAGCATTTTGGACGTTTTTAGAGCATAAAAGTGAAGAAAACGGCAAAGTCTTAATTTTCCTTGCTGGGAACAGTACCTGACGGCGTCAAGAAGGATTTTATGACGGCGTCAAGAGCAATTTTGGTGACGGCCCAGAGAAAACGTGACGGCGTCATATCAAGGCCGTCAAGAGTAAAAGTGGTGATGGCCCAGAACAAGATTACACATGACGGCGTCAGATCTGGATCTAGGCAATCCGAGAATATTTTTGGCGGCGGGTTGACGGCGTCAGAAGTTTCTTCTTGACGCTGTCACCTTAGTAAATCTATATATAGTCTTTGTAATTTTCATTCTAAAGGGAGGAAAATTTTAGGGCCAAACTTAATAAACCCTAACACGACTTTTACAGTATTTTCAAGGGTTTTCACCCCTTGAAACCCTTCATGTTCAATTGAGATAAGTATCCTTTCAATTCATTCAATATGTCTATGTGTTGTTTGAATATATCTTACGCTTGTCTTAATTTTAACATGCTAGGCTAGATCTCTTGTGTGTTTGCTTAGAAGTAATGAAACCTAGATGTTGATTATAGGTTGATTGCTTGTTTATAGTTGTAATGGATGAATGATTTCAATGTTAGGCTTAAGAAAACTGGCAGATCTCCATTGTGTAACTTGCTTGAACGTCTTAAGAAACATGAACCGATGTGTACTAGGTTTTTATGGTTGTATTTAATGCATGAGCGAATTCTAGTGATCCCATGTTAGGAGCTTCTTGAAGGCTCGACATAGGAGTGAAGTAGGAGCTTATAGAATTGGGGAAGTAAGTACGCCACCCCATGATTGGTATTAAGGAATATACCCCGTCATCCACGCAACTGTAACAAACAATTAACCTGTAAAAGATATCTAGGGAGTAGTGAAATCTAAGTAAACACAATTCTCCCATCCACTGTTCACACCATACTAGTTTAATTAGTTTATTTACATTTCTGTTATTTTAATTTTGATTGCATTTTAGTTATTGGGTTAGTTGACTAGCAACTAATTCCGCCCATTCTTCCAAAACCGAGATTTTTACTTGCTTTCATAAAAACATAAAAAATACAAAAAGAATCATCCCTCACCTCTAGACCTAGTTTTTAGGCTTTCTAATCCTAGCGACACTATTCCTGAGTTGAACGATCAATCCCCCGGTACTTGTCACTATACTATACTACAACGATCAGGTACACTGCCTGGTGGGGGTTGTAAGCTTCTCGAGATCCCTCGAGAGGTAAAGCCTGGTGTAATTCCCACGCATCACCTATATAAAGCATCACATAACATACTATTTTGCATCCACTTCACTTTCTATACAATTTTACTATGGCTAATCGTTGGTCTGTTGAAGAAGAAAACTTGCTAGCCGACATATGGCTAAATGTTCACGAATTCCATAGCGAAACCGTTTTTTGAAATACTGTTACAGAAAGGTTCAACAACCAATCTGTCGGTCTTTTTCATAGCGAAAGCCAGACAACAGGTAAGTGGGCAGGAATGAGCTGCGAATGTCAAAAATTCAATGATATTTACTTGAGCGTGCAGCTTAATGACGAGGTCAATGATCGTCTGCACACTACAATGAACATTTTCAGAGAACGCTTTGGTGGGCAAGGCTTCAAATATCTTAACGTGTGGTTCATTTTGAGAAACAGCCCCTTTGGAACAGATATTGGGTTTAATGGCTTTTGTAGTTATGTATCGTCAGTATTTGTATTTCCGTATCGCTTGTGTTTGTATTTCCGTATCGTGAGTATTTGTATTTCCGTATCGTATGTGTTTGTATGTCCGTAGCGTGAGTATTTGAATAAAACTTCATGTTCGTTTCATATTGTTATTTTAACCGTATCGTTATTTTACGTTTCGTATGTATTTATTTTCTTGTAGTGTATTTTTAATTTAATGAAATGAATTTATTTTATTTAAAAAAATGAAAAAACAAATAAATTTGTAAGTGGTGAGCCCCAAATAATTAAGTTGAGGTTAGTTATGAGTGAGGAGGAGGTTAGTTGTGAAGAGGTATTAAGGTGATGTGGAAGATGTGGCCCCAAATGAGCAATTCATGCTCTTCACCATACCTTCCACTCAAAGAATCGTCAAATGAATTGATTCTCATGTTTGTTTCACTAAAGAATGGAAATACGGGATTTAGTTTCCATTCTTATGAATCGATTTTGATTCTCATAAAAAAGTGAAGAGTCATGAGAATTGAAAATTTACTAAGGGCCTTCTCTTTTATCATTCCCATAAAGAATCACTAGCAAAGTAAAAAAATGAGGGGAATAAACATTCACATATTTGTTATCCCCATTTATGCTATATTATATCTTCACTTCTAAAACGTCATTTTCATCCTCGATTGTGCTCATATTCTGGCGACCAATATGGGTTTTATTATCATATTTCAGCGAAATATACAAAATCCAAAAAAACTTAAAATCAACCAAATCAAAAAACAATTACTATAATAGATGCAAATCGTTTAACTTCAACTCTGGTCAAACCAACAAGTTTTTTTTTTATTTTTTTATTTTTTTATTTTATTTTATTTTTTTTTAAATTATTCCCCGGCCCTCGCACACCGACTTGATCTCTAAAACCCACATAAAATACTAATATAACAAGTTTGTGTTTTTCTAAGTCTTTGTTATTTGATACGGTAGTTAAACGATATGGTTTGACCAAAATATTTGTTTTACAATTTGGTCCGGTAGCTAAAAAATGAGAATATTTATGTGTTTAGGACATAGTAATGATGTGTATTGGGAAAGTTGATCAAGATAAAAACAAAAAAATATTTTTTTGATCGGAAATTGGCTGGAAATTGGTCGGAGAAGAAGATGTGAGGAGGTGTTGACCTGCAACTGTTAGTATTGGTATGTATCCTTACATTGCAACCATTAATTAATTACATGTTCATTCAATTTTTGCTTTGATTCTTTGTTCATACCAAACAAATGATTCAATTTTCTAATTCATTCCGGTACTCAATTCTATGCACCTACCAAACAACGAACCTTTCTCCGTTTTCTTTAAGTCATTCTCTTTGTCCGCTATTCCATTTTTAATGTCATTTCCATTTTTTACAATTCATTCGTACCAAACATCCGGTAACTGGAGATTTTTTTTCCTTGTTGTTTGAGGTGTACCAAAAATACGCCAGTATTTTTTTGTGAGTAATACCGATTATCGGCTAAAACATCAGGGTATATATAGTAAGCGTTTTAGACTTACAGATTGTAAGTATATAAAAAAATTGAATAAAGGAAAGCTTAATTACTAGATGAGCAATTATAAAAACGTATGTTGCGATTTTATGATATAAACCCTTCTTGTTTGACATAAGTTTTTGACGACGTTCATGCCGTAAGCATTTATACGGATATATAAACTAGTAAAAGGATGGGGATCTCCATTCAGTAGAAACAGTATAGACGGAACTTGACAAGTTTTTTTTGAGAAATCAACCTACAACGTATTTATTTTAGATGGCTAATTTACATTTTGATTTAACACTAGTACTAATGATGCCTAACACTACAAAGTGTAAAGATAAAAAATGTACTTGTGGCTAAAATTTTTGGAGAAGTGGCCACGACCCCTCCCATAAAGTGGAGTCTTTTTTGCTATAATTAATGTACGTAGCCATACCATTTAATCATCCCAAAGTGTTTCATGGTTTTTTTTTTAAACTTTCGAGCCACTTTTTCGAACATATAATATATATAATAGTTGTCGCTATACATGTTGGTAGTATATGTCGATCACAATGGTTGTAAGACCACAGGCGGATTTAGGCATGTGCCAGATGGTGGCCAGGAACCACCTTAGTTTAGCTTATGGTCTGCCACTGTGTACGTAAGACCATCATATACAATTACAAACTGATTTACTATATTAAGATTCAACATCATAATAACAAATTAACACATGATCAGCCCACTGACCAATTACATTAACTAACAAACCTTTTCAATAAGTTAAATATACATATCCTCAAAAACCTTACATAGATGCATGATCCTCCCAAATCAAAAACAACATTATTTGAAAATCTTTGTCTATCAACATTCTATAGGAAAACCTGTGAAACACGTAATATTCAGTATCCAACTTCATTTCCCGATATACCTGTATCTTATCTTGTTTCGCCTTGTGTGGATCATATGCTCTATTGCATCCACATTTGCATTAAACCACTTTGGTCTTCCGGTTGACAACATGAGACAACCCAACACTAATCCAAGAAAGGTTCCGCATCCATATCCCAACATGACCACTTTCCATGTAAATCGACTCTCCTCGTCCTCTTCATCACCATCAACTTTAACATTTGGGGTACTTGGATTCTCACACTTTTTGGGTAATGGAAATCCACAAAGTCCCGAATTCCCTCCAAATGAGTTTACATCAAATGTGCTGAATTGTTTTCCTTGCGGAATACGTCCCACAAGATGGTTATGTGAAAGATTTAGGACTTCAATACCCGTTATGTCTGCAAGTCTTTGAGGGATCTCACCTGTGAATTGGTTCCAAGACAAGTCTAGTGATTCAAGTTTAGAGAGATTGCCTAGAGCACTTGGGATTCGACCTTTGAGGTTGTTGTGAGATATATTAAGCACTATCAATGAGCTAAGGCTACCAATGACATTTGGAATCTCTCCTTCAAATCTATTATGGGATAGATCTACTATGGTGTAGTCAACCAAAAGTTTTTGAAAGAAGAGTTCCAAATCTTTTACCACAATTATGACCTCGTAAGTCATTCCACTTATGGTCAAGTATTCTGGTTTTGAGCTCTTCTTTGGGGCGTCCTTCATGGAATTGAAATTCTGAAGATATTTCCCAGGGAGATGGCCAACAAACCTGTTATGAGATAAGTCGAGGACTCGCAGACTAGGAAATGGGAGTTGTGTTGTAGAAGACGTTTCAATGGGACCTTGAAAATTGTTTGATCTGAGGACAAGAACTGACAACTTTGGGAGGTCTCTTGACCAAATAGGGAATGTGCCATTTAAGTTGTTGTTTCCCAAATCAAGTACTTTTAAGGATTGACATTTAGCTAAAGAGTTTGGAACCTCTCCTTCTAATTGATTTCCGTTCAAAATAAGCCCCTCTAATCTTCCGCAATTCTTGAATACATTTGGAATGGTGCCACGAAGAAAGTTGTTCTCCAAATTTATCACCTCAAGAGAAGACATGATATTTCCAAAGTATTGTGGAATCACTCCACCAAAGCTATTATTGGACATATCCAAATACCTTAGAAAGCTGCAGATCGACAAAGCCTCTACAAACTTCAATAATTCATCATCATCTTCCCCACTTCCAAAACTATTAGAACTTAGTGATACGATTACAAGTTGGCAAATTTTACGAGAAGTTATGACTAGTTTTCCAGAGAAATTATTTCGAGCTACATCTAGGACTGTTAATTCTGGAGAACTGAGAAGGGACGGTGGAAGGGAACCTATAAACTGGTTATCTGACAAAGAAACTACTACTAGACGAGGCTGCATCAAACCAATGTTTATAGGTAGTCCACCAGTAAGTCTATTATTATAAAAAAATACTTGTTCTAGAGACGAAAGATTGTAAAAAGAACGTGGCACGGTACCGACAAGGTTATTTCCAGGCAATGCAATTCTTGTCAGGTCACTCAGCTGGTGGAAGACATCTGGAATTCTCCCCCCAAGTCCACAATTGCCAAACGATAAAGTGTTTAGATTTGTCATATTCCCGATGAACCGTGGAATACCACCTTCTAATTTGTTTTCGTGAAGAATAAGTGTGTTTAACATGGACAATGAACCAAATTTATCTGGGATCTTGCCAACTAGGTTATTGTAACCCATGTGAAGAACTTGAAGGTTAGAGCAATTGGCTAAGCTGTCTGGAATCTTTCCTTGAAAAGAGTTGTTATATAGACTTAGTTCTTGTAATCTAATGAGACGGCCCACTTGTGGTGGAATTTCACCAGAAAGTGAGTTGTTGTAGAGCACAATCTCTCTGAGAAAACTTAGATTTCCAATGAAAGGAGACAAAGAACCAGATAAGCCTCGAGATGAAAGATCCAAGATGGCGACTCTTTGGTGACGGGGACTGCAAGTAATACCTTCCCACTGGCAAAAATGAATGGAGTCGTTCCATGAGCTCATGACACCTTGTGGGTCACCATTAATCATGGATTTAACGGCGAGTAATGCCACACGATCATCAACAGCTTTTGTGTGGATAACTGTGGAAAACGCTATGATTTGCACAAATGTGAAGACAAGAAATGGGATTGCTTGCTTGTTTGGTAGCCAAAAATTCATGGCTTGTTGAATGCAATCTGGTATAATTTTTTTTTCTATTTTGTTGTGCTTAGGCATAAACTAGTCAATTGACATCTTCTCCCTGTTGGATTAAAATTGTATCTAAACTATAATAAGAACAAAACAAATGAAACAAGACAAAGGTAAAAGAAAATGCTACTCGAAACCGAAGTTGTGCCGTGAAAGAATCACTGCCTTGAAAGCGAATTTCGGCACGACCGTGGTGCAATCCTAGAATGCCGATCGCTCCCCAAGGTTAACACAACTAGTCAACCAACATGTGCACTCATGGTAGATGACTTGGAACTTGCTTAAAACAATTGCCCCAAATGAATTGTTGATACACGAATATGGAAAAGAACAGAGATTGGTTTTGAAACAATTAGATGATAATGTGTGATCTTTTTCATTTATCTAATGAGTGAGTCTACATGAAGGTTTTATATTCTTGTATAGGCTCCGCTCTTTAATGGTGCAATAAACCAATTTAAAGAGACATTAAACTCATTAATATTCAAATGTGAAACACCAAACTTGGTCAATCAAAACTGACGAAATATTTTAATAACTTTGAATATTGAAATAAACATCCATGATGGTATTTGATAGAAATTAAGTAGTATGCCATTAAGTCATTTAATACTATTCCAACACTCCCTAATATGTGTTTATTAGTCAAAGCTTTGAGCCACACTTGTGAGGGAAGACTTTAAATGGTCAAAGTCGCCCATATTTAAGTGTTCTTGTTCACTTCTGAGACTTTAGGACACCAAAGGCTTAGAATTTTAGCCCTTGATAATGAAGTCCTTACTCTCATTTATATTTCCTTAGACCAATACAGGTTATCCCAGCCAATGTTGACTCTGCCACAAATTATGTAAGTCAAATTTTTGGTGATTCCATACTTTTTATGCTAATGTATATTTTTTTACCACCAACTCAAAAAATAACATATACAACGAGATACCTGAAATATTATTCAGTTTCAGATTTTTAAGCTAATTATGACTGAGCACTATTACTTATTGAAAAAAAAAGGTAAGAAATTATTTGACTTTAAAATCATTTACGAACGTAAACAGCAGGCTTTTTCAACTTCTTGAAGTTGATACCTACTATGGGCGGCAAATGGGAGGGGGAGGTTGTGTCGGGTAAGTGTTTCAGTCAAAACATGACCATTTGGATGAACAGGTCAGGTTGACCCTTTAGTTTTTTCCATTTTTTTTTTCTTTCTTTTTAAAGCTAATGAAACATATTAGATAGAATAAATCATGGCGAGGGTGAAGGGTCAGATCAGTGTCATTAAAATTATCAACTCTTCGACAATCTATTAATCGTGTACGTATGGAACACTACATGAATACAACTATGATAATAAGCAGATTGAGAAGGTGATAGATTAACCGTCTTTTTAGAATATATATTAGCTTATTTAGCCCCACTACAAACATCAAATGCTGGTGTGTAACGGATTAAAACCCTTAATGAACATCATGATATTGCATGTTGTATATTTGTGAAAATGTGTCAAACTTAATCAAGATGACTGTTGAATTTTCCAGTTTCCCGACATATATAATAAATGTAACTAACGGTTAACTTTTTAGAAGAACAGTTATATACTATAGAATTTCTCCTCCCTTCATTCAAACGATATGAGTACGGCGGGCAAATCTGATGGTGGCAATTGTGAATGGCGGCTCAGGTCTGAAAGCATAGAAGTATGTTTTTTGTCAGTGGAGAGATGATGGTGAAGAACTGAAGATTAATCGGTTTTAAAAATCCAAGGAGTACCCATTTTATGCTGGTTGCTAGTTTTAAGAAGGTTTTAGAGTTAAAGTTTAAGGGAAATGGGATTATGGTTATGTTTAGTAGCTTTAAGAACAAAAAATAAGAAGCTTGAAGATGAAGTGTACAAAGACTGATATACCCTCATGTGCCTTGCACGTGAGGCATTTTAACAGATGTATTTAATGACCGTTACTGATAAGGATCGATTATGTTACGAAACTTCATTATAAGGACTAGTCATGCAAAAAAGATTCGAGGGAATGTAATAAGGATTTCGCCTATATATACCACATAAACGAACGGTATAGTTTACTCTTATTTTTTTTTGGTTGTTATACTTTTGCATGTGGTGTGTGATAACTGATAACTGATAAGGGTTTTTATTTTTTCGATTTTTAACTGGTTATAGTCAAACGTGTCTAAAAAGTTAACTTACCATAATTTACACTCAAATAATCACAAGTTTGGACTTTTTTAACAATAAGGGTAACCGAAGATTTTTTTTTTTTTCTTTTTTTTTTCTTTATTCCTTTTTTGTTTGACGTGTCACCAAAAATACGCCCGTATTTTTTTGCGAGAGATCAAATTGCAACGATTTATTTTAGATGGCCAATTTACATTTTCATTTAACACTAGTACTAATAATGCCTAGCACCACAAAGTGTAAGGATAAAAAATGTATTTGTGGCTAAATTTTTTGGAGATGGGGCCACGACACCCCCCCCCCCCCCCCCCCCCAATTCCGCTCTTAGGGGGCACTTGGTTGAAATGAAGAGGAATTGGAAAGACAAATATAATGGTAATGCAAAGGAATGCAATGGTACGTATATCCCTCAAATTGTTGAGGAATGGTAGATTACCCACTGTAGGGTAATGAGTGATTGCATTACCTTAAACCAAGCATCACTTTTGATTACCTTACCCAGGGTGACTTTCTTGCGAGAATCATCTTATGTGCGAGAACTGAGAGAACCACAAAAAATAAACATGCACGCCTTTTAAAATAAAATAAAAATACATGCAAATCATCAATAATCCTAAGTATCCACGTATGTTCTTCAATATCATCATGAACTCATCATCTTTTTTCACAAAAACCTTACACACGGCGACAGTATTGTCATTGCACGCCTTATAAGAACATACATGCACACCTTTAAAGAAAAATTTAGTATTTTCAATATCATATCAAATTCTTTAGAATAATTATGTTTTTTTTTAAAACATATATGTTGTTTTTAGAACATACGTGCAAAAATACAATTATTGAAGGCGTGCATGTATATTTTTGGTAGTTCTTTCAGTTCTCGCAGATAAGATTGTTCTCGCAAGAAAGTCTCGCACCTTACCCATTACTTAGTATTTAAAACCTCTAACCAACCACACCAAGTTCTGTCCTTAAGAGAAATTGGAGTCTTTTTTGCTATAATTAATGTACGAAGCCTTACCATTTAATCATCCCAAAGTGTTTCATGGGTTTTTTCTTAAACTTTCGAGCCACTTACCAGCCATTTTTTCGGACATATAATATATATAACAGTTTTCGCTATACGTGTTGGTAGAATATGTCGATCACTATGGTTGTAAGACCACGGGCGGATTTAGGCATGTACCAAATGGTGGCCACAAACCACGTTAGTTTAGCTTCTAGGTCTGCCATTATGTAAGACCATCAAATACAAAAACAAACTGATTTACTTGTAAGATTCAACATCATAATAACATTTTAACACATGATCACCCACTGACCAATTAGATTAACCAACAAACCTTTTCAATAAGTTAAATATACATATCCTTAAAAACCTTACATAGATGCGTGATCCTCCCAAATCAAAACAACATTATTTGAAAATCTTTGTCTATCAACATTCTATAGGAAAACCTGTGAAACACGTAATATTCAGTATCCAACTTCATTTCCCGATATACCTGTATCTTCTCTTGTTTCGCCTTGTGTGGATCATACGCTCTATTGCATCAACATTTACATTAAACCACTTTGGTCTTCCGGTTGACAGCATGAGATATCCCATCACTAATCCAAGAAAGGTTCCGCATCCATATCCCAACATGACTACTTTCCATGTAAATCGACTCTCCTCGTCCTCTTCATCACCATCAACTTTAACATTTGGGGTACTTGGATTCTCACACTTTTTGGGTAACGGAAATCCACAAAGTCCCGAATTCCCTCCAAATGAGTTTACATCAAATGTGTTGAATTGTTTTCCTTGTGGAATACGTCCCACAAGATGGTTATGTGAAAGATTTAAGACTGCAAGACCCCTTATGTCTGCAAGACTTTTAGGGATCTCACCTGTGAATTGGTTCCAAGATATGTCTAAGGATTCGATTTTAGAGAGATTACCTAGAGCACTCGGGATTCGACCATTAAGGCTGTTGTGAGATAAATTAAGCACTTTCAATGAGCTAAGGCTACCAATGACATTTGGAATCTCTCCTTCAAATCTATTCTGGGATAGATCTACAACTATGTAGTCAACCAAAAGTTTTTGAAATAAGAGTTCCAAATCTTTTACCACAATTATGACCTCGTAAGTCATTCCACGTATGGTCAAGTATTGTGGTTTTGAGCTCTTCTTTGGGGCGTCCTTCATGGAATTGAAATTCTGAAAATATTTCCCAGGGAGATGGCCTACAAACCCATTATGTGATAAGTCGAGGACTCGCAGACTAGAAAATGGGAGTTGTGTTGTAGAAGACGTTTCAATGGGACCTTGAAAATTGTTTGATCTGAGAACAAGAACTGACAACTTTGGAAGATCACTTGACCAAATGGGGAATGTGCCATTTAAGTAGTTGTTTCCCAAATCAAGTACTTGTAAGGATTGACATTTAGACAAAGAGCTTGGAACCTCTCCTTCTAATTGATTTCCATTCAAAATAAGCCCCTCTAATCTTTCACAATTCTTGTATACATTTGGAATGGTGCCACGAAGAAAGTTGTTCCCCAAATCTATCACCTCAAGAGAAGACATGATATTTCCAAAGCATTGGGGAATCACTCCACCAATGCTATTATTGGACATATCCAAATACCTTAAATTCTTGAAGCTGCAGATCGATGGAGGGAATGGTCCCTCAATCAGGTTGGATTTGACATCAAGAAATGATAGACGGGACATATTTCCCAAGCAATTTGGAATGATTCCACTAAAGATATTATCGGACATACCCAAGTGCGTTAGATTGATCAAACTGCAAATTGATGGTGGGAGCGATCCTTGAATAATGTTGGAGCTCACACTCAGATGATATAGTGAAGTCGACAAATTTCCTAGAGAATCCGGCAAGAAACCTCTCATTCTATTGTAACTGAGATCTAACAGTCCTAAGTTTTTGCAAATCGACAAACCATCTATAAACATCATTAACTCATCGTCATCTTCCCCACTTCCAAAACTATTAGAACTTAGTGATATGATTACAAGTTCATGGTCAAAACAGGACCAGTTCAAAACAGGATCACTTGGAAGAACAGGTCAGATGTTCACGGGTCAGGTTGACCCGTTAGTTTTCACCAATTTTTTTCTTTCTTTTTAAAGCTAATGAAACATAATAGATAGAATTAATCATGGCGAGGATGAAGGGTCAGAATAAGTGTCATTAAAATTATCAACTCTTCGACAATCTATTAATCGAGTACGTATGGAATACTACATGTATACAACTATGAGTCTATGATAATAAGCAGATTGAAAAAGTGATAGATTCACCATCTTTTTATAATATATATTAGCCCCACTACAAGCATCAAATGCTGGTGCGTGACGGATTAAAACCCTTAATGAACATCATCATATTGCAAGTTGTATATTTGTGAAAATGTGTCAAACTTAATCAAGATGACTGTTGAATTTTCCAGTTTCGCGACATAATAAACTGAAAGTTAACTTTCTAGAAGAAAAATTATATACTATAGAATTTCTCCTCCCTTCATTCAAACGATATGAGTACGGCGGGCAAATCTGATGGTGGCAATTGTGAATGGCGGCTCAGGTCTGAAAGCATAGAAGTATGTTTTTTGTCAGTGGAGAGATGATGGTGAAGAACTGAAGATTAATCGGTTTTAAAAATCCAAGGAGTGCCCATTTTATGCTGGTTGCTAGTTTTAAGAAGGTTTTAGAGTTAAAGTTTAAGGGAAATGGGATTATGGTTATGTTTAGTAGCTTTAAGAACAAAAACTAAGAAGGTTGAAGATGAAGTGTACAAAGACTGATATACCTTCATGTGCAAGGCACATGAGGCGTTTTAACAGATGTATTTTACGGCCGTTACTGATAAGAATCGATTATGTTACGAAACTTCATTATAAGGACTAGTCATGCAAAAAAGTGTCGAGGGAATGTAATAGGGATTTCAACTAAACCACATAAACAAACGGTGTAATTTACTTTTATTTTTTTAGTTGTTATACTTTACATGTGGTGTGTGATAAGGGTTATTATTTTTCTGATTTTGTAACAGGTAATAGTCAAACGTGTCTAAAAAGTTAACTTACCATAATTTACACTCAAATGGACTTTTAACTGGTGTGCTAAGGAAACAATGCAAAAACATAAGGGTAACCGAAGATTTTTTTTCCTTTTTGTTTGACGTGTCACCACAAATACGCCAGTATTTTTTTGCGAGTAATACCGATTATCGGCTAAAACGTCAGGGTATAGTAATCATTTTTGACTTACAGATGTATATAACCAAATTGAATAAAGGAAAGTTTAATTACTAGATGAGCAATTATAAAAAAGTATGTTGCAATTTTATGATATAAACCCTTCTTGTTTGACATAAGTTTTTGACGACGTTCATGCCGTAAGCATCTATACGGATATATAAACTAGTAAAAGGATGAGGAGCTCCATTCAGGAGAAACTGCACAGACGGAATTTGACAAGTTTATTTAGAGAGATCAAACTGCAACAAATTTGTTTTAGATGACCAATTTACATTTTCATTTAATACCAGTACTAATAATGCCTAACAGTACAAAGTGTAAGGACAAAAAATGTACTTGTGGCTAAAATTTTTGAAGAGGGGGCCACGACCCCTCCCATTCCAAGTTCTGTCCTTAAGAGAAAGTGGAGTCTTTTTTGCTATAATTAATGTACGTATCCTTACCATTTAAACATCCCAAAGTGTTTCATGGGTTTTTTCTTAAACTTTCGAGCCACTTACCAGCCACTTTTTCGGACATATAATATATATAACAGTTTTCGCTATACGTGTTGGTAGAATATGTCGATCACTATGGTTGTAAGACCACGGGCGGATTTAGGCATGTACCAAATGGTGGCCACGAACCACGTTAGTTTAGCTTCTAGGTCTACCATTGTGTAAGACCATCAAATACAAAAACAAACTGATTTACTAGTAAGATTCAACATAATGACATTTTAACACATGATCACCCACTGACCAATTACATTAACCAACAAATTAAACCTTTTCAACAAGTTAAATATGCATATCCTCAAAAACGTTACATAGATGCATGATCCTCTCCCAAATCAAAAACAACATTATTTGAAAATCTTTGTCTATCAACGTTCTATAGGAATACCTGTGAAACACGTAATATTCAGTATCCAACTTCATTTCCCGATATACCTGTATCTTCTCTTGTTTCGCCTTGTGTGGATCATACGCTCTATTGCATCCACATTTGCAATAAACCACTTTGGTCTTCCGGTTGACAGCATGAGATATCCCAACACTAATCCAAGAAAGGTTCCGCATCCATATCCCAACATGACTATTTTCCATGTAAATCGTCTCTCCTCGTCCTCTTCTTCACCATCAACTTTATCATTTGGGGTACTTGGATTCTCACACATTTTGGGTAACGGAAATCCACAAAGTCCCGAATTCCCTCCAAATGAGTTTACATCAAATGTGTTGAATTGTTTTCCTTGTGGAATACGTCCCACAAGATGGTTATTTGAAAGATTTAAGACTGCAAGACCCCTTATGTCTGCAAGTCTTTCAGGGATCTCACCTGTGAATTGGTTACAAGATATGTCTAAGGATTCGATTTTAGAGAGATTACCTAGAGCACTCGGGATTCGACCATTAAGGCTGTTGTGAGATAAATTAAGCACTTTCAATGAGCTAAGGCTACCAATGACATTTGGAATCTCTCCTTCAAATCTATTCTGGGATAGATCTACAGCTATGTAGTCAGCCAAAAGTTTTTGAAATAAGAGTTCCAAATCTTTTACCACAGTTATGACCTCGTAAGTCATTCCACGTATGGTCAAGTATTGTGGTTTTGAGCTCTTCTTTGGGGCGTCCTTCATGGAATTGAAATTCTGAAAATATTTCCCCGGGAGATGGCCTACAAACCCATTATGAGATAAGTCGAGGACTCGCAGACTAGAAAATGGGAGTTGTGTTGTAGAAGACGTTTCAATGGGACCTTGAAAATTGTTTGATTTGAGAACAAGAACTGACAACTTTGGAAGATCACTTGACCAAATGGGGAATGTGCCATTTAAGTAGTTGTTTCCCAAATCAAGTACTTGTAAGGATTGACATTTAGACAAAGAGCGTGGAACCTCTCCTTCTAATTGATTTCCATTCAAAATAAGCCCCTCTAATCTTCCACAATTCTTGTATACATTTGGAATGGTGCCACGAAGAAAGTTGTTCCCCAAATCTATCACCTCAAGAGAAGACATGATATTTCCAAAGCATTGTGGAATCACTCCACCAATGCTATTATTGGACATATCCAAATACCTTAAATTGTTGAAGCTGCAGATCGATGGAGGGAATGGTCCCTCAATCAGGTTGGATTTGACATCAAGAAACGATAGACGGGAAATATTTCCCAAGCAATTTGGAATGATTCCACTAAAGATATTAACGGACATACCCAAGTGCGTTAGATTGATCAAACTGCAAATTGATGCTGGGAGCGATCCTTGAATAATGTTGGAGCTCACACTCAGATGATATAGTGAAGTCGACAAATTTCCTAGAGAATCAGGCAAGAAACCTCTCATTCTATTGTAACTGAGATCTAACAGTCCTAAGTTTTTGCAAATCGACAAACCATCTATAAACTTCATTAATTCATCATCATCTTCCCCACTTCCAAAACTATTAGAACTCAGTGACACGGTTGTAAGTTTGCATATTTTACGAGAAGTGATGACTAGTTTTCCAGAGAAATTATTTCGAGCTACATCTAGGACTGCTAAAGAATTGAGAAGGGACGGTGGAATGGAACCTGTAAATTGGTTATCTGACAAAGACAATACTTCAAGACGAGGCTGCATCAAACCAATGTTTATAGGTAGTCCACCAGTAAGTCTATTATTATCGAAAAGTACTTGTTCTAGACACGAAAGATTGTAAAAAGAACGTGGCACGGTACTGACAAGGTTATTTCCAGCCAGTGCAATTCTTGACGTACAGCCTACTCTGCTGGTGGAAGACATTTGGGATTCTTCCCCCGAGTCCACAATTGGCAAGGGATAAAGTGGTTAGAAATGTCATATTCCCGATGAACCGTGGAATACCACCTTCTAATCTGTTTTTCTGACTATTAAGTATTAACAAAGATTTGCAATGATTTATGTCAAATGAATTAAGAGTTCCAAAATATTAAAACCAGTAAACTAGTCAATTTGTGATTGACTGACACATTTTAGACTACGTAATGTCAAATATTTGATGGTGCAATAAGAACATATAAAGAGAAAAATTAACATCTGGTCATAAAACTAAGCATTGATTCAAGTAACTATCAAATTTGGTAAGCAAACTTATATAACCATTGGTAGTAGAATGCTTAGTTTCAATGAAAGAACATGCAAGTTTACTATATCTCTCACATCAACAATTGGAAGAAAATGGTCTAACTTTAGTACATGGACGATGCAGTAACTTGGGCCTTCAAACTAGATCGAAAAAAAAAAAAAAAAAAAAAAAAACCCTCAGGTTAGCCGGGTTGACCCGAACCCGAATATGCAAAGTAATTTGAACCCGATTCCCGACCCTAGTTCGTACTCAGGTTGACCCAATTGACCCGAGTTAGATTTTGGACCCGAGTATCCTTATTCGGGTTCGGGTCCATGTCGAGTCAGATTTTATGACACCCCTAAACATTAGTATTAATAATGCCTAACACTACAAAGTATAAGGGTAAATAATGTACTTGTGGCCAAAAATTTTGAGGATGGGGCCACGACCCCTCCCTATCCCTGCTAAGTTTCGTCCTTAGAAGAAAGTGGAGTCTCTTTTGATATAATGTACGCAGCCTTACCATTTAATCATCCCGAATTGTTTCATGGGGTTTTTTTTTTTTTTTTTTTTTTTTTTTTTTTTTTTTTTCTTAAATTTTTGAGCCACCTACTTGTACGGACATATAATATACTAGACGAATATCTGCGCAAAGCAACGGTTTATAACGACAGATAATTATATTTGCGAAATCGTGATTCTGGTTTGACCCATGATGCAAAACTGACGGATTCAATTAGTAGTTATTGCGAGAAAAAGGTTCCTGGGTTAGAAACAAAAAATGATAATGTTTAAGGAGCAACCGTGTGTTAACTCGCCATTTTTATTGTTAGAGCAAAGTAAAATGTAGTAAAGATATGCTTGTTATTTTTCATTTATAAGGAGTAATATTATAAGAAGGTGTTAGAATTAAAAGTCCAACCATATGTTCTTTGATCTTCTTCTTTTATTTAAGAATTTTTAAATTTAAAGGACGGCATTCATGCTTTATAAATAGTTAAGATCTAATAATTGTCGATCACTATGGTTGTAAGGGCCCACAGGCGGATTTAGGCATGTCCTAGCTAGATGGTAGCCACTAGCCAGGAACCACTTAGTTTAGCTTCTGGCCTGCCACTGTGTACGTAAGACCATCATATATATACAAAAACAAACTGATTTACTAGTAAGATTCAACATCATAATGACATTTTAACACATGATCATCCACTGACCAATTACATTAACCAACAAACCTTTTCAATTAGTTAAATATACATATCCTCAAAACCTTACATAGATGCATGATCCTACCAAATCAAAAACAACATTATTTGAAAATCTTTGTCTATCTACATTCTATAGGAAAACCTGTGAAACACGTAATATTCAGTATCCAACTTCATTTCCCGATATACCTGTATCTTCTCTTGTTTCGCCTTGTGTGGATCGTACGTTCTATTGCATCCACATTTGCATTAAACCACTTTGGTCTTCCGGTTGACAGCATGAGATATCCCAACACTAATCCAAGAAAGGTTCCGCATCCATATCCCAACATGACTACTTTCCACGTAAATCGACTCTCCTCGTCCTCTTCATCACCATCAACTTTAACATTTGGGGTACTTGGATTCTCACACTTTTTGGGTAATGGAAATCCACAAAGTCCCGAATTCCCTCCAAATGAGTTTACATCAAATGTGTTGAATTGTTTCCCGTGTGGAATACGTCCCACAAGATGGTTATGTGAAAGATTTAAGACTGCAAGACCCCTTATGTCTGCAAGTCTTTGAGGGATCTCACCTGTGAATTGGTTCCAAGATAGGTCTAAGGATTCGATATTAGAGAGATTACCTAGAGCACTCGGGATTCGACCATAAAGGCCGTTGTGAGATAAATTAAGCACTTTCAATGAGCTAAGGCTACCAATGACATTTGGAATCACTCCTTCAAATCTATTATTGTTACAATATTAGTCTCTATATTAAGCTTACGAATAAGTCTAGGGGTCTTAGTGTTTAACTCTAATAGCTATGTATGTGTCGGTTTGTTTGGCTAGTGTCCCAAGCCCAAGACCACCGTTTCTTTCCTTTTCATTGTACCAACCGACTAGATTCCTAGGCGGTTTAGGAGTCGGTTTCTTACCCCCTCATTCTCTATAAATAGAGATGAGGGGGTGAGGGTTTATGTACGCATTCTTTCAATACTAATCAAAGATTCGATTAGGGTTACTTACTTGTGCATTGCTCTTTACTTTTCTGTCGCGATATACTTGTTGATTGGTGTGTCGATAATCTTCGAGAAGTCGATCGGGGTTCCGCTTCTAGGTCTTGGGTTGTTGGTTGCGACTGCATACTGACAAGTGGTATCAAGAGCTCGGGTTCGCGGGGTTCACTGGTTATCTAGGATCGATCGAGAAGGGTTTTATCTTGGTGTTCGGATTCATGGACGTCAAGGAGCAGCAGTGGTTCAATCGACATTAAAGGGTTTGTTGGTTTTTGATCGACAAAGGTTCTGTTGATTTTTTTGGTTTTTGGATTTGGTTTTCGTTTGTTGTTGGCGGCATACAGGAAACGAAGAAGAGATAAGGTTTTGTTAAAAAGAAAAGTCAACAGGAGGAAGATTTTAAATAAATTCAATTTGTTTCATTTTTTGTTTTTATTATTTTAAAAACAGAAAGGTTATTAATTTAAGGGTATTGCACAAGGGGACTTTGTTAATTTGTGATTGTGGGGTTTTTCACAAGGTTTAGCAAATAAATAAAGGGATTAAAGAATGAGGGGAGCCAAGTTTGAGATCGAAAAATTCGATGGAACTGGTGATTTCGGGTTATGGAGAGTCAAGATGCGTGCTTTATTAATTCAACATGGATGTGAAGCAGCTCTGGAGGTTTTACCCGAGAATATGGATGCTATAGCAAAAGCTGAGCTAAACAAGAAAGCTCATAGTGCTATGATTTTGTGTTTAGGTAACAAGGTTCTGAGAGAGGTTACCTGGGAGACGACTGCAGCGGGGGTTTGGTCCAAGCTTGAGACTTTATACATGACAAAGTCCTTGGCCAATAAGTTGTACCTAAAGAAGAAGTTGTATACTTTCTACATGCCGGCTGGACGTACGATTTCCGAGCATATAGATGAGTTCAACAAAATCGTTCTTGATTTAGCAAATATTGAGGTAAAATTCGAGGATGAAGATCTTGCTTTATTATTACTCACTTCTTTACCAGCATCATACGAACACTTTGTGGATACCTTACTTTATGGACGGGAAGCTTTGACTTTGGAGGATGTGATGGCCACACTGAATTCAAAGGAAATCAAAGAAAGATCTAAGGCGAAGGGGGATGATGGTGAAGGGTTATACGTGAGGGGAAGAACTGATCGAAGGAATTCGCATCAGTCTAGGGGAAAGTCAAGATCCAAGTCTCGAGGTGGAAGACTCAAGTGCTTTATTTGCCAATCTGAGGAGCACTTAAAGAGAAACTGTCCAAAGAATAATCGCAAGAAGTCAAATAGTTTCGTCAAGAAAGAAGATCAGCCAAGCTCCAGTGGTTCGGTTTATGACGGTTCTGAGGTGATGATGGTTATGAGTGCAGAGGCTCTGCTAGATTGGATCATGGATTCAGGAGGTTCATACCACATGACACCCAGGTTAGATATATTTTTTGATTTTCTGGAATGCGATGGGGGCAGGGTACTGTTGGGTGACAACAGGGAGTGCAAGATCAGAGGTATTGGCAAGGTCAGGTTACAACTGAAAGATGGGTCAAGTTTTGTATTAAACAATGTCAGGTATATTCCTGAATTGAAAAGAAACTTGATATCACTGGGAACTCTTGAAAAAGAGGGATATACCGTAAAATTGCAGTCGGGCAAAATCAAGGTGATTAATGGTTCTAGGGTTATTTTATCTGGAACACGAAGGGATAATTGCGTATACTCTTTGGATGGCCATGCAGTGGCGGGTGAGCTTAATGCTAGTGTTGAAGAAAAAGACAGTCTTGCGCAGGTTTGGCATAAAAGACTGGGACATATCAGTGAGGCGGGACTTCAGGTGCTAGAAAAGCAGGAGCTGTTTGGAAAGAAAAGTCTAGGTAAGCTCGATTTTTGTGAAAATTGTGTTCTGGGAAAGTCACATCGAGTCAGTTTCGGTGTAGGAAGGCACACTACTCAGGGAGTGATAGACTATGTTCATTCAGACTTATGGGGTCCGTCTCAGGTGGAATCATTGGGAGGTAAGAGGTATTTCTTATCTATTGTCGATGATTATTCCAGGAGGGTATGGGTTTATATTCTTAGGTTCAAACACGAAGCATTTGGAAAGTTCAAAGAGTGGAAGCAATTAGTAGAGAATCAGACTGGGAGGACAGTTAAGAAGTTGAGGACAGATAATGGTCTTGAGTTCTGAAACCAGGAATTTGAGCAGCTATGCACTGAGAGTGGGATTGCTAGACATTTGACAGTTGCCGGGACGCCGCAGCAGAATGGATTAGCTGAACGGATGAATAGAACTCTCATGGATAAGGTACGCTGTTTATTAATTCAGTCTGGATTGCCCAAGACCTTCTGGGCGGAAGCGACATGTACGGCTGCATATCTTATAAATAGGTCACCATCGACAGCGATTGAGAAAAAGACACCTATGGAGATGTGGTCGGGACATCCAAGTGATTATGGGATGTTGAGGATTTTCGGCTGTGTCGCATATTCACACGTTAAACAAGGTAAGCTCGAGCCGAGAGCGGTAAAATGCGTTCTTTTGGGGTATCCTGAAGGTGTGAAGGGGTACAGACTATATAGGCTTGATGATGAATCACCTAAAATAGTCACTAGCAGGAACGTGGTCTTCAATGAAAGTGTCATGTACAAAGACACATTGAAGGATTCTGGTGTAGGTACTGATAAGTCTGTTGAGGAATTACAGGTTGAGGTGGAACTGCAGAGGTTAAATAATCATACGCTTGAGGAAGATCTGATTGATGGTCAGGAAGATGGCGATGATGAAGATGCAGGGGATCAGGATCATGATCAAACACCGGATCTCACAGATTATCAGTTGGTTCGGGATAGAGAGCCAAGGACAAGAATGAAACCTTTGAGGTTTCGAGATGAAAGTAATATGGCTGCTTACGCGTTTGCTGCAGCAGAGGAAGAAGATACTCATGAACCATTGACATACCAGGAGGCAGTTACTTGTAAAGATATATTTAAGTGGAAAGCTGCTATGGATGAAGAGGTGGATTCTCTGAACAAGAATGAGACCTATGAGTTAGTGGATCATCCAGCTGGGCAAAAGCTGGTGAGCTGCAAATGGCTGTTCAAGATAAAGGAAGGGATTGAAGGTGTTCAAAAGCCTAGGTACAAGGCGAGGGTGGTGGCTCGTGGATTCACACAAAGGGCAGGTATTGACTATAATGAAGTATTTTCGCCGGTAGTTCGACACACATCTATTCGGGTTATACTTGCATTGACTGCGTGTAGAGATTATGAGCTAGAGCAGCTTGATGTAAAGACGGCATTTTTACATGGGAATCTTGAAGAAGTGATCTACATGAAGCAGCCACCGGGTTATGAACAAGGTAACAAGGTATGTTTGTTAAAGAAATCCCTTTATGGTTTGAAGCAGTCACCTAGGCAATGGTATAAGAGGTTTGATGAGTACATGCTGAGCAACGGGTTCAAGCGTAGCAGTTACGACAGCTGCGTATATTACAGGAGTTATGCACCAGGTGAGTATATCTATCTACTGTTATATGTAGATGATATGCTGATTGCTTGTAAAAGCAAGGCTGAGATTGGGTCTATCAAGTCTTTGCTTAAAAAGGAGTTTGACATGAAAGAGCTCGGGGAAGCAAAGAAGATTCTTGGTATGGAGATCATCAGGGATCGGAGTCGCAAGATTCTGAGGGTGTCACAATCCGGGTATGTTTCTAAGATTTTAAATAATTATAGAATAGACAATGGGAAATCGGTTAAGATGCCATTGGGTGGGCACTTCAAGCTGTCGTTGAAGGATTGTCCGGTTAGGGATTGTGATGTTGAAAGGATGAGTAGGGTGCCATATGCAAATGCGGTTGGGAGCTTAATGTACTTGATGGTGTGCACGAGGCCAGACATAGCGTATGCGGTAAGTGTTGTTAGCAGATATTTGTCGAATCCAGGTAAAAAGCATTGGGAAGCAGTGAAGTGGATTTTGAAATATTTGCGGGGTACTGCAAACGTGGGTTTGGTGTATGGGACAAATCGTGGCAACCATGTAGACGTAACAGGTTTTGTTGATTCAGACTACGCAAAGGATCCGGATAAAGGTAGGTCAATCACAGGTTACGCGTTTTTAGTACAGGGATGTGTTGTAAGCTGGAAGGCAACGCTACAACACGTGGTGGCTCTTTCAACTACAGAGGCGGAGTATATGGCCCTTACGGAGGCTGTGAAGGAAGCTATTTGGCAAAGGGGACTCTTAGAAGAGTTGGGCGTGGAGCTTAACACTGCTGCAGTTAATTGTGATAATCAGGGCGCGATTCACTTATCGCGGAATCATGTTTTTCATGAAAGGACTAAGCACATCAATGTGCGTTACCACTTTATCAGAGAGGTCTTGGAAGCAAAGACGGTTGAAGTTCTGAAGGTGGGTACTGAACACAATGCTGCGGATGCCTTGACGAAGGTGGTACCTGGACGGAAGTTACAGCACTGCTTGGAGTTGCTGAGTGTCGGTGTAGGCTAATATAAAGCCTAAGGTGGAAATTGTTACAATATTAGTCTCTATATTAAGCTTACGAATAAGTCTAGGGGTCTTAGTGTTTAACTCTAATAGCTATGTATGTGTCGGTTTGTTTGGCTAGTGTCCCAAGCCCAAGACCACCGTTTCTTTCCGTTTCATTGTACCAACCGACTAGATTCCTAGGCGGTTTAGGAGTTGGTTTCTTACCCCCTCATTCTCTATAAATAGAGATGAGGGGGTGAGGGTTTATGTACGCATTCTTTCAATACTAATCAAAGATTCGATTAGGGTTACTTACTTGTGCATTGCTCTTTACTTTTCTGTCGCGATATACTTGTTGATTGGTGTGTCGATAATCTTCGAGAAGTCGATCGGGGTTCCGCTTCTAGGTCTTGGGTTGTTGGTTGCGACTGCATACTGACAATTATGAGATAGATCTACAACAATGTAGTCAACCAAAAGTTTTTGAAATAAGAGTTCCAAATCTTTTACCACAATTATGACCTCGTAAGTCCTTCCACTTATGGTCAAGTATTCTGGTTTTGAGCTCTTCTTTGGGGCATCCTTCATGGAATTGAAATTCTGAAGATATTTCCCAGGGAGATGGCCTACAAACCCATTATGAGATAAGTCGAGGACTCGCAGACTAGAAAATGGGAGTTGTGTTGTAGAAGACGTTTCAATGGGACCTTGAAAATTGTTTGATCTTAGGACAAGAACCAACAACTTTGGGAGGTCTCTTGACCATATTGGGAATGTGCCATTTAAGTTGTTGTTTCCCAAATCAAGTACTTTTAAGGATTGACATTTAGCTAAAGAGCTTGGAACCCCTCCTTCTAATTGATTTCCGTTCAAAATAAGCCCCTCTAATCTTCCACAATTCTTGAATACATCTGGAATGGTGTCACTAAGAAAGTTGTTCCCCAAATTTATCACCTCAAGAGAAGACATGATATTTCCAAAGTATTGTGGAATCACTCCACCAAAGCTATTATTGGACATATCCAAATACCTTAGAAAGCTGCAGATCGACAAAGCATCTACAAACTTCAATAATTCATCATCATCTTCCCCACTTCCAAAACTATTAGAACTAAGTGATACGATTACAAGGTTGCAAATTTTACGAGAAGTGATGACTAGTTTTCCTGAGAAATTATTTCGAGCTACATCTAGGACTTTTAATTCGGAAGAACTGAGAAGGGACGGTGGAAGGGAACCTGTAAACTGGTTATCTGACAAAGAAATTTTTTTAAGACGAGGCTGCATCAAACCAACGTTTATAGGTAGTTTACCAGTAAGTCTATTATTATTAAGAGTTACTTCTTCTAGAGACGAAAGATTGTACAAAGAACGTGGCACGGTACCGACAAGGTTATTTTCATGCAATGCAATTCTTGTCAGCTTACTCAGCTGGTGGAAGACATCTGGAATTCTCCCCCGAAGTCCACAATTGATAAACAATAAAGTGTCTAGAAATGTCAGATTCCCGATGAACCGTGGAATACCACCTTCTAAGTTGATTTTGTGAAAAATTAGTGTGTTTAACATGGTCAATGAACCAAACTCGTCTGGGATCTTGCCAACTAGATTATTGTTACCCATGTCAAGAACTTCAAGGTTAGAGCAATTTGCTAAGCTGGCTGGAATCTTTCCTTGGAAAGAGTTGTTATATAGACGTAGTTCTTGTAATCTAATGAGACGGCCCACTTGTGGTGGAATTTCACCAGAAAGTGAGTTGTTGTAGAGCACAATCTCTCTGAGAAAACTTAGATTTCCAATGAAAGGAGACAAAGAACCAGATAAGCCTCGAGATGAAAGATCCAAGATGGCGACTCTTTGATGACGGGGACTGCAAGTAATACCTTCCCACTGGCAAAAATGAATGGAGTCGTTCCATGAGCTCATGACACCGTGTGGGTCACCATTAATCTTGGATTTAATGGCGAGTAATGCCACACGATCATCAGCAGCTTTTGTGTGTATAACGGTGGAAAACGCTATGATTTGCACAAATGTGAAGACAAGAAATGGGATTGCTTGTTTGTTTGGTAACCAAGGATTCATGGCTTGTTGAATGCAATCTGGTATAATTTTTTTTTTCTATTTTGTTGTGCTTAGGCATAAACTAGTCAATTGACATCTTCTCCCTGTTGGATTAAAATTGTATCTAAACTATAATAAGAACAAAACAAATGAAACAAGACAAAGGTAAAAGAAAATGCTACTCGAAACCGAAGTTGTGCCGTGAAAGAATCACTGCCTTGAAAGCGAATTTCGGCACGACCGTGGTGCAATCCTAGAATGCCGATCGCTCCCCAAGGTTAACACAACTAGTCAACCAACATGTGCACGTACTCATGGTAGATGACTTGGAACTTGCATAAAACAATTGCCCCAAATGAATTGTTGATACACGAATATGGAAAAGAACAGAGATTGGTTTTGAAACAATTAGATGATAATGTGTGATCTTTTTCATTTATCTAATGAGTGAGTCTACATGAAGGTTTTATATTCATGTATAGGCTCCGCTCTTTAATGGTGCAATAAACCAATTTAAAGAGACATTAAACTCATTAATATTCAAATGTGAAACACCAAACTTGGTCAATCAAAACTCACGAAATATTTTAACAACTTTGAATATTGAAATAAACATCCATGATGGTATTTGATAGAAATTAAGTAGTATGCCATTAAATCATTTAATACTATTCTAACACTCCCTAATATGTGTTTATTAGTCAAAGCTTTGAGCCACACTTGTGAGGGAAGACTTTAAATGGTCAGTCTTTCACAAATAGGCCCATATTTAAGTGTTCTTGTTTACTTCTGAGACTTTAGGACACCAAAGGCTTAGAATTTTAGCCCTTGATTGTCCCTGTCAGAAATTTTAGTCCTTACTCTCATTTATATTTCCTTAGACCAATACAGGTTATCCCAGCCAATGTTGACTCTGCCACAAATTATGAAAGTCAAATTTTTGGTGATTCCATACATTTTATGCTAATGTATATTTTTTTACCACCAACTCAAAAAATAACATATACAACGAGATACCTGAAATATTATTCAGTTTCAGATTTTTAAGCTAATTGTGACTGAGCACTATTACTTATTGAAAAAAAAAAGGTAAGTAATTATTTGACTTTAAAATCATTTACGAACGTAAACAGCAGGCTTTTTCAACTTCTTGAACTTGATACCTACTATATGGCGGCAAATGGGAGGGGGACGTTGTGTCGGGTATGTGTTTGGGTCAAAACGTGACCATTTGGAAGAACAGGTCAGGTTGACCCGTTAGTTTTCACCAAATTTTTTTCTTTCTTTTTAAAGCTAATGAAACATATTGGATAGAATTAATCATGGCGAGGATGAAGGGACAGAATAAGTGTCACTAAAATTATCAACTCTTCGACAATCTATTAATCGTGTACGTATGGAACACTACATGTATACAACTATGATAATAAGCAGATTGAGAAGGTGATAGATTCACCGTCTTTTTAGAATATATATTAGCCCCACTACAAACATCAAATGCTGGTGTGTAACGGATTAAAACCCTTAATGAACATCATGATATTGCAAAACTTGTCTCACTTTCCCAAATCGAAGCTCAGGTTATGTAATCGAAGCTCAGGTTATGGTTTAGTCGAAGGTCACCGTTAGTCGAAGCTCACCGTATGGTTTAATCGAAGCTCATCATCATCATCACTCAATTAGGTAATTATTGTGAAATTAATGACGTATTGAGATATCTGTTAAGCTTATGAAGTTGAGCTTATTTTTTAAGCTCACCGTGAGGGTAATTATTGTGAAATTAATGACGTATTGTGATATCATCATCACTCAATTAAGTTGATATTTGTTAAGCTCAACTTAATAAGCTCATTCTGATAGGATTTATTAAGCTATTTTGTTTGTTAGTTACTCGTACACGTGCTATGTTTGGCAAAACTAGCCATAGGTAGGTAGGTAGGTGCAAGCAGTTAGTGGGGATTGATTGTTGTATAGAATTCTATGCGCGTTTATGCCGTCCCAAGATGTTTATCGAGTGAGGTTTGAACAACGAGGAAAATTGAGTTTGATGTCGCTAAGGCCTTTTATTATCTACCTGGTAGAAATTTATATAGAGGTTATGCATTTTATTTTCTAATATTTTAATAATTCAAATTCTAGACTGTACACTTGTTTTTGGTTCCTCAATTCGCCCCATAAGATATAAAACGTTTGACTGAGATCATAACTCAATGGAAGTTAATCAGTTATATATTTTAGTGAAATAAGATAGAATACATCTCAATAGTGACAAAAAATGGAAGTTATCAATATTTATAATGATTACGAAGGAAAAGTGACGACCTTGTGAATGCAGTTGTGTGTAAGATCCACTGTTTTGAAATTTCTATGTAATTTACTTGTCTGACATATGGTTATACGAGGCTGGATGCCGTGCTCTGCCCTTAGAAATTTGGCAACAAAAGTGGCTTCTGTGTGCAGTGTTTAGGGTGTATGCTATATGCTATATGAATTAAATTAGTTAGATTTTCGGCTCAACTTTTTTTTTGATATCAAATCTGATCTGTTCTAGCTTGTTTCATCCCGGTTATCGAATGTCTTGATTACTCCCCTTATTCAAAATAGAAGACAAAAAACAAATTTAATCAATGCAACTATGTTTTCTGTAACTAATTTCTGTAACTAGGTCTTCATAAAATTTCGTAACTAAATCCACAGAAGTCGGCGGGGGTGAGGAAAGGCAGAAATTAGTTCATGCCACAACGATCCCGGAAATTGATCAAGATTTTTGGCTCGCAATAAAGCTAGGGTCCTGTTCGGGCAAGCTATTGATTCCATTACCGAAGTCTGAACTTCAGTAAATTGATAATTTGATGTGTGTGCAGGTAGATCAAATCTCACTTTTAGTAGATTGACTAACTTTAGTCTTCAGGCTTGTTTTTTGACCTGTGATTATGTTTTTTAATCTGATATGCAGGACAGTTTAGCAAGTGATATAAGTGAAAGTTTGCTATCTTTTGACCTCTAAATAATTTAGGTTTTAAAGCCTCATAGAACTATGAATCATAAGCCTATGATATGTTATCATACATGTTTAGCATGCATAAATCCAACTCTAGGACTCCCCTAACTTGGATATGTTCTTCTTAGCTCTTTGTAGATTCTGTGAGAATAGTTTCTGAGACTTTCAATAAAACCAGAGTTAAATAGTTGAAGCAGGAACATAAGCTAGTTTTATTTAGGACACTATGACTTGAACCTTTGAAGATATTGAATACAACTTGTAGAATTGATGTGTTTTTAAGTTAGGTGTTTATTTTGCCGGCTTATTTGAATTTCGAAAAAATCTCATAAGCCTGTCTCTTTCAGCTTATGACAAGCTCATAAGCCAAAAAAAAGTGAGCTTTTCCGAATTCAAACAAGCTCATTAGCCGTCAAAATAAGCAGAACCCCCTTCTCATTTGCCAATAAAAGTCAACTTGCTAACGGAGACCCTCATTATGCTCCCTATAATGTTGATGGACCATATGGTCAACTATTTGACATCATTACCAAAAGGTACATCTTTGAGCATATAAGCACATTTATATGTATACATTAACATCTGAATATTGTGATGTATATACTGTGCTTCGTAACACCATTTAAGTGAATAATGAACCATTTCAAATCATAAGTTACACTCTAAATTTTCCTAACTATTATATTGTGACAACTGGCAAAATAGGGAGCCGTTTTTAAAACCCGCATTACATTAAAATTATAATTTTGGAATATTTGAAAAGTTTATTGTGACGAGATATTTTACGAAAGTTGGTACGTGATTTTTAATCGTACGATATTTATGGGATTCGATTATTTAATTATGGTTTGTCTTGGTTCGTTCGTGATGATTTATTTTGAGATCGTTACTTTGGCACTACATTGACTCCGGCACTAGGTTGACCTAACAATTTTATTATATTCTAATATTGGTTCGAATATTATTATTTTGGAACGAGTTCGGTTTGAGAAGTTTGATTGGTTATTTAAGGTTTCGGGTTTGGTCCGTGTATTTACACCGGGCTACTTAACCCACTACACCCCTCACTATTATTATTATTATTATTATTATTATTATTATTATTATTACTAAAAAGTCTTTTTTTTAATAAGAGTAAATTGCAATCGTCCTTGTGGATATGGTATATAACAACACAACACACCAACACCTTCACCAACACAACTCACTCTCTCTCTCTTTAAATATATCAACACCACCGCCACCTTAAACCCTCCATAGCACCACCACTGCCACCCTCACATCAAAACTAACACCACCATCTTAACCATCTCATCCCGATCTATCTTTTGGTATAAATCACGCGCTCTAAAACCCCTTTTTCACCACGTACGAATTTCCACCACCACCTTAACACCACCATTTTTGATTTATCTTGTTGGGTTTTTAACGAAATCAAGTTTTGGAGTCATTTTGAAGGTGAGTGACCACGAGTTCCAACTCGTGTGTCTCGATTTGTACTCAAACCGTGGGTACACGAATATTTCTTGTTGGGTTTTGATGAAATCTTGACTAAAAGTGATGGGGAATTAATATTTTTGTCATATAAATCCGTTTGGTATCCGGGTGCTCGTTATTGTTGTTGGGTCGAGGCATACCTGAGAGCTCATGCTCTCGGCTTGTGCCATTTTTGGTTTTATTTTGATTTCTTGACTATTCGTGGTCATTAGTTGTGGATTTGGAGGATGTTTGGATGAGTATTTGGAGTATTGGACGTTTTGTGGTTGTTTGGTATATTTTTGTTGTTGCTTGATTTGTGGCCGACGACCCAAGAGGGTTCGTTTGGTTGGTATGGCTCGTTTAGAGCAAGCCGAGACCTAGAGGTCTCGGGCGTGACCCATAATATATTATTATGGTGTCATTTTGACCCGGGTTTGACTTGGTAAGTCGACCCGTACGAATGGTATATATATTGTTGAGGTTTATAATTGTTGGATGATATTAATTGTTGATTTTATTATTATGGGGTTCATGGTTATTTGTTTGAGCTTGAAGTGGTACTTGGACTTGTGTTTTGATATGGAGATGTGTTGACGAATGTGGAACTTGGGGACCGATTGTGAGACGGTCATTAGATGACGGAGATATGTTAGTTGGGTGCCGTAGTCGGACCCTCATGTTGTAGCACGTGGATATGGGATTGATTTGGACGGAGTTGATTTATTATTGTGACTTGATTCTTATATTTGGACTTGGACTATGAGCCGAGGGTCATGACTCGGACATGGGACCAAATTCTATGACTCGATAAATATTTAAAAGTCAATATTAAAAATAATACTCGTATTAATATTATTGATAATATAATCGTTTATATACGTATATACACGTGATAAACGTATATATATATATATATATATATATATATATATATATATATATATATGAATGCGTATATTAAAAATAAAACGATCACGAGTAAATGTATAATAATATAACGATAGTTATTATACTATGCAAATAGTGTAATAAATGTCGAAATATTGTTATAAATAATAACTATAAATGATAAGTCGGGTGAATAATAATTAAAAATGTGATTTTTATAAATTTGGAAACTTATCGAGTTATACGAGTTGTGGTTCTTTGAAGTCCAAGTGGACTTTATATTGTGACTTTTGTGTTGTCACGGATATATGATGATTAATATAAACATTTTATATATCAAGTGACTTATTTAATCGACGGATTAGATCGAGTTATTTGACGATATAAAATGAGTATATTAATGGGCATCGTATCCCACGATGCCCATAGATTGTGGTATATGTTTTAGAGTAATAAATTACTATGTATCTCGTGGAATTTGGCCGATTCGACGATATATATAGGGAATTTATTGGACTACGATATATACCAAATAGAATTCTTTGTGCTATGTGCTTTAGGTTGGGTATAATTTTGGAACGATATATTAAGTAAATAAATATGGGAGATTACCAAATCGACGGATTTGATGAGCTTCGATAATTATTTAAATAATATGTTGGGCTAACATTAGACCTATAGTTGGTTTATTATTTTGCTTGTTGTGGCTTTTTGGTTTGAGTTGTGTCGACCCTCCACCCATATGGATACCAAACGTCGAATTTCAAATTAATATGAAGTAATTCGAGAAATGGATATTTTTGGAAAGTAAAATGGAATACGTTCAGGAATGGGAATATTTGATTTTGAGGAAATGATTTCTGAACGAGCTTGATATTGTTAGGAAGTGCCGAGTCTGTAGTTGCCGTTACGTGAGTTGCTTGAGTTTGCTTACGTCTTTCTTCTATCGATTTCTTTTGAGGTTTTGCTGGACTTGAGGTGAGTCATAGCCCCACTTTTACTCTTGAACTTTGTTTTCAATATTTGGGGTGAGAAACGTGCAAATGTTTTATGTGGACTATTATCGCTTCGTTTATTTTAAAACTTGCTATGCTTATAGAACTAGGTAGGATTAAGCGAGGCCTAGTCCCGAACTAGGTAAGCTATTGATTTGGTTATTTAGCGAGGCCTAGCCATGAGCTAGGTAAGCTATTGATTCGGTTATTGAGCGAGGCCTAGTCCCGAACTAGGTAAGCTATTGATTGGTTGTTGAGCGAGGCCTAGTCCCGAACTAGGTAAGCTATTGGATTGATTATAGAGCGAGGCCTAGACTTGAGCTAGGTAAGCTATTGATTAGATTGGTTTGAGCTATAGCGTGAACCTATAGGGTTGATTTGATTTAGTTGGATGATTGAGGCCTAGTCTAGCTAGCAAGCGTTTTGCGTATATGTCCACTATATTGAATTATGAATCTAAACCTATGATCTCACCACCGAAAGCTGACTTTTAGCACGTTTTCTCAAGTAATTAAGTGATGCTCTATGGATGCTTGGGATTGGAGGCTTGGCATTGGCACCGGTTATGGATCTATATTTCTAAAACTCTGATAATTATTGTGGACCTATATTTATTTCTTTTGGGCCTGACTTTGGATGATTTTGGGATAAATGTAAACTTTAAAACCCCGCGTGGTTGTATTTATATTATGTTTACTGTATCTCGTTCTTTCATGACTTTGAATGGATACCAATCCCCGTAGCACCCCGAAAACTTGTTGAGTCTTCCGCTGTACCAAATTTTAGGGGTGTTACAGATTGGTACCAGAGCCAATGTTATAGAGAACTAGGTAAATAGACACCTAAACTATAACCGATTTTTATAGAAAACGATCCCCGACCATTGCCCGCCAGCCCGCCAAGCCGAAGCATCGTTGTTTATTATTGAGGTATTATGAGTTTATTGAGATGATTATTAGATATGGGATTCTTGAGATGATTTGAGGATTTGAGATTTATTGATTTAGTGATATGATGGCGTTTTGAGGAATTATATGCGTTTTGAGGAATTATATGGCTTAATTGTTTTACGAATGATTTTAGTAATGCGGTATTTTAAATCTTTCTTGATTATATATGATTTGGGATTATATGATGATTTTGATATGGTATTTTGAGTTCACGGTTTAGTTGTTTTGAAACACTTGCACCTACCCTACGCCGTTGTCACAAATCATAGCCTCATTTTCACGTGTTGTTATTAAGAATTGTTATTGCTAGTACGCGTCGCCCCTCGTAGATCACTATGGCCCCTGATGACCCATACGTGTTGGTCATGCGTTCGGCCACTACTTTATCGTCTCATTGTCGCCCTAAGTCACCGATTTTATCGCCTCGTGGTTCACCCGCTCAGAGATGACGATTGATGGAGTACCCCTCCGACGAGGAGTATGAGGAGGAGTACGTGGGTGAGCAGAATGATAACCCTCAAGATGAGGAAGAGATTGATGACCCTCAGGATGAGGAAGAGGATGATCCTCAGGAGGAGGAGATGCCTGATGATGATTGGTCGCTAGCACATTCAGCTCATTCTGCGAAGCCCGATTCCCCGATACATCCGTTAGAGCCGGTTTCACCTGATCATCCATTTTTGTTTGAGTTGCCACCTGGTAGTCCCGTTGAGTTGGATGCACCTTCTGAGGTTTCTGCTGAGCATGCAGATTTGGGTGAAATTGGTAGGATGTGGACTCGGATTACTGCACAGGGCGAGAGGATCTCGCGGATGTCTGGCCGACTTGAGATGATTATTGCTGAGTTTATTGCTGAGTTAGTTGCTGAGTTGAGAGTTGATTTGACTACTGTCATGGGCAGGACGTCAGCGATTAGGAGAGGTATGATGGAGATACATGAGCAGATAGAGAGTCTGCAGAGAGGTTTCCTCACTGCTCGCGAGGAAGATCGCAAGCTGTGGCAGAGGAACACAGAGCTAGAAAAGGAGGTTGCGGACCTCAAGAGGAACAGAGATACACATAGTGTTGAGCAGGGGTCGTTATTGAGGAATTTGGATGGTTTGAGATCGGAGTTGAGGAGTCTACGCCAGCAGCATGGCTAGATTGATTTGGATTTGTGTTGTTGTTATGTTGCTTCCTAAGCTAGGGAGTACTTGGTTAGGAGAGCTAGTTATTCTATCTCTTATGCCATGTTATTCGGATTGTATGTTCGTCTCGTATGGAACGTTTAGTATTTATTATGTCTTTTGGTATTTTGGAACGAAGTATCGATCGCTACTTGTATGGACGATAGTGATTTCGTATGATATCCTACGGTTTTTGGCGTACATGGAGAGTTGTGTTCCTATTTGCGTGGATGATATTGTGATGGTATTATGTTCGACTTTCACCAATCGGATTCTTGTTGGACGTTATGGTATGTGTTATTGGAGACTTATGAACCTGTATTGTGATTTCGATCAATGACTGTACGACGAAACCCTGTTAGAGCTACCAGAACTGGTCCTGCAACGACTACCCCTGGTCGTCGAGGACGCCGTCCTACACGAAATGTTGAGACCCCTACTCCTGATAACCTGGACACTACTAACCTCAACAACAGGAATCAAAATGTTGATGTTCAGGGAGACAATGATCATGTTCCACTTAATGCACCTACTGTGGATCAAGCAATGATCAATCAACTTGTGGAGCAACGAGTTGCTGAGCTACTAGCTGAGTTAAATCATTCCAACAATTCTGCTGGAACATTTCCACCTGTTCGTGCTAATGGATGTAACTACAAGGAGTTTCGAATTTGTGGACCTATTGAATTTGGTGGAACTGAATTAGTAGTCTACTTGGTCAGGTGGATGGAGAAGACTGAGTCAGTGTTTAATGTCAGTGGTTGTGCGGAGAATGCGAAGGTAAAGTTTGCTTCTTTTACCTTCAAGGATGAAGCTTTAACTTGGTGGAACAATTACCGTAATTCGGTTGGGAGTGATGTGGCTTATGCTATGACTTGGGAGCAATTTAAGTCTTTGCTGATTCAGACTTACTGCCCAAGGAATGAGATTAAGAAGCTGGAGATTGAGTTCTGGAACCATAAGGTGAAAGGTACCGATATGGCAACTTACAATCGCCGTTATCGAGAGTTAGCCTTACTTTGTCCCGATATGGTTAGGACTGAGACTCAAAGGATTGAGAGGTATACCGATGGGTTGCCGGTAGCTACAAGGAACGATGTGATTTCTGCTAAGCCTGCAAACATTCATGAGGCTATAACTATTGCGCAACAATTGATGGACTCGTTGGCATTGGAAGAAGCTGAGAAAGACAAGAATGGAAAGAGGAAGAGGGATAATCACTCTAAGGGTAATGATCGTCGAGACAAGCGACAAGCAACTACTAGGGCTTATGCTATGGGAGATGGAGACAAGAAGAACTACAATGGAGATGCACCCAAGTGTAACCGATGTTATAAGAATCATTCTGGACGATGTAATGTGATGTGCAAGAATTGCTCTAGGATGGGACACATAGCTAAGGATTGTAGAGCTCGACCACTTGCTATGGTTCAAGCTACTCCTAAAACTATGAGTAAGGCAAATGTTACTTGTTATGGATATGGAAAGAAGGGACATTATAGGAATGAGTGTAGGGAATCGTGGAACCGAGGAAATCAAGGATCGGGTGGTAATGGGTACAATAATGGAAACCGTGGAGCTGGAGGAAATCGTGGACGACAAGATAATGGGGACCAATGGATGGAAGCTGGAGCTGCTCATGGGAGAGTGTATGCACTTGGGAACGAGAGAGGAGAAGATCCGAACGTCGTTACTGGTACGTTCCTTCTCAATAATCGTTATGCTTCCATACTAGTTGATACTGGTGCCGATAAGAGTTTTGTGTCCACTAAGTTTGCACCCTTGCTAGAGAAACCCCCGATGGCCTTAGGAATTGGTTATGATGTAGAGTTAGCTAATGGGAACATAGAGAGGATTAGGACTATCATTCGCGGTTGTACGTTAAACTTTCTGGACCGTCCTTTCAACATAGATCTTCTACCCGTCATATTAAGGAGTTTTGATGTTATTATTGGTATGGATTGGTTGTCGAAGTATCGTGCTCATATACTTTGCGATGATAAGATCGTGCGTGTGCCTTACGGCAAGGAGATTCTGAACATACCAGGAGATCGAAAAGAATTGAGAGGCCCATCTAGATTAGCGGTCATATCTTGCACCAAATTGCCGAAGCTAATGGAAAAAGGATGTTGCCTTTTCTTAGCTCAAATTTCTGAGAAAGGAGGGAAGGAGAAGAAGGAAAGGTGCATTGGAGATGTACCTATAGTTCGTGATTTTTCGGATGTGTTTCCTGATGATTTGCCGGGAATTCCGCCTACTAGACAAGTGGAATTTCAGATTGAGTTGATACCTGGTGCTACACCTGTAGCACGAGCGCCTTGTCGTCTTGCACCTACTGAACTAGAAGAGTTGTCGAAGCAACTAGCGGAGTTAGCCGAAAAGGGATTCATAAGACCAAGTTCTTCGCCTTGGGGAGCCCCGGTCTTACTTGTGAAGAAGAAGGATGAATCATTTCGCATGTGTATTGATTATCAAGAGTTGAACAAGTTAACGGTGAAGAATAGATACCCGTTACCGAGGATCGACGATTTGTTCTATCAGCTTCAAGGATCGAGTGTGTATTCAAAGATCGATTTGAGATCGGGATATCATCAGCTTCGAGTTCGCGAGAAAGATATTCTGAAAACGGCTTTCAGAACCCGTTACGGGCATTACGAGTTTCAGGTAATGCCGTTTGGGTTGACTAATGCACCGGCGGTATTCATGGATCTCATGAACCGGGTGTGTAAGCCTTACTTAGATAATTTTGTGATTGTGTTCATCGATGACATTCTAATTTATTCGAAGAGTGAAAAGGAGCATGAGGAGCATCTAAGACTTATCTTAGAATTGCTCAGGAAGGAGAAACTGTATGCCAAGTTTTCGAAATGTGAATTTTGGATTCCGACGGTACAATTTCTGGGTCATGTGATTGATAGACAAGGAGTTCATGTAGATCCCGCTAAGATTGAAGCGATTAAAGGTTGGGTTGCACCTACGACCCCAACAGAAGTTCGTCAATTTTTGGGATTAGCCGGTTATTACCGAAGATTCATTGAGGGATTTTCGAAGATAGCAAAACCGTTGACCAAATTGACTCAAAAGAGTGTTAAGTATGAATGGGGAGATAAGGAAGAGGAAGCATTTCAGTTACTCAAGGAAATGTTGTGTAGTGCTCCTATCTTGGCGTTGCCTGAAGGTAACGAGGACTTTGTCGTCTATTGTGACGCTTCTCATAAAGGTTTAGGAGCTGTGTTAATGCAACGAGAGAAGGTGATAGCTTATGCTTCCCGACAGCTCAAGAAGCATGAGAAGAACTACACCACCCATGATTTAGAGTTAGGTGCTGTGGTATTTGCCTTGAGGATATGGAGACATTACTTGTATGGAACCAAGTGTGTATTGTTTACTGACCACAAAAGCCTGCAACACATTTTTAACCAAAAAGAGCTCAACATGAGACAACGACGTTGGATTGAGTTGCTTAGCGATTATGATTGTGAAATTCGCTACCATCCGGGTAAAGCAAACGTTGTTGCTGATGCTCTTAGTCGAAAGGAGAGAATTCCACCGTTACAAGTTAGGTCATTAGGAATGACTATTGTATCACCATTACCGTCTGAAATATTAGAAGCTCAAACGGAAGCGTTGAAAGCAGAGAATCGAGCTGCTGAAAACATATTTGGGATGGCAGAAAATGAGAAGGGATTGGTTAAGCGTTCTGATGGAGTATTATGTTTTGGAGAGCGAAGTTGGGTACCATTGTATGGAGGAATTCGAGAGTTGATTATGCATGAGTCGCATAAGTCAAGATACTCTATTCATCCTGGGTCTGACAAGATGTATCAGGATTTGAAAAAGTTATATTGGTGGCCAAATATGAAGGCAGATATAGCGTTGTATGTTAGTAAGTGTTTGACATGTTCTAAAGTTAAGGCAGAACATCAAAGACCGTCAGGATTATTGACGCAGCCAGAACTCCCAGTTTGGAAGTGGGAGTGTATCACGATGGACTTTATTACCAAATTACCAAAGACAGCTAGCGGTTGCGACGCTATATGGGTAATTGTGGATCGTTTGACTAAGTCTGCTCATTTCCTGGCAACTAGTGAAGATGATAGTGTGGATAAACTTGTGAGGTTGTATGTGAAGGAGATTGTTTCTCGTCATGGAGTTCCGATATCGATTATTTCTGATCGCGACAGCCGCTTCACGTCAGCATTGTGGCGATCACTTCAAACCGCTTTGGGGACGAGACTTGATATGAGTATTGCATATCACCCCCAAACCGATGGTCAAAGTGAGAGAACTATTCAGACTTTGGAGGATATGCTTCGTGCATGCATCATAGACTTTGGTAAAGGCTAGGAGAAATATCTACCCCTTGCGGAGTTCTCCTACAACAATAGCTACCACACAAGTCTTAAGGCTGCACCATTTGAAGCTTTGTATGGTCGTAAATGTCGTTCACCTATTGGTTGGGCAGAAGTTGGAGATAGCCAACTCACAGGCCCTGAGCTTATTTTGGAAACTACTGAGAAGGTAACGTAAATTCGAGATCGACTTCAAGCAGCTAGAGATAGGCAGAAAAGCTACACCGATCAGAGGCGTAAACCCCTTGAATTCCCGGATGGAGACAAAGTGATGTTGAAAGTCTCGCCTTGGAAGGGTGTGATACGTTTTGGGAAACGTGGGAAACTAAATCCCCGCTACATTGGACCATTTCTTATTTTGGAAAGAATTGGGCCCGTAACTTATCGATTGGAATTGCCAATGGAATTGAATAAAGTTCATGATGTATTTCATGTTAGCAATCTGAAGAAATGCCTTTCGGAGGAAACGCCAGTTATACCAATCAAGGATATTCGTGTGGATGGGAGTTTGAATTTTGTGGAAGAGCCGATTGAGATATTGGATAGAGAGATCAAACGACTTAAGAGAAGTCGCATTGCACTCATCAAGGTTCGTTGGAATTCGCGGCATGGACCGGAATTCACGTGGGAACGTGAGGATGAGTTTCGAAAGAGATATCCGAAGCTTTTTACTTCGTAGATGGTTTGTTCCGAGAGAAACCCGGGACGAGTTTCTTCTGAGGCTGGGAGGATGTGACAACTGGCAAAATAGGGAGCCGTTTTTAAAACCCGCATTACATTAAAATTATAATTTTGGAATATTTGAAAAGTTTATTGCGACGAGATATTTTACGAACGTTGGTACGTGATTTTTAATCGTACGATATTTATGAGATTCGATTATTAAATTATGGTTTGTCTTGGTTCGTTCGTGATGATTTATTTTGAGATCGTTACTTTGGCACTACATTGACTCCGGCACTAGGTTGACCCAACAATTTTATTATATTCTAATATTGGTTCGAATATTATTATTTTGGAACGAGTTCGGTTTGAGAAGGTTGATTGGTTATTTAAGGTTTCGGGTTTGGTCCGTGTATTTACACCGGGCAACTTAACCCACTACACCCCTCACTATTATTATTATTATTACTAAAAAGTATTTTTTTTTTTTTTTTAATAAGAGTAAATTGCAATCGTCCTTGTGGATCTGGTATAACAACACAACACACCAACACCTTCACCAACACAACTCACTCTCTCTCTCTCTTTAAATATATCAACACCACCGCCACCTTAAACCCTCCATAGCATCACCACCGCCACCCTCACATCAAAACTAACACCACCATCTTAACCATCTCATCCCGATCTATCTTTTGGTATAAACCACGCGCTCTAAAACCCCTTTTTCACCACGTACGAATTTCCACCACCACCTTAACACCACCATTTTTGATTTATCTTGTTGGGTTTTTAAAGAAATCAAGTTTTGGAGTCATTTTGAAGGTGAGTGACCACGAGTTCCAACACGTGTGTCTCGATTTGTACTCAAACCTTGGGTACACGAATATTTCTTGTTGGGTTTTGATGAAATCTTGACTAAAAGTGATGGGGAATTAATATTTTTGTCATATAAATCCGTTTGGTATCCGGGTGCTCGTTATTGTTGTTGGGTCGAGGCATACCCGAGAGCTCATGCTCTCGGCTTGTGCCATTTTTGGTTTTATTTTGATTTCTTGACTATTCGTGGTCATTAGTTGTGGATTTGGAGGATGTTTGGATGAGTATTTGGAGTATTGGATGTTTTGTGGTTGTTTGGTATATTTTTGTTGTTGCTTGATTTGTGGCCGATGACCCAAGAGGGTTCGTTTGGTTGGTATGGCTCGTTTAGAGCAAGCCGAGACCTAGAGGTCTCGGGCGTGACCCATAATATATTATTATGGTGTCATTTTGACCCGGGTTTGACTTGGTAAGTCGACCCGTATGAATGGTATATATATTGTTGAGGTTTATAATTGTTGGATGATATTAATTGTTGATTTTATTATTATGGGGTTCATGGTTATTTGTTTGAGCTTGAAGTGGTACTTGGACTTGTGTTTTGATATGGAGATGTGTTGACGAATGTGGAACTTGGGGACCGATTGTGAGACGGTCATTAGATGACGGAGATAGGTTAGTTGGGTACCGTAGTCGGACCCTCATGTTGTAGCACGTGGATATGGGATTGATTTGGACGGAGTTGATTTATTATTGTGACTTGATTCTTATATTTGGACTTGGACTATGAGCCGAGGGTCATGACTCGGACATGGGACCAAATTCTATGACTCGATAAATATTTAAAGTCAATATTAAAAATAATACTCGTATTAATATTATTGATAATATAATCGTTTATATACGTATATACACGTGATAAACGTATATATATATATATATATATATATATATATATATATATATATATATATATATATATATATATATATATATATATATATGAATGCGTATATTAAAAATAAAACGATCACGAGTAAACGTATAATACTATAACGATAGTTATTATACTATGCAAATAGTGTAATAAATGTCGGAATATTGTTATAAATAATAACTATAAATGATAAGTCGGGTGAATAATAATTAAAAATGTGATTTTTATAAATTTGAAAACTTATCGAGTTATACGAGTTGTGGTTCTTTGAAGTCCAAGTGGACTTTATATTGTGACTTTTGTGTTGTCATGGATATATGACGATTAATATAAACATTTTATATATCAAGTGACTTATTTAATCGACGGATTAGATCGAGTTATTTGATGATATAAAATGAGTATATTAATGGGCATCGTATCCCACGACGCCCATAGGTTGTGGTATATGTTTTAGAGTAATAAATTACTATGTATCTCGTGGAATTTGGCCGATTCGACGATATATATAGGGAATTTATTGGACTACGATATATACCAAATAGAATTCTTTGTGCTATGTGCTTTAGGTTGGGTATAATTTTGGAACGATATATTAAGTAAATAAATATGGGAGATTACCAAATCGACGGATTTGATGAGCTTCTATAATTATTTAAATAATATGTTGGGCTAACATTAGACCTATAGTTGGTTTATTATTTTGCTTGTTGTGGCTTTTTGGTTTGAGTTGTGTCGACCCTCCACCCATATGGATACCAAACATCGAATTTCAAATTAATATGAAGTAATTCGAGAAATGGATATTTTTGGAAAGTAAAATGGAATACGTTCGGGAATGGGAATATTTGATTTTGAGAAAATGATTTCTGAACGAGCTTGATATTGTTAGGAAGTGCCGAGTCTGTAGTTGCCGTTACGTGAGTTGCTTGAGTTTGCTTACGTCTTTCTTCGATCGATTTCTTTTGAGGTTTTGCTGGACTTGAGATGAGTCATAGCCCCACTTTTACTCTTGAACTTTGTTTTCAATATTTGGGGTGAGAAACGTGCAAATGTTTTATGTGGACTATTATCGCTTCGTTTATTTTAAAACTTGCTATGCTTATAGAACTAGGTAGGATTAAGCGAGGCCTAGTCCCGAACTAGGTAAGCTATTGATTTGGTTATTTAGCGAGGCCTAGCCATGAGCTAGGTAAGCTATTGATTCGGTTATTGAGCGAGGCCTAGTCCCGAACTAGGTAAGCTATTGATTGGTTGTTGAGCGAGGCCTAGTCCCGAACTAGGTAAGCTATTGGATTGATTATAGAGCGAGGCCTAGACTTGAGCTAGGTAAGCTATTGATTGGATTGGTTTGAGCTATAGCGTGCACCTATAGGGTTGATTTGATTTGGTTGGATTATTTTGGTTGGATTATTTTTGTTGGATGATTGAGGCCTAGTCTAGCTAGCAAGCGTTTTGCGTATATGTCCACTATATTGAATTATGAATCTAAACCTATGATCTCACCAGCGAAAGCTGACTTTTAGCACGTTTTCTCAGGTAATTAAGTGATGCTCTATGGATGTTTGGGATTGGAGGCTTGGCATTGGCACCGGTTATGGATCTATATTTCTAAAACTCTGATAATTATTGTGGACCTATATTTATTTCTTTTGGGCATGACTTTGGATGATTTTGGGATAAATGTAAACTTTAAAACCCCGCGTGGTTGTATTTATATTATGTTTACTTTATCTCGTTCTTTCATGACTTTGAATGGATACCAATCCCCGTAGCACCCCGAAAACTTGTTGAGTCTTCCGCTGTACCAAATTTTGGGGGTGTTACATATATATTAATATAATTTAGATTTTTTATCTTTTTATAGTTACCAAGAAAACACGGAAGCACAGAGTTTGCTTCTGCAAAAAAAGCTTCTCGTTATGCTGCTATCTCACTTACTGCCGAAGTTTTTTCTACACTTATACCTATTGATTATAACTGTATATAAAGGACTTTAATTAAACTTTTATGTGAGTATGTGACAGTTGATCGGTCTGACAGATGAGGACAAGGAAGTTCTGGCTTTACTCATTCAAGCTGCAAAAGTAATGGATGATATTTTTTATCACCAGGTCAAATAATGGATAATATTTTTTACGGAATGATCTACCTTGTACTTTAAAATTGGTAAACGTTTTGATAAAATATATTCTAATTTCTGTTCCCTTTTTTCCTTGAATTAGGTTTGGTACAGCCACTCCATCTTTAAGGGAATGGTTAAACGGACATGGTAAATATCTGAGTTGGACATGTTAGAATGGAAATATTATTTGATAAATAAGAGTCCATGGTAAGATACTGCCCCTAGAAGTATTATAGCATATATCTAATATGATCTTCTCATATTACTGTACTTGTCACTCTTTCTGATATGTGATATCAAAAAGTTGAATTTTGGGTGTGTATTTTGCAGGCCTTGTCTTGATGAAAATGAAGCGTTTTTGACAACCGTTGACTCTGCTGTAAATTTGCTTCCTAAAGCAACAAAACCAGTGGTTGGATGGAAAGGTGTTGAATATAAAGCTGCATTTCCCATCTTGAAACCACCTGATGCCAGCTTCTATCCTCCAGATATGGATAAAATGGTATATGTTTTTTTGTTTATAAATTTGTCAAATTTGTTAATTCTTTCAAAATATCATTTATAAATTCATTCAAAGTGAGTTTGTGGAAAATGTGGTTTATCTGTTATTAAGTTGAGGTGTAGACTGGAGACTGTAACAATTTTAATACGTGCAAGTACATCAAGAAGCCTTAAATAGTACTTGTAAGCCGTGTACAGTTTTCATGCTTGCTAGAGTTAAATAGTTTTTGTATGCACAGTTTCTACAGCAGTCAAATCAGGTGTTAATGATATTACTATCAATAAATCAGCTGTTAATCATCATACTTCAGGTACTTGTTGATTCTTACAATTTATATACGTGCAGTTACTTCAGCAAATGGTAAATAATGCTTGCAAAGTTGCAAGCGCTTTAACTGTTATTGAATGTGCAACTTTCACAGGAAAAAAATTAGTTGTCCTAAAATACTTGGAAGCCCTTTAATTGCTGTCAACAAATCAGACGCAAATCATCTTCATACACCAGGTAATTGTTTAGTTCATCAGTTTTAGCTTCGATAAGTCTTAAACTTACGAGTGGCAAATGGGTCGGTTTGGGTCAAGTGGGTTTTGGGTCAAATGGGTCACGGGTCAAACAGGTCATCCTTTAGAAATGTATCAAAAGGTTGGTGGTCAAAACGAATTGATCTATTTCAGTACCAAAAACTATAAATGAGTTAAATTCTAACCCTTTTCATGACCCATTTAACCCACCGAGAATTCAACAAGAAAAAACTAAATGATCCGAATGACCCAAATAACAAGTACCTAAATTCTAACCCATGATGATGAAAATTTTACCCACCTGACCCAATTTTTTCTAAGCTGGGTCAGGTTTGCCAGGTTTATGGCTTAAACACAGTTAGTTACGTAGTTTTTAAACGTGCAAGCCTTTGAGCAGTTTTTCTACGTGCAATATTTACAGGAAACAATGAAGAATTGTGATATGGTACCTTAAACACAGATATGTGTGGTTCTGCTAGTAAACGACATGAGCATTGCGAAGACCAAGCATGGCTATTTTCTTCTTTTTTTTTTATCTCATTTAGAGTTGGGCAAAATACTTGCATTTCATACTTGAGAAAGATGTTCGTTTCTTGTTTGTGGTTAGACAAAATACTTGGTCTATATCGATTTATGGTTGAAATAATAAATAGGTTTGAATCTCAGTTTTTTGTTTTTAATTACAAGTTGTTCATGTTTTAATTTGGAATATAGTAGACTAATATGGTACCTGCTGCTAGTAGCAGAGCAGTGAAGAGAATAATATTAAGAGTAGCCTATGGTGACACATTTATGTGTCAGGAAAAGTTTCAACCTATTCTGACACTATTAAGTGTCAGGAAACTCTGTCACTATATACTTTTACCGCCTGGCTTTTTAATGACACTTTTTATAAGTGAAGGTGAAAAAAAAGTAATTAGTGACAGTTTTTTTGACATTTTCTGACACTTTTTGTGTGTCACTAAATGACTTTTTTCTTGTAGTGTATCCTCAAAACCTTACATAGATGCATGATCCTACCAAATCAAAAACAACATTATTTGAAAATCTTTGTCTATCAACATTCTATAGGAAAACCTGTGAAACACGTAATATTCAGTATCCAACTGCATTTCCCGATATACCAGTATCTTCTCTTGTTTCGCCTTGTGTGGATCGTACGTTCTATTGCATCCACATTTGCATTAAACCACTTTGGTCTTCCGGTTGACAGCATGAGATATCCCAACACTAATCCAAGAAAGGTTCCGCATCCATATCCCAACATGACTACTTTCCATGTAAATCGACTCTCCTTGTCCTCTTCATCACCATCAACTTTAACATTTGGGGTACTTGGATTCTCACACTTTTTGGGTAATGGAAATCCACAAAGTCCCGAATTCACTCCAATTGAGTTTACATCAAATGTATTGAATTGTTTCCCGTGTGGAATACGTCCCACAAGATGGTTATGTGAAAGATTTAAGACTCCAAGACCCTTATGTCTGCAAGTCTTTGAGGGATCTCACCTGTGAATTGGTTCCAAGATAGGTCTAAGGATTCGATATTTGAGAGATTACCTAGAGCACTCGGGATTTGACCATAAAGGCCGTTGTGAGATAAATTAAGCACTTTCAATGAGCTAAGGCTACCAATGACATTTGGAATCACTCCTTCAAATCTATTATGAGATAGATCTACAACAATGTAGTCAACCAAAAGTTTTTGAAATAAGACTTCCAAATCTTTTACCACAATTATGACCTCGTAAGTCCTTCCACTTATGGTCAAGTATTCTGGTTTTGAGCTCTTCTTTGGGGCATCCTTCATGGAATTGAAATTCTGAAGATATTTCCCAGGGAGATGGCCTACAAACCCATTATGAGATAAGTCGAGGACTCGCAGACTAGAAAATGGGAGTTGTGTTGTAGAAGACGTTTCAATGGGACCTTGAAAATTGTTTGATCTGAGGACAAGAACTCACAACTTTGGGAGGTCTCTTGACCAAATAGGGAATGTGCCATTTAAGTTGTTGTTTCCCAAATCTAGTACTTTTAAGTATTGACATTTAGATAAAGAGTTTGGAACCTCTCCTTCTGATTGATTTCCGTTCAAAATAAGCCCCTCTAATCTTCCGCAATTCTTGAATACATCTGGAATGGTGTCACTAAGAAAGTTGTTCCCCAAATTTATCACCTCAAGAGAAGACATAATATTTCCAAAGTATTGTGGAATCACTCCACCAAAGCTATTATTGGACATATCCAAATACCTTAGAAAGCTGCAGATCGACAAAGCATCTACAAACTTCAATAATTCATCATCATCTTCCCCACTTCCAAAACTATTAGAACTTAGTGACACGATTTCAAGTTTGCAAATTTTACGAGATGTGGTGACTAGTTTTCCAGAGAAATTGTTTTGAGCTACATCTAGGACTGATAATTCCTGAGAATTGAGAACGGACGGTGGAAGGGAACCTGTAAACTGGTTATCTAACAAAGAAATTTTTTTAAGACGAGGCTGCATCAAAACAACGTTTATAGGTAGTCTACCAGTAAGTCTATTATTATTAAGAGATACTTCTTCTAGAGACGAAAGATTGTAAAAAGAACGTGGCACGGTACCGACAAGGTTATTTTCATGCAATGCAATTCTTGTCAGCTTACTCAGCTGGTGGAAGACATCTGGAATTCTCCCCCGAAGTCCACAATTGACAAACCATAAAGTGTCTAGAAATGTCAGATTCCCGATGAACCGTGGAATACCACCTTCTAAGTTGATTTTGTGAAAAATTAGTGTGTTTAACATGGACAATGAACCAAACTCGTCTGGGACCTTGCCAACTAGATTATTGTTACCCATATCAAGAACTTCAAGGCTAGAGCAATTGGCTAAGCTGGCTGGAATCTTTCCATGAAAATTGTTGTTATACAGACGTAGATCTTGTAATCTAATGAGACGCCCCACTTGAGGTGGAATGTCACCAGAAAGTAAGTTGTTTTGGAGCAGAATCACCTTGAGAAAGCTTAGATTTCCAATGGAAGGAGACAAAGAACCAGATACGCCTCGAGATGAAAGATTAAAGTTGGTGACTCTTTGGTGACGGGAACCGCAAGTAATACCTTCCCACTGGCAAAAATGAATGGAGTCGTTCCATGAGCTCATGACACCTTGTGGGTCACCATTAATCATGGATTTAACGGCGAGTAATGCCACATGATCATCAACAGCTTTTGTGTGGATAACTGTGGAAAACGCTATGATTTTCACAAATGTGAAGACAAGAAATGGGATTGCTAGCTTGTTTGGTAGCCAAAGATTCATGGCTTGTTGAATGCAATCTGGTATTATTTTTTTTCTATTTTGTTATGCTTAGGCATCATCCGAGAACATGGCTAGAGGAAAATCATGAAATTTAACCCACACCGGAATGTTAGTCAAATCCTCTTTAAGTAAGTTGTTGTTCAATGTCCATGGTTTAAGGATAATAGGTGATTTTCTAATCTGCCATGGACCATTTTCAAGAACATCATCAACACCTTTCTTCGAACTGAACTTAAAGAAAAAGAACCCCTTGGCATTCATTATAACCTTCTGTAATCCATACATAGCCCATACATTACGAACATAATAATCCACAACAGGAAAAGCAATGCGATTGCCAAGAAAATAACCGTATAGAGTATTCTCAAATCTGATGTTCACTTCTTCAACAACTTTCATCGAGACAGAAAGATCAACACCAGTCTTTTTATTGCTACATTCCAAGCTACGAAAATTGGACACATGTTTATTTTGATTAGTAGAAGTAGCACCCGCATAGGAAACCGATTGCACTCCACTTCCACTCTTATTAGTAGGCTGCTCCAAATCACTATTAATGTTAGCATTAGAAACTTTATTAGCGACAATCTCATGTTGGACATTATTCATAGCTTCATCAAACTTCTTACGCGCATTTAGGACCAACTGCTCAACATTAACTTGACTTGAATTAGTAGATACATCATGACCAGCATTCACCGACTCCACATTAACATTAATACCTCCATCAGCCTGTGATGATAGTGAATAAGAGTTTGGCACCTGAGACTTAATATCAATGGGTCTCATTTGACCAGCCATTGGTGCAACACGGACACCATCACCTTGTGGCAAGTTAGCTTCACCGTACTATCCGAAATATTAGTCACAAGGTCTTCGTTCAGCAGTCTAGTATGATCGGCCACACTAGATGAGGGATACTTACTCGTACTATCACTACCACCAGACAATATACCGCCACTTTTCGTAGCTTTGAACGCACTATTGTTAATCAAAAAACCCTTCTCCATAATATAGAAACCCTCGTACAATAAAAAAACAAGTAACAGAAAACACAACCAGCATGCAGCAGCAACCAAACCGATATACATTTTCATTTAGCACTAGTACTAATAATGCCTAACACTACAAAGTATAAGGATAAAAAATGTACTTGTGGCTAAAATTTTTGGAAAGGGGGCCACGACCCCTCCCATTCCAAGTTCTGTCCTTAAGATAAAGTGGAGTCTTTTTTGCTATAATTAATGTACGTAGCCTTACCATTTAAACATCCCAAAGTGTTTCATGGGTTTTTTCTTAAACTTTCGAGCCACTTACCAGCCACTTTTTCGGACATACAATATATATAACAGTTTTCGCTATACGTGTTGGTAGAATATGTCGATCACTATGGTTGTAAGACCACGGGCGGATTTAGGCATGTACCAAATGGTGGCCACGAACCACGTTAGTTTAGCTTCTAGGTCTGCCATTATGTACGACCATCAAATACAAAAACAAACTGATTTACTAGTAAGATTCAACATCATAATAACATTTTAACACATGATCACCCACTGACCAATTACATTAACTATCAAACCTTTTCAATAAATTAAATATACATATTCTCAAATCCTTACATAGATGCATGATCCTCCCAAATCTAAAACAACATTAATTAAAACTCTTTGTCTGCCTTTTTAAAACATTCCAGCTATAGGAAAACATGTGAAACACATGGTAATATTGTATCCAACTTCATTTCCCGATATACCTGTATCTTGTCTTGTTTCGCCTTGTGTGGATCAAACGCTCTATTGCATCCACATTTGCATTAAACCACTTTGGTCTTCCGGTTGACAGCATGAGATATCCCAACACTGATCCAAGAAAGGTTCCGCATCCATATCCCAACATGACTACTTTCCACGTAAATCGACTCTCCTTGTCCTCTTCATCACCATCAACTTCAACATTTGGGGTACTTGGATTCTCACACTTTTTGGGTAATGGAAATCCACAAAGTCCCGAATTCCCTCCAAATGAATTTACGTCAAATGTGTTGAATTGTTTTCCTTGTGGAACACGTCCCACGAGATGGTTATGTGATAGATTTAAGACTGCAAGACCTGTTATGTCTGCAAGTCTTTGAGGGATCTCACCTGTGAATTGGTTCCAAGACAAGTCTAATGATTCAAGTTTAGAGAGATTGCCTAGAGCACTTGGGATTCGACCAATGAGGTTGTTGTGAGATAAATTAAACACTTTTAATGAGCTAAGGCTACCAATGACATTTGGAATCTCTCCTTCAAATTTATTATGGGATAGATCTACTATGGTGTAGTCAACCAAAAGTTTTCGAAATAAGAGTTCCAAATCTTTTACCACAATTTTGAGTTTGCAAAACTCTCCACTTATGGTCAAGTATACTGGTTTTGAGCTCTTCTTTGGGGCGTCCTTCATGGAATTGAAATTTTGAAGATATTTCCAAGGGAGATGGCCTACAAACCCATTATGAGATAAGTCGAGGACTCGCAGACTAGAAAATGGGAGTTGTGTTGTAGAAGACGTTTCAATGGGACCTTGAAAAGTGTTTGATCTGAAAACAAGAACTGACAACTTTGGAAGATCACTTAACCAAATGGGGAATGTGCCATTTAAGTAGTTGTTTCCCAAATCAAGTATTTGTAAGGATTGGCATTTAGACAAAGAGCTTGGAACCTCTCCTTCTAATTGATTTCCATTCAAAATAAGCCCCTCTAATCTTCCACATTTCTTGTATACATTTGGAATGGTGCCACGAAGAAAGTTGTTCCCCAAATCTATCGCCTCAAGAGAAGACATGATATTTCCAAAGCATTGTGGAATCACTCCACCAAAGCTATTATTGGACATATCCAAATACCTTAAATTGTTGAAGCTGCAGATCGATGGAGGGAATGGTCCCTCAATCAGGTTGGATTTGACATCAAGAAATGATAGACGGGAAATATTTCCCAAGCAATTTGGAATGATTCGACTAAAGATATTATCGGACATACCCAAGTGCGTTAGATTGATCAAACCGCAAATTGATGGTGGGAGTGATCCTTGAATAAGGTTGGAGCTCACACTCAGATGATATAGTGAAGCCGACAAATTTCCTAAAGAATGAGGCAAGAAACCTCTCATTCTATTGTAACTGAGATCTAACAGTCCTAAGTCTTTGCAAATCGACAAACCATCTATAAACTTCATTAACTCATCGTCATCTTCCCCACTTCCAAAACTATTAGAACTTAGTGATATGATTACAAGTTGGGAAATTTTACAAGAAGTGATGACTAGTTTTCCTGAAAAATTATTTCGAGCTACATCTAGGATTTGTAATTCCTGAGAATTGAGAAGGGACGGTGGAAGGGAACCTGTAAATTGGTTATCTGACAAAGACAATACATTTAGATGAGTCTGCGTCAAACCAATGTTTAGAGGTAGTCCACCAGTAAGTCTATTATTATCAAAAAGTACTTGTTTTAGTGACGAAAGATTGTAAAAAGAAGGTGGCATGGTACCGACAAGGTTATTTCCATTCAATGCAATTCTTCTCAGCTTACTCAGCTGGTGGAAGACATCTGGAATTCTTCCCCCGAGTCCACAATCGGCAAATGATAAAGACCTAAGAAATGTCAGATTCCCGATGAACCGTGGAATACCACCTTCTATTTTGTTCTTGTAAAAATTAAGTAGCTTTAACATGTACAATGAACCAAACTCATCTGGGATCTTGCCAACTAGATTATTGGAACCCATGTGAAGAGCTTCAAGGTTAGAGCAATTGGCTAAGCTGGCTGGAATCTTTCCTTTTAAAGAGTTGTTATATAGATGTAGCTCTTTTAATCTAATGAGACGGCCCACTTGTGGTGGAATTTCACCAGAAAGTAAGTTGTTTTGGAGCAGAATCACCTTGAGAAAGCTTAGATTTCCAATGGAAGGAGACAAAGAACCAGATACGCCTCGAGATGAAAGATTAAAGTTGGTGACTCTTTGGTGACGGGAACCGCAAGTAATACCTTCCCACTGGCAAAAATGAATGGAGTCGTTCCATGAGCTCATGACACCTTGTGGGTCACCATTAATCTTGGATTTAATGGCGAGTAATGCCACACGATCATCAACAGCTTTTGTGTGGATAACTGTGGAAAACGCTATGATTTGCACAAATGCGAAGACAAGAAATGAGATTGCTTGCTTGTTTGGTAACCAAGGATTCATGGCTTGTTGAATGCAATCTGGTATAATTTTTTTCTATTTTGTTGTGCTTAGGCATAAACTAGTCAATTAACATCTTCTCCCTAATATGTGTTTGTTAGTCAAAAGCTTTGAGCCACACTTGTGAGGGAAGACTTTAAATTGTCAAAGTTTTTCACATATAGGCCCATATTTGAATGTTCTTGTCTACTTCTGAGACTTTAGGACACCAAAGGTTTAGAATTTTAGCCCTTGATTGTCCCTGTCAGAAATTTTAAGCTTATCCCTTAATAATGAATTGAAGTCCCTACTCTCATTTATCTTTCCTTAGACCAATACAGGTTATCCCTGCCAATGTTGACTCTACCACAAATTATGAAAGTCAAATTTTTGGTGATTCGATACTTTTTATGCTAATGTATGTTTTTTTACCGCCAACTCAAAAAATAACATATACAACGAGATAACTGAAATATTATTCAGTTTCAGATTTTTAAGCTAATTGTGACTGAGCAATCTTACTTATCGAAAAAAAGTAATTAATTGACTTTAAAATTAAAATCAATTACAAATGAAACAGCAGGCATTTTCAACTTCTGAACTTGATATATACCTACTATGGGCGGCAAATGGGAGGGGGACGTTGTGTCGGGTAAGTGTTTGGGTCAAAATGTGATCATTTGGAAGAACAGGTCAGGTTGACCCGTTACTTTTCACCATTTTTTTTTCTTTCTTTCTTTTTAAAGCTAATGAAACATATTAGATAGAATAAATCATGGCCAGGATGAAGGGTCAGAATAAGTGTCATTGAAATTATCAGCTCTTCGACAATCTATTAATCGAGCACGTATGGAATACTACATGTATACAACTATGATAATAAGCAGATTGAGAAGGTAATAGATTCACTGTCTTTTTAGAATATATATTAAAACCCTTAAACTGAAAGTTATCTTTTTAGAAGAAAAATTATATACTATAGAATTTCTCCTCCCTTCATTCAAATGATATGAGTACGGCGGGCAAATCTGATGGTGGCAATTGTGAATGGCGGCTCAGGTCTGAAAGCATAGAAGTATGTTTTTTGTCAGTGGAGAGATGATGGTGAAGAACTGAAGATTAATCGGTTTTAAAAATCGAATGAGTACCCGTTTTATGTTGGTTGCTGGTTTTAAGAAGGTTTTAGAGTTAAAGTTTAAGGGAAATGGGATTATGGTTATGTTTAGTAGCTTTAAGAACAAAAAATAAGAAGCTTGAAGATGAAGTGTACAAAGACTGATATACCCTCATGTGCCTTGCAGTCACATGAGGCATTTTAACGGATGTACTTAATGGCCGTTACTGATAAGGACTAGTCATGCAAAAAAGATTCGAGGGAATGTAATAAGGATTTCGCCTATACCACATAAACGAACGGTGTAATTTACTCTTATTTTTTTTTTGGTTGTTATACTTTGCATGTGGTGTGTGATAACTGATAACTGATAAGGGTTTTTATTTTTTCGATTTTTAACTGGTTATAGTCAAACGTGTCTAAAAAGTTAACTTACCATAATTTACACTCAAATAATCACAAGTTTGGACTTTTTTAACTGGTGTGCTAAGGAAACAATGCAAAACAATAAGGGTAACCGAAGATTTTTTTTTTCTTTTTTTTTTCTTGTTTGACGTGTCACCAAAAATACGCCCGTATTTTTTTTCGAGAGATCAAATTGCAACGATTTATTTTAGATGGCCAATTTACATTTTCATTTAACACTAGTACTAATAATGCCTAGCACTACAAAGTGTAAGTATCTTCGTATGTTCTTCAATATCATCATGAACTCATCATCTTTTTTCACAAAAACCTTACACACGGCGACAATATTGTCGTTGCACGCCCTATAAGAACATATATGCACACCTTTAAAGAAAAATTTAGTATTTTCAATATCATATCAAATTCTTTAGAATAATTATGTTTTTTTTAAACATATATGTTGTTTTTAGAACATATGTGCAAAAATACAATTATTGAAGGCGTGCATGTATATTTTTGGTAGTTCTTTCAGTTCTCGCATATAAGATTGTTCTCGCAAGAAAGTCTCACACCTTACCCATTACTTAGTATCTAAAACCTCTAACCAACCACACCAAGTTCTGTCCTTAAGAGAAATTGGAGTCTTTTTTGCTATAATTAATGTACGAAGCCTTACCATTTAATCTTCCCAAAGTGTTTCATGGGTTTCTTCTTAAACTTTCGAGCCACTTACCAGTCACTTTTTCGGACATATAATATATATAACAGTTTTCGCTATACGTGTTGGTAGAATATGTCGATCACTATGGTTGTAAGACCACGGGCGGATTTAGGCATGTACCAAATGATGGCCACGAACCACGTTAGCTTAGCTTCTAGGTCTGGCATTGTGTATGACCATCAAATACAAAAACAAACAGATTTACTAGTAAGATTCAACATAATAATAACATTTTAACACATGATCACCCACTGACCAATTACATTAACTAACAAACCTTTTCAATAAGTTAAATATACATATTCTCAAATTTTTACATAGATGCATGATCCTCCCAAATCTGAAACAATATTAATTGAAAGTCTTTGCCTTTTTAAAACATTCCAGCTACAGGAAAACATGTGATACACATGGTAATATTCAGTATCCAACTTCATTTCCCGATATACCTGTATCTTCTCTTGTTTCGCCTTGTGTGGATCATACTCTCTATTGCATCCACATTTGCATTAAACCACTTTGGTCTTCCGGTTGACAACATGAGATATCCCAACACTAATCCAAGAAAGGTTGCGCATCCATATCCCAACATGACTACTTTCCACGTAAATCGACTCTCCTCGTCCTCTTCATCACCATCAATTTCAATATTTGGGGTACTTGGATTCTCACACTTTTTGGGTAATGGAAACCCACAAAGTCCCGAATTCCCTCCAAATGAGTTTGCATCAAATGTGTTGAATTGTTTTCCTTGTGGAACACGTCCCACGAGATGGTTATGTGATAGATTTAAGACTGCAAGACACGTTATGTCTGCAAGTCTTTGAGGGATCTCACCTGTGAATTGGTTCCAAGATATGTCTAAGGATTCGACATTAGAGAGATTACCTAGAGCACTCGGGATTCGACCATAAAGGCCGTTGTGAGATAAATTAAGCACTTTCAATGAGCTAAGGCTACCAATGACATTTGGAATCACTCCTTCAAATCTATTATGAGATAGATCTACAACAACGTAGTCAACCAAAAGTTTTTGAAATAAGAGTTCCAAATCTTTTACCACAATTATGACCTCGTAAGTCCTTCCACTTATGGTCAAGTATTCTGGTTTTGAGCTCTTCTTTGGGGCATCCTTCATGGAATTGAAATTCTGAAGATATTTCCCAGGGAGATGGCCTACAAACCCATTATGAGATAAGTCGAGGACTCGCAGACTAGAAAAACATTTTGGACATGTAGTACCAAAACATGTTACACCTTTTGACACTCCTCTTCTTGTAGATACGGGCGTTAATATTGACAAGGAGACCAGAGATATAGCTGTAATTATGCTTCTTTCGTTGATCCCGTTTGCCTTTGTGGGACTAGTATCTTTTATGAACACTCCAGCTATGACTTTGTTCGCACTCATAGTATCATGTGTGTCACTACTTCTATATTTTTGTTATCAGGTATGTACTAGTAGCTAACTTGTGATTTATCACTATATCTCAGAGTCATACAGAATTTTAAATCAACTTTTAAATGCCTAAACAATGAAAGTTTTGGGATGTGCACCTTTTGCATGTAGGTTGGAAATCCATGGATTCGGGTCAGGAGTTTAGCATACTTGAAGCAAGAAAACTTACGGACACGCTTTTTCTATCATGTCCAAAGGCTTGCACACGTTGATCTTGTAGACGAGCAAGGGAACCCCAACTTTACCTGCTTCAAAAGGTGTTACATTGTCCTTTTTGTATATAAAATACCAAGATAAACTTATAATATAACAGTTTTGGGGCAGCAGAGTAATGCAATACCTTGATTTTTTTCAGAATTTTTGATAAAGCCGACAATAATGGAGATGGATTGATATCGCATGATGAATGGGAACATCTGGTTGAGAAAGTGTTCGAGGTGGGAAAAGATAATATATCCAAGGAGTATGCTAAAGCGGAGATTCTGATACACTTCGATATGGACAAAAGTGGAATGATCAGTTGGTCAGAGTTCCAACACGGATGCACCAATTGGCTAGAAAAATGGAAGAATGAGGCAAATACTTCTGGATCTGCTTTTAAACGTATCTGGAATCAGGCAAGTAATGCTTATTCAGTGATAATTTAGTCATTTATTGTCAACTCGGGCTTTTTTCAAATTTTGATAGTTGATTAACAGGTTGAGAAAATAGCAATAAACAATCAACGTTCCAATCTCACCACAATTGAGCAAATCATGCCAAGAATCATGAAACAAGTCCTTGAAAAGCACGAACTAGTGAAAGAAGATGGTGAACCTGACAGAGAAAAGATAGAAGGGTAACATTCTTCACCAGTAGCCTATTCTAGTTTTAACAAAAAATCATGATTGGCTTTGCCTATATAGGTTATTTTCACAATACGACAAAGATAATAACGATGAAATACATAGAGAATATGAGTTAAAACAATTCATTGAGACTCTTCAATTTGGAATACCATTAGACCATGATAGAGTCTTGGTCCAATTAGTTAAGGACTTTGATGATAATAGCAATCATACGGTAGACAAAAAAGAATTTGTAAATGGATTCATCAGATGGATCAAAAAAGCGATTAATCATGATCCAAGCATCAAAGATCCAATAGAGGCAATTGCAAAGTTTGAAGAGGTAATTTTCCAAAAATAGTTCATATATTGGTTTATCTTTTTGTTACCGATGCACTGATACTTTCTGCAAATTTTCAGGATAGCTGGAGAGAAATTGATACACCCATGAAACGGGAGAAACCTAAAGCAAGCATCATGTATGTTATATTTGGTGTAGCGATCATGATCACAATTTCATTTGCCTTCGTAACAAGTGTCATACAATTCTCTAATGCGGCTCACATACCTTTTCTCTTCACTTCATTTGTTATGGCCCCGATTGCCATGAACGCTAAAATGGTAATTGGTGCACTTCTGAATGCTCAACGCCATGTTCGGAAAAATGCTTCTTTGACATTTTCACAGGTTTGCACACTTTTACAACTGCATCACTTACTTTTTGTTATACAGTTAATATGGAAATGTTATCTGAACATTATTTAACCAAATAAACTAGGAAGGTATTTGATCCATATAATTAAAAAGTAATATTCTATCAACCGATAACTTCATCACTAAATATGATATATGATGTAAACTGAAAACACGAGGTCGTTTATCTAATGCAGATCTAAAGGGATTATCATGGACCTACACGGATGAGGTGCTCGCCATCATGATACCTTCCGCCATTGTTGGTATATTCGCAATCAAACGTGACAACTACCCTCTTTGGGCGTCCATCTCAGCGATATTACTATACCCAGTCTCCGTATACATTTACTATGTTCTGGCAAATGCTAGCTTAGCTAATTGAACGATGTCAATGTGTTATAGGTAAGAGGTTTAATTAATGACAATGTTTATGATCAAATGTATCATTACCATTACTGTTTGTTTGGATTGATGAATAAGGCCGTTTCATTACACATTGGCCAAAAATTATCATTGTTTCTCTTTTTTTAATGCCATTTCAGGTATGTAATCATGGTTTATGCAATTATAATTGTTTATGTTATATATTAGTAGTAACTTAAACATAGATTAGGGGCTTAAGTGTACTTTGTAATTAGATTAGGTGTTAGACATAAACTAGGATTAGGTAGCTTAGAGTGCATGCAAGCTAAGGTTTCCACCTCCTCATCTCTCTATAAATAGAGATGGGGGATGCTAGTTATTCATTCTTGTGCAATATTCGTGTGCAATATTCGGTCGGTTCTTTGTTGTATATTGTAGTCTCTCGTGTTTGCTACTTGAGCTCGATACAACTCGCGATCTAGCGTTCCGCGATCGAACTTCGGATTGTTGTCTAGGTATTTTCCAACAAGTGGTATCAAGAGCCGCGGTTATTGTGTTCATCGAAGTTCGAGTGCTAGATTCAGGTTTCAAGTGAATCCGAGGTGCCAACTTAGTTCGAGGTTCGGGTTATTAGAAGTTGCGGGTTTGGTCAATCGGAGAAGACGAAGTATATTAAGCAAAGGCACGTGATTGGTGGGTTTTTTTTTTTTTTTTTTTTTTTTTTTTTTTTTTTTTTATCTAAAACAAAGAATATTTATATATTCATCACGTGGGTAGGGCACAAGGAGTTTAATTGATTATGTTGATTATTAGTTAGTTTGTATATTTTGATTATTTTGGTGTTCTATTTTAAAATCAACAATATAGTAGTTCCTGTTGTCCTTTTTGGTTATAAAGAGAAAAACGATTTAATTAATAGTTTGTTGATTGTTTTTGTGTTCTTGTAGATAAGTTGTAATCGTGGTTTTCTTTAAAAAAAAATATTTGCGATTAGTGTTTAATCTAAGTCGAGGTTTAGGATTTTGTCTAAAGAATCGATTTTGCAAGAAGGGTTCACTAAAAGACAACTTCAAGGGTGCTCGTGTTTAGGGGTTTTTTTTTAAACGTGTTTTTCCATCTAAGGTTGTTTAGGTCGATTGGACTTAAAGGGTTGTTTGTTGTGGGTTTTCTTGTGGTTCAAGTTTCGATCGTGGTTAGCTTGGGTTTAAAGTTTACGATTGGGTTTGCTTGTTCGAAATCGAGGGTTTAGGGTTATTCTAATAAATACGATTTGCAAGAAGATTTTTAGCAACAAGGGGAATATTGCACACGGCTTGTGAGGCTTGTCAGTAAAGTTGGTTAAGAAACAACTTGACAAGGTTTTTAGCAAGGTATAAGAAGAATGGCTAGTTCTATAACTAGGTTTGACATCGAAAAATTCGATGGGAAGAATGACTTCGGGTTATGGAAAATAAAGATGCGTGCTTTAATGGTACAGCTGGGATGTGATGTAGCATTAGAGACATTACCCGTAGACATGGAAGCAGGAGAAAAAGCTGCTTTGATGAAGAAGGCATACAGTACCTTGATTCTATGCTTGGGAGACTGGGTTTTACAGGAAGTTGCCAAAGAAATATATGCTGCAGGAATTTGGGCGAAGTTGACTAGTCTTTATATGACTAAGTCCTTAGCAAACAGACTGTATCTGAAGAAGAAGCTGTACACTTTCTATATGAGTCCAGGTACGAAACTGGGTGATCATATAGATGAGTTTAATAAGTTGATACTTGATTTGGCGAATATTGAAATCGAGATTGAGGATGAAGATCAAGCACTTATGTTACTTATGTCGTTGCCATAATCTTACGAAAACTTTGCGGAGACATTGTTGTATGGGAGGGAATCCTTGACAATGGAGGATGTTTTGGCGACTCTGAATTCAAAAGAGTTGAAGAAAAGAATTGAAAGCACAAAGGAAGAAACTGATGACGGGTTATATGTAAGGGGAGGGTCAGATCATTCAAGGAAAGCTCATTCAGGTGGAAGTTCGCGGTTCAAGTCAAGCGGTGGAACTGGTAAACTCAAGTGCTTCATATGTCATTCAGAGGATCATCTGAAGAGAGACTGTCCAAGGAAAAAGTCAAGTCGGTTCGTCAAGAAGGGTAAGCATGATCAGGATTTTGATTCTTCTGATGACGAGGGTAACACCTACTTTGGAGAAGCCTTGATGGTAGTCGAGAATGATGAGATGACTGAATTGGTAATGGATTTAGGTGGGTCTTATCATATGACACCTATGAGGGATTTCTTGTATGACTTCAAGGATGTTGATGGTGGTTCGGTTCAGTTAGGTGATAACAGGACATGCACTATCAAAGGGACAGGAAAAGTGAAGATGCAGTTGCATGATGGTTCAAGCTTTATACTGAAAGATGTCAGGTATGTTCCAGGGTTAAGAAAAAGCTTGATTTCATTGGGTACTCTTGAAAAAGAGGTTTATACTATGAAGATGCAGATGGGTAGAGTCAAGGTGATCAAAGGTTGTCGAGTTATGATGACTAGGATCAGGAAAGAGAACTTTGTGTATACACTTGAAGCAAAAGTGATGACTTTTGGTGTACAAAAGCATGGAGGTTCAGAACAAGTTGGATTCAAGCAACTTGGTAATAAACAAGTTGGGTTCAAACAACTTGGTCCTGGTGTTAAAATAGGAGTCCATGGAGTACTGGTTGATAAACGTGTTTGGTTTGAGGTGGAACTGCAGGGAGCTCAAGGGAATCGTGAAGCTGAGGTTGTTCAGGTTAGTAACGATGATGTTGCAGTGGCTCAAAGAAAGTTGGAGGTTAAACAACTTGAAGAAAAGACAAACACGGACTGCTTGGTAAAGGAGCAGGATAAGGTACACCTTGGTATAAAGGTGGGGGCGGACATTACGTTAACCGGAGTACCTGGTCAAGAGGGTGCAGAGGGTAATGTTGCTGAAAAGAAGAAAGTGAAGGACTCTACGGAAGCTAATCTTGGAAAATTACAAAAGTACAATGCCTGGTCGACAAGTTGGTCCCCGTCCGAGGTTCCAGCACGTGGAAAAGGTGCTGAGTATCGGTTATGTTTAAGTGTTACTCCTAAGGTGTAAATTGTTATATATTAGTAGTAACTTAAACATAGAGTAGGGGCTTAAGTGTACTTTGTAATTAGATTAGGTGTTAGACATAAACTTGGATTAGGTAGCTTGGAGTGCAAGCTAAGGTTTCCACCTCCTCATCTCTATAAATAGAGATGGGGAATGCTAGTTGTTCATTCTTCTTCCTCGTTGTAATAGCTTTATTAGGTGTTTTAATAAAGGTTTGGTACGAGGGTATATCGTGTGCAATATTCGGTCGGTTCTTTGTAGTATATTGTAGTCTCTAGTGTTTGCTACTTGAGCTCGATGCAACTCGCTATCTAGCATTCCGCGATCGAACTTCGGATTGTTGTCGTGGTATTTTCCAACGGTTTAATTTCTATAATGTTTAATATACTTATAAACCCTAATTTGTACTTTTTTTACATTTGTAGGAGAATGATACCTAGAACCGATGGGGTTTCTTTAAAAGCAATGAAGGTTGTTTCTTCCCATTACCTTTAAGGTACGATAACGACGATGTACTTCATATGAAGGTTGCTAGGATGCCTTATGAAGAATTCACTGAATATTTAGAAGTAAAATGTTGAAACTATTTTCAAGGTTTGTATTACAAAGTTCCAAATGTTGAATTGGAGTAAGGTTTTTGTGGAAAACTAGAAGGGGGGTTGAATAGTTTACCGTTTAAAAACCTTAAACTTGTTGTATCAAATGTCCATTTTTAGCTTTTTCTAATATGAAAGATGTAACTTGTAGTTTATGACTAACATAACTTAAAACATGTTATCACATAAGTACAATCAACAAGTCACAACACAAATAATCACATAATGCAAACATTAAAGTAAAGCAATAAGTAAATGGAAAGTGCAAACCGAACACGAGGATTTATAGTGGTTCGGTCACGGATCTCCTCTCCGCCCTACTCCACTCTTCGAGTACCCAATTCGAGAGTTACTTCACTAGATCAACAACCTCCCTTCTCGGCGGAGAAAACCTTACAATCGTCGCTTACACTTTATCGGGTACAAAGCTAGATACCGAGTTCTTTTACAAGGTACAACCACTCCTATCGTCGCTTATACAATATTTCCGACACTAAGCTAGATGTCGAGTTCTTTACCAAGGGTACAACCACTCCCACTATGTTTTGTGGCCCAACATAAAAACCTTGTGTTTTATGGCATAAACACATAAACCATCTAATCTATATTGTTATGATACAATGATGATCCATGACATAAAAGTCTAATGGATATGCATGCCTAATCTACATGAACTTCTTGAATAAGAAGTCTTCAACCATTGAGGATGTCAAGTTCCCTTGAATCTTCATATGTTGGAATGCTTTAATGAATGATGACTTCAAGATCTTGTGACCTTCTTGGTGGATCATGAAGTATGATATGCTTACAACAATGATGAATGTTAGAAGCATTATGATCATTACAGAAAGGGTGACTCATGTGTGTTTTTACATGGTTTCCTATATATCTATGTGTATGTAGTTTTTTATCAAGTTTGCAAGTAAACTATGAACTCCTATTTATAGGCAAACTTACAAAGGGGTTTTCTAAAACCATATTCCAAAACTAACAAAGATAAAACCATGTTCCAAATATATTTATCTTTAGTCAAATCAAGATTTTCCAAGTCAACACACAATATGTCAAATCAAGATCTTCTAAGTCAACACACAATATGTCAAATCAAGATTCTATGACATCTCTTACAAGATGTATGACACAATGTCTTTCTATATTTATGTCTAGTCTAATCAAGATCTTTCCAAATTTAGTTTTCCATTTTATGAAAAATACATTTAGAGAAATGTATATACTAACTTAAAAAGGTAAGTTACTTGTATAAAAAATATATTAGCTAGCTATATAATATTTAGTAAGTTACTAAAAATGTTTTATGTACTTATGTTGTTATAAGACACATTTTTATATATTGTAAACTTACTAATATTATCTAGACACCTAATGTGACACTTATTCTATTTAACACCTAAAGTGTACTTTGACATCTAAAATACTTAAAGACTCCTAAAGTATTTTAGTCATTCTAAATGGTTGGTTAAGGGGTTTGATCATAATGCTACATAACAAACATGTACGAACCTGTGTTGTAGCATACGACGACTCGAGACGTTGAGAGGTGTTGAATGTATGTTGAGACAAACTATGATTACAAGTAACTTGTACATTTTACGTTATGTATCAAGTTATACGTTTGTCATCAATCAAAACAAACGAGACTGCATAGATTAAATATCGTAATATTTGCACTAACAATCTCTCCCGTTTTGATGATGACAAAATATGTAAACGTGATAGAACGCAAAATGTAAAAAGTTACTTGTGTCCGTATAACTTACTTATATCCGCAACACCTTCTACATTTTCTTCTCCATTTACACTCTTCTCCTCCTTTTGTCGAAACAAAAAGGGGTGTGTCCTTGGAGTTAACTTAATTTCTCCCCGAAATGGCGAGCTTGCATCATCCCTAGTGAAGTTAATTCTTCAACTCCAATTTCCTAAGGTTGTTGCGTCCTTTAGGTTGTTAGCGGATCCATGGATCAAATTAAGTTCTTGACCTACATAAAGGTTAGTGTTGTGCAACATAAAAATTATACGAAAAATGCATGATGAATAAAATGCATGTTGGACTATGTTGACTTATCTCCTTCTTTTTGTCGAAACACAAAAGTGTGTCGAAGAATGAGAATAAAGATAAATGCGTGCATGCTTCCCCTAGATTGTAGCTCCCCCTTGATCAATACTCCCCATTGCTAGGGTCCCAACGTATATGACACAAGAAATAAGAAAGCTACAAAAACAAAGGTTAGTGCATGATTAGCTCCCCCTTGATCAATACTCCCCGTTGCTAGGGTACCAACGTATATGATGCAAGGATAAGAAAGCTACAAAAGAAACAAAGGTTAGTGTATGATCGACTCCCCCTTGATCAATACTCCCCGTTGCTAGGGTACCAACGTATATGATGCAAGGATGAATAATCCTACAAAATAAAGGTTAGTATAAGACAATAATTTTCCTATGCTTGACGGAAGCTCCCTTTGTTTTAGGGCGTCAACATGAACCTACAAAACAAAAGTTAGTATAGTGGAAGTTTTGTGTTTAGACAAGCATGTCCTCTACAACAACGTGTATAGAAGATGCAATATGAGTGCTTGATGGATATTCCTCCTACGTCAAGAAGCACCTATAATGAAAGAAGGAAAATATTCGATGCAAACATCATCCTTAGATGATTATGCTATATACGATCGAGCGTATATAATGGTGAACCTACAATGAAAGAGTTAGTACAATATATTTTATCTCAAAGAAAAGTAAGATGTAAATATATAAATGATATAAGCGACTCAAAGTAGAGAACCATGAAACCAAAAAATCTCATGAGGTGTATGCTTCTAAAAAGAAATGCAATCATAAGAAAAACGTGAATATAATATGATAGGAACCTACTAAGCAAAGCCTAGAAGGAAGACATGAGGTTGAAACGCTTAAAGAGGATGGTGCTAATAGTGGTGATGGGTAGACAACTATTTAAAGAATTAGAAGCTCGTGTGTATAGCAAATGTTCTAACGAAAGATAAAGATAGAACATATCGACTCATGCAATCCTAAAATTCATAACTCGAGTGATAAACAATGAATATGACTTTATCATCTACCAAAGATGATGTATATTGCCATAATACATGCTTGAATGGAATTGAAAGGAAGTGAGGACAATAGGCACCTAGGAACAAGAATTCCATATGAAAAGAGTAAAAAAAAAATGCTAAATACCTATTTGAGGATGAGAATGACAACATATGATGCGAGAGTGTTGGTTAGACCAACGTGTTGAGAAAGTGTTGGGAATGATGGCTTTGATTAATATATCGTTTGCGCTGACAATGACGTGCATGATATGTGTCGAGCAAGAAGAGGATGAGATCCTATGATGATGTTCTTGAAAATGAGGTTTTGAAGTCCTAGTTTTGAGAGAAAAATCCTAGACTCCATTTGGTTTAGTTTTTGGTTGTGGAAGTGAATAACTTTGTCAAACACATGATGTGTTTTTCACTTGATGAGATATTGGGGGTGAAAGAGGCTTGAACTATTAAAAAAGAGAAAAGGTCAAAGGCTTGAAGCACTTGTGGTTTTGTGAACCGACTTTAATTAAATGGAGTGTACCTATGTGTTGGTATTTTAGGGTGTAAGAAACATGAGTAGATGTTCTTTAAATACAATTTGACAAAATACAAATATGTGAATGAATTTCTCTCCTCCTCAATAGGTGGACATCCAACATATTGTCTAGTGCATTGTATAAAGAATGATGATGAAGTGTTTAGGAGGTTGTAGGTTAATGAAAACGATGAGCTTGGTAATGTTTTTGCGGATGTTGGTTAGCATACAAAGAACTTTATCCTTAAAGTCATGTAGCTCTTCTCTATCAATGCGAGATGATCGTATGACGAGGCATGTGGTTTTCTCAAAGGAGGTGGAAAGGATTAGAGTATTGTTATAGAGGTGATTTTGGAAAGCGGAATCACTAATGCGAATTAGAAAGAGGTTGATTGAAAGATATCCAAACACAAATTTCAAATCTCTAAGACTCAATCCTATTAGCTATAAAACTATATGCAAGTGTAGGGGTTCCATAAAACATATTACTAACACACGTAGCAATAAAGAGATTATAGTTATGCGAGATGAGCATATAAAAGCTAGAACGAAGTGAGATGGCAAGTGATTAGTTCTCAATCCACTAAAACACATTTGTTAGTGACAAAAGATGTCAATAAGATAAAAATCTAAAGACATTATTGTTGACATAAATAATGCCTAAAAACATTATTAACATGTTATCAATATCTCTATGTTTTAATTACACAAAAAATAAACACATAGAACTAAAACTTGTGACATAAACAAGTATTTAGTGATTAATATTTCTCTTTATATCCAAATCACTTAAGGTATGAATAAACAAAGTGTTTAGTGCAATTTATGATCAAAGGGGTATTTAATTAACTAATGCAAAGTTTATTTAATTATATAAACATATTATATATTTTTGAAAAACACTTTTGGTAATAAAGAAAAATGTTTTATTCATACTAAATATATGAATTCAAATTTTTAACCAAAATCAGTTAGTTTTTCACCAAATAAACTTTCCCCACTAAAAGACAAAGTTTCTGGTCATTTCAGCTGGGCGGCCCCCTTAATTATAAAGGGCGGTCCCCTTAAAATTAAGGGGACCGGCCATGCTCCTCTGTCAGAATCTTTTGCCTATAAATACCACCTTAAACCTGGATTTTTTCTTTACCTTTTGCTCTCCAGAACTTTCTGTTCTAGATCTCCATTTCCAATCTATAAATCCTTTGATCATACATTCTTAAATCTTTGTTTCAAAGTGATCCAAACATCATCCCATCAAGTGCAAGATAAGAATACTTCTATCCCTCAAGATAAGAAGTATTACGACTTGTTGTGATCTCCACATCTAAGTTGTTAGTGAATCATCATTGTTATTATTTCATTGTGTGATTAGTTGTGAATATTTGTTAGAAGATAGTGTAGTTTGATATATAGTGTGATTGGTTAGAAGAATAGTTGTGAAGAAGATAAGTTAGGAAGAAGATTGGTGTGTAGAAGAATAGGTGTGAAGAAGATTGGTGTGTAGAAGATTGGTGTGAAGAAGTGGTGTGATTAAGTAGTGAATAGGTGTGAACTAGTTGTGTAGAAGTTGTGATTAAGTTGTAAAGTTATTGTGGTGTGTAAATTGATGTGTAAGGTTTTCTCCGCCATAAGGGAGCTTGTTGATATAGTGAAGAAAACTCTCGAGTTAGGTGCTCGGGGAGTGGAGTAGGGCAAGGAAGGTGACCTTGTAGCCGAACCATTATAAATCTCTTGTCTCTCGGTTCAATCTTTCCAACCCTTATCTATTTCTTTACTTACGTTATTATTGCTTTATCGTACATACTTAGTGTTGTTCATATTGTGCACGACTTGATTTCATATAGCATCGAATCTATATTTTATAAAACAAAGAAAACTTTTAAACAAACTTTTATAACAATTTAAAAACGACGTAAAACTATTCAACCCCCCCTTCTAGTTTTCCACAATTGGTATCAAAGCCACGTCTAACAAGATTTTTAAAATATATTGTATTTTAAAACTTGTAACGATCTATGTAATCTTTAAAATATTTAGAAGGGCAATCTAGGCAAAGACCACCACTATTTGAAAGTGACGGATTTTTATATTGGAAAAATAGATTCGAAACTTATGTGAAATCAAAAGATCTTGATCTTTGGCATATTATTACCTTTGGTGATTTTCCTCCTATTCAATATAATCTTGAAACTAAAATGGATGAAATTGTATCTTTTGAAAAACAAAATGATGATTTGAAAAAGAAACTAGCAAAAAATAATGAGGCTAAAATTGTTATTTATAATGCGTTACCACGCAAAGAATATGAAAGAATTTTTATGTGTAAAACCGCAAAAGAAATTTGGGATTCTTTACTAATTACCCACCAAGGTAATAGTCAAGTTAAAGATAACAAAATAGATCTTCTTGTACAACAATATGAACAATTTATGATTCCGGAAGAGGAATCAATTGATAATGCATTTGCTAAATTTAACACCATTATCATAAGTTTAAAAGCACTTGATGAGACTTTTTCTAGTAAAAATTGTATTAGGAAATTTCTTAGGGCATTGCATCCGAAATGGCGAGCTAAGGTCACGGCTATAGAAGAATCAAAGAATTTGATGACATTGTCACTAGATGAACTAATTGGCAACTTGAAGGTCCGTGAAGAAATTATAAGAAGAGATTCGGAAACGGTCAAAGTCAAGAAAGAACAAACCAAATCCATTGCTCTAAAAGCCAAAAAGGAACCTAGTGACGATGATGATTCAAGTGACGAAAGTGAAGACGAAGAATATGCAATGGCCGTAAGAGAATTCAAAAAAAAATTTAAGAAACGAGGAAGATTCACTAGATCTCCACGAGACGAAAGAAAACCGTTCAAAAGAAATAGAAGTAACTACTACGGGAAAAGAAAATGCTTTAGATGTGGAAGTCCAAATCATCTCTTTGGCGAATGTCTAAAGCCGTCGGGTTATGAAAATCAAGGAGCATTTGTTAGTGGAACATGGAGTGATAGTGACAAAGATGAAGTGGAAAAACCAAGAGACGAAAAGTGTTTTATGGCAAAAGGAACCGACGAAATATGCTTAGGAATTGACTTGGAGCCTAACGAATGGATCAAGGATAGCGGATGTTCGAGGCATATGACAGGGAACCGCAAGCTATTCTCTACATACAAGGCATACAATGGAGGTAACGTTATTTTCGGTAGTGACTTACGTGGAAAAATCATTGGCAAAGGTACGATTTCTCAAGACTCACTTACTATTGAAAATGTGGAGCATGTAGATAATTTAACATATAACTTGCTTAGTGTAGGACAAATATGTGATAATAAATGTAGAGTTATCTTTAGCGAAGAGGATAGCGAAATAGTTAAGAATGGAAGAATTATAGGTAGAGGAATTAGAAAAGGAGGCATATATATTATGAAACTAGGAAACAAACCTGAGGATAGGATATGCCTAACGACCCTAGATGAAAACTCCACATTGTGGCATAGGAGATTAGGACATGCTAACATGCAACAAATACAATCTTTGGCCTCTAAGGAACTAGTTAGAAACTTGCCTAATCTAAAATATGACAAACATTTTTGTGATGCATGTAAAATTGGAAAACAAGTTCATGCTAGTCACAAAGCTAAGAATATAGTATCCACTACTTGGTGCCTAGAACTATTACATATGGATCTTTTTGGTCCATCCGCTGTGCGGAGCTATGGAGGAAACAAATACACCTTAGTAATAGTATATGACTACTCACGATACACGTGGACTAGGTTTTTAAGTGACAAGACCCAAGCCTTTGAAAAGTTCGAAATATTTAGTAAAATGATTCAAAATAAATTAGGATGCACAATAGTAGCCATTAGGACGGACCATGGTAGGGAATTTGACAATGAAATACAATTCGGAAAATTTTGTGATTTAAATGGAATATCTCACAATTTCTCCGCTCCTCGTACTCCTCAATCTAATGGCGTAGTAGAAAGAAAAAATAGGTCACTACAAGAAATGAGTAGAACAATGTTAAATGAACAATCCATCCCACAAAAATTTTGGTGTCACGCCGTAGATACTTCAACATATATTATTAATAGGGTATCAATTAGGAGAATTCTAGGAAAAACTCCTTATGAGTTACTAAGAGGTAGAAAACCAAACTTAAGCTACTTTAGGGTATTTGGAAGTAAATGTTACATTCTAAACACTAAGGATTACCTCACTAAGTTTGATCCAAAATCGTATGAAGGAATATTCTTAGGATACTCACAAAATAGTAAAGCATATATAATACTTAACAAAAATTCCATGAAAGTAGAAGAATCACTAAATGTAACATTTGATGAAACACCACCACCTCCTAAAACTTTACCATTAGAAGATGATGACTTAATCGAAGATGAAGCTATTGAGGTTAGTAAAACGAAACCCATAGGAAATGATAATGAAGACATTAACTTAGAAAATAACGAAATTGTAAATGTTAAAGAATCTAGATCACATCCACTAAATAATATAATAGGTCATCTTAACCAAAGAACCCTTAGGTCACAAGCTCAAGATAAAAATAATTTCTTTTGTTTCCTCTCAGCAGTAGAACCTAAGAACATTAATGAGGCTTTAAAAGATGAAAGTTGGGTTATAGCTATGCAAGAAGAATTAAATCAATTTAAGGCTAATGATGTTTGAGAATTAGTCCCAAATCCAATGAATATGACCATCATAGTAACCAAATGGGTGTATAGGAATAAATTAGATGAAAATGGAGTAGTTACTAGGAATAAAGCTAGGTTAGTTGCCCAAGGTTATAATCAACAAGAAGGAATTGATTATGACGAAACCTATGCCCCCGTAGCTAGACTAGAATCCATTAGGATACTACTTGCCTATGCATGCGCCCTAGATTTTAAGTTATTCCAAATGGACGTGAAAAGTGCATTCCTTAACAGTTTTATCAATGAGGAGGTATATGTGGCACAACCTCCAGGATTCATTGACTTCGCAAAACCTGATTATGTTTATAAGTTAAAGAAAGCCTTGTATGGACTCAAACAAGCTCCCAAAGCTTGGTATGATCGATTAAAAGCTTTCCTTATTAAACTTGATTATTCCATGGGAATGGTAGATAACACTCTTTTCACTAAAAGGAAAGACCCAAATCTTATCATTGTTCAAATATATGTAGATAACACTCTTTTCACTTGTAACACCCCCAAAATCATCACGTCAGCGGAAGACTTAAAATGTCAGTGGAAGACTTTTTGGGTGTTACTTCGAGGATCTTTGTCACAATCATAGAAAACGACACAAAAGTGACGCTTTAAAGTTTAATTCATTCAAAATACCAAATATTCGAGACATCAAGGTGTTTCATAATTTAAACAACAAGTTTATTTGAAATATGTCAAAATGTTTATTTAAGCCCATGCTGGATTACAAGCCCACTCCGTACCTTCAAGTTCCTTCTTGTTTAATTACCTGAGATAAACACATGCTAAAAAGTGTCAACACAAAGGTTGGTGAGTTCATAGAGTTTATAGTTTCGAATATCAATTTCCAAAGTCAAGAGTTTAAAAGTCCACAGTGTTTATAATAATAGTTGATTATCCCAAATAAAGTGTGATAAAAATTCATAGTGATCATAGTTCAAATCGTTAATTAGAAAATGAGTGATTTATCAATTCAAAAATAGTTCGTTGGTTTGCCCTTCACCGGGCCAACACCAAAATAGTAGTTTGTTTATAAATCCATTTAAAACGAGCTTCGATATTTAGGCCATGTTATTGCGTCCATAACATAAACAGTTTACAGGGAACCGTATTTAAACAGTTGAAACTGTATCCGAACAGTTTGTAGAGAATTGTATTTAAACAGTTGAAACTGTATCCAAACAGTTTGTAGAGAATTGTATTTAAACAGTTGAAACTGTATCCAAACAGTTTGTGGAGAACCGTATTTAAACAGTTGAAACTGTATCCAAACAGTTTGTGGAGAACCGTATTTAAACAGTTGAAACTGTATCCAAACAGTTTGTGGAGAACTGTATTTAAACAGTTGAAACCGTATTTAAACAGTTTGTTCCATAATTCCAAATATCGATAGTAAAATCGTTAGAAAAGTTGTTACACATGCATCTCTTCCAAAGAGTTTATAACACAGTTAAATGATAGAAAGTGTAGCTATGAACTTATAGTAATATGTAAATAGTTAACGAGTACTTGTGAAAGTATAAAACAATAGTTAAGCATGTATCTCCCCCGAAAACGTTTGTAAATCATTATAAAACAAGTAAGAGTAGGGGCTATGACTCACCTTAGTAGTACGGTAGACAGAGTATAAGTAATGTCAGAAGTGAAGATGGAAATGACTTCAAGATAACCTGAATGATATGGAAGTCCCGAGATAAGTTCTACTTATCGAGAATCGTGATTTGAATAGTGTCGGATGACAAAATGACTTGTGGCAGAGGTGGCTTGCGTGGCAAAATGCTTAAAGTTCAAACAACAAAGTTATATACTATATAACTTGTCTTCTTGTATAAGTATTATCTATTATTTATATTTCTCGCCATGAATTTATGATACATATCGAAAGTTGGTGAATAATAGCTTTCAAGTTTATGCCTGGTTAAGTGAACCGATGAGCTTTATTAGAGGAATAGTCGCCACTTAACGTGTATTCATGTTAACCGATAATATTGTCAAGTTATATAATTTATGTTATAAATCAAAAATATATAGTCATAAGGTATTAACTTGTCGGTTGTAATTAAGTTGTTATGTAAACCTTTAAGTTATGCCTACGTTACTCTTTTAGTAGTTACATGATTCTCGTATTCAATCCAAAATAAATACGTTTACAAACTTATAAAAGTATGATAATAACGTCAAGTCATTTATATAGATTTATTATAGTCTCAAAATGTAGTTTCCGATATCTTATATTATGATAATGTCATAAAAATATTACCTTGTCAATTTATATTTATTATTTCGTTAAGTCTCGAGGTGTGCAGGTATGTTTATAATCTATATTTATCAAAGTTATGTTTAACCAATATATATTATGACAAATATATTATTTATGGTTTATGCCGATACGATTGTTATGTATTATCCTATTTATCTTGACAAAACTTAGTAATATTAGTTATTTAACACTTATAAAAGTTTTAGGATGTAAAGTGTCAAAGTATTAAGTTTGGGGACCAAGGTTGTAAAAATAGTATACGTTTTTAAAACTTATGAAAGTTTTAAGAAAAGTGTTAAATGGTTTGAGGTTGTGGGGTTGAATGTGTAACCATTTATATATGATATAAAACTTGTAGAAGTTTTAAGAGAAGTGGTATGTATCTCAAAGTTGAAGGGCGGAAATTGTCAAATCATGAAACTAGTAAAAATAATAAAAGAGTAAAAACGTCAGGTGTAGGGTTCGAACACTTGACCTCGCGTTCAAAATCCAAGTGTTCCAACCATATGAGCCAAGGGCTCGTTTTTATTATGTTATACGTTAAGCTTAATTTATAGTTAAGTTTATGTGTCGTATTTTTGCTATATAATTCTCAGTACATATAAATCGAATGAACAAGTTTTAATTTGTTTACTATCTTCTCAACTGAGCTTTGTCATCTTTTTCAACAATGCATTTCTAAATGTGTGTAAGGCAACGAGAGTCACCAAAATACGTCTCGACTCATTTTGAGTCTCGCTTCCCATTTACCAAACGAAACCAAACACTTTCAACCGATTAGTACAAAGTTGAAATAGGTTCGTTTTCTATGTCTATAAGTTATAAAAATCAAATTTTCATACGTTCAGTTTATTTATAAGTACGTGTTCATTCCTTTGGGTTTATTTTATGTTGACATGTAGTTTATTTGGTGTTGTTTCCTCGTTTGCATGGTCACACATGAATCAAAGGTACGTTTTTAAGGTGAGCTTTATATGTTTTTATATGACCAAAAACAGAATAAGCCACGCATAACCAGAAGCCGCGAAGTACATATATATGTTACCAAGATATGATAGAACACATGGAGAAAAGTTTTAGGAGGGACTTACTATGCCAACTGTGGTGGTGGGAAATGGAGTGGAAGACGACTGAGGGACGAGCAAGAAATGAAACTGAAACAACTTCAAAGCTTTTAAGCTTTAGAATCCGTCGCGTAGCTACACCAAAATGTCTAAGAATTTGCAAGAATGACCCTTGGCACTTCCTTGTCTTGACACCAAGCTTGTCTCCCTTGTTCATTGTGGCTCGATAGTACCCCAAAGAGAATGTATGCGTTGTGACAGTGAAAAGGTGATGGTGTAAGGCTTGGTTAAGAGTTCAACCAAGAACCAAGATCAGTTCCTAGTTCCCTCCATTCTTTCCTTTCCTTCCACCTTGCCTCGACAGCAAACTAAAAGCTTGCATGATTATGAGCTGTAGGCAGGTTGTCAAACCGCATGTAACCATATATATTGGAACGTGAAAGGTGATAGGATGTTTGCATGTTTTTGGATTGGGTCATATTAGAGGTGGAGTGAGAGTTGCACATGGTTTCCCATAGGTTATACCTAAGGTAGTAACAAGCGAGGGAGGGTGAAGATGTGAGCTGCCATGTTACTTCCTTTAAGGGCCAGTCGAGATGTTACACATGTAGACGGACGATGATAAGTAGTTTCTGACAACTTCTAAGATGTTTAAAGTCATTGGGGAGCAAGGGAGGTTGATAGAAGGCTTGTGACACGTTGTGCTAGTTTTTACTCAAGGGTGAGTTTTGTGGTTTTCTTTAGGTTGTATCTGAGGCAGTAAACGAATGAAAGGAGTAACGAATTTGTATTCATCCATTCCTTATAACATGGCCATTCGATTTGTGTATGAATATATACATGTTGTGTATCGAATTTACGAGAAACGGGGTGTGTTTGGAGCTTGGTCGTGATAGTGAAATGAAGGAAACAAAGGATCCTTAAAGTTTGGCCTGGTGGGCTTCGTGGTGTGATCAGGCCCAAAGAATACTGAAATATAAGTAACGGTTAGTTTGGTGTGGTAGTGTATCACAAGAAAAGAAACAAAAGGAAATATACATAAAGTGTGGAATGTTTATATTATGTACCCGTGTTTTCATATGTATATTTATATAGGGGTATATAGAGGCATGTCGTTTTGTTGATGAGAAAACAGATACAAAAGAAGTATAGCTAGGTCGACTAGAAAGATGTCCAAGGGTTTGCTTTGTTTGATACATGGGTGTCCTTTATTCATGTTCGATATTAACAATGCTGAATGTGAATGAGTGTCGACTGAAGTGAATCAAAGAGACAAGTATTATGTTTGCATGAATGTCGAGTTTACAAGAAAACGGGGTGGTTTGTGAGTCTAGTCGCGACTGGAAATAAAAGGAGAGAACTAAGGGTGCGCTTGGACTTGTGAGTGTGCTGATGGATTAGGTGTAAAGGAAAGGAGCCAAGAAAATAAGGAGTCCGTTTGGTCGATTAGTGAGGGGTTAAGGCCTTTTGGTTATTAGCGGTCCATTTCTATTAGCGAGTACACATGGAGATTTTGTAAGCTCGGGATTTATATAAAACGTATTTGGTTACTTATCGAAACGTGCATTTATTAAATACAAAAGCTTTAATTCACTTGTGATATATAGACTTTTAAATATAGCGTGAGTACCGTTAAAAATGTTGTGATTGTTAAGTATAAAGAAAAAATTTTGTCGTGGTTAAAAATGGTTATTTCTATGTCATAGTAATGTATTAATTGTTGGAAAATTTTACGGGATGTTATATTACCTACCCGTTAAACGGAATCCCGTCCCGGGATTCTAAGATAAGGTAGCTGTAAAGGTGAGTGGAAAGGGTGAACAAATAGTTATTTCTGACGATCTAACTCTGAGCGGCTTTTAGTTATTCTTTCCAGCTTAACGTATTTATTATTATATTAGCTTCAATATATATATATATATATATATATATATATATATATATATATATATATATATATATATATATATATATATATATATATATATATATATATATATATATATTTTTATCTAGCTTAACCTATCTACTACTACATTAGCTTTTTACTTGATGATAACCAATCTTAGTATGATTTTGAAAGAAAAACTTGGGGAACTTTAGTCCAAAATTATAATTGTTACGTGGCAGTATTATTTGTAGTTTTTAAGGTGTAAACAGTATTTTACCACAGTGGTGTACAGTACCCAACTCTTATTCTCTTTAAATAATCCACTAGTACACTCCTTTTTACCTAACTTTTCTTTCTCACTTTATCATTTTTGGTCGACATGCCGCACTTCATCACCATTCTTGCAATCTTGTATGCCATTGTTACTGCTATCTATCTAGTGTATGTTCCGAACGAAGATCGTGCTATGTTGGTTGGGATCTTAATGGTTCTTGCACCATTCGTGGTTCTATCGATCATCATTGACAAGTTCTGGAAGTGAGGCAGAGTATCGTAGTGTAGTGGTAGGAATGTTGAAATAAAGGCTCGTTGTGTTTCCACGTAACTTCTAGTGTATGAATAAAATTTTCTTCGTTTTCTGATGCCATGGTTTATGTTGATTTTTCGCTTGTATTCATTGCTTATGAATCGTTAGATTAGTATATAGAATGTTATTATGTGTTAAGAATATTTAGAGTCGGTTCGTTTGATTGTAGTCAAGTTTACAAAGGTGGGTTTCAATAAATTATGACCAAAACTATATGTGGAGTTTATTTGGCTTTGAATACTTAAATAAATACGATTTTTGGTTATAGTTGAGTGTAGCAATTGGGTTGAGCTTTGATGAAAATTTGACCATCGAATGATCGACTTATTTGAAAAGATTCGTCACACTTGATTCTTTGGCACATGATAAATTGAGATGCACAATAATATTAATAGGGTGCTAAGAAAATGTCACAGAAAAATGGTTCGAACTAACGGGCATGAGTTGGTTGGGGGTAATATTTAGGTTCTGGGCTTTGAATAATATCGGGCTTAAGTTAGTGATTAGTCCAATGGCGCGTTGGGTTACTGAAATTTTGTGGCCCAAAGGTGTGTTGGCATATGGAAGAAGTGGGTTAAGGCCCAAGTTAAGAGGGTTTTTGCGGGTATGTTTCATCGACGTACGTTTTATTCTAATATATATGAGGTAATGAGTTGATTTGAGATTTGTTAAGGTATCGTATAATGTTTGAGAGTTTGTAAAGATTATTGATAAATTCATACTTTCTTAGAGGCGGAGGGGTTAATTTGGGTGAGACTGTATTATTCATACGGGGCGCGTTCATGATTTAGTTATGGTGTTACGTGTTTAACGTGATCTGTTCTTGCCACTTGTGTGAAATGCGAAGACCAAGATAGAATTTTATCACATACCCCAAAAATTTGTTGCTAGTTTTTAATAGACACAGGCTTTTTGAAAATTTTTACCGTTTGAAAACAAACGGTCACATTTAATAATTGAGAATTATCTTTCCAATTCCTTATAAATACCATTGGTACGTGTTGGGTTATCCACTCACACACACAAAACAATCAATGGCTTGCAAGCTACCACATACCGCTGAGCAAATTCAACAATATATCAAAGCAGAAGCCGAAAATAGTGATGTGGATCGCAAAAATGCTATTTTGAGGGTCATCCTGGAGTTGGAGGTGGCGAAACAATTGAAACAACGGCTTAGAGAATGCTATGTAGAGTGCACAGATATATCGGATGATCGGAAACATGTGATCGATACTTTCTTGTATGATGGATATCGTAAGGATGCGGCTATTATTGAATCGCTATGGGCTTGTGTTCACCAGATAGAGGACCAGAGTTCCAACAAGATCCGTTGGAGTTTTAAAGAGAATGTTGAAGCTGCTAGGGTTGAACGACAACAGCAACAGCAACAGCAACAGCAACAACAACAGCAACAACAACGACAACAACAACAACAACAACAACAACAACAACAACAACAACAACAAATTCCACCACCACCACCACAACAACCGCAACAGAAACCACTACAACAAGGTGCATCAAGTTCTTCTGCACCAAGAGTGGTTGTGCAACAACAACAATTGCCTCATCTGGATCAATTCCAGCCAAGTTTTGAGGAAAATGTGCGGTCGACGATGGTGGTTGGACTTCTGACATGGAGCGGGAGCTGAGTAGGTTGGAGGCTCAAATAGAAGAAGAGAGGTTGGCAAGCTTCGACCCTTATGATGATGGATATGACTCTAACAATTCTCAGACTTGGGATCACCCAGACTACCGCTGAAGTGTGAAGTTTTAGCGTTGTTTGTAATGTTTTTATGTATTTCCGTTCAGTCTGCTTTTTAATAATATGATGTTTGAATAAGATTCCTTGTTTAGATAAATTAATAATTACAAAAATATGTGCGGGTAACCTACCCGTTAAACAAAAGAGTTTTGTTGATATAGGTTTTTACAAAAAGGAAGAGGGTAGAGAAATTTCTTGAATTATCAGTTTTTGTGGATAGAAATTTAGTTTGGGGAAAAGTGAGTGCACATGGTATTTTCATCAGCTGGGAGGATCAATCGTTTAGTGACGTCAAGGTTTACCTAATGATCTTGGTAACGTTAGCATTATCGATGCTAGTCCTATTGTTGTGTATCAATATTCATGGTTTCTAGTGAGATTTAGGGGTTTGTGCCTGTTAACCTATTTATCTATATTTCGTTATTTACATAGAGAAGCGTCCCAAACTATGTAACTAAGGAAATATAAACTTATGGTTCAATGATTTACAATTTCTTGATTTGAATAAAAGGGCGTCCCAATCCATTCAAATTAAGACGTTGTAAATCATTTTAAGATTCTGACTTAACTATTTGACAAAATAATTTATGCGCGAATTTTCCGAGAGTACGAAAAGAGTATGTCATAAGCACCTATAAAGACGAAAGCGAGACAATTAAAGAGGATTTGCATAGTACTCAAAATAGTTGGGGGAGCATATATATATATATATTAATATACTAGAGTGTAGTTGTAGCATAAACCATCTAAAAGTCACATAATAGTCTAGCGGATGGAAATATAAAGACACGGTATTTGTAATAAACCCGATTAGTAAATATAATTCATTTGCATAATTATAACATGTAATCATATATAAGAAATCATGTAAAAGTAATGTCTCTACCAGATGTTGGAAACGCGTAGGCACGGAGGGCATAAGGTGGTATTTTGTAAAAGTGGTCCGTTTTAAAAGTGTAGTTATAGTCCAATGTTCAAAACACTTGGTTCTCTATAACTGTAGCTCTGATACCAATCTGTAACACCTCCAAAATCATCACGTCAGCGGAAGACTTTTTGGGTGTTACTTCGAGGATCTTTGTCACAATCATAGAAAACGACACAAAAGTGACGCTTTAAAGTTTAATTCATTCAAAATACCAAATATTCGAGACATCAAGCTGTTTCATAATTTAGACAACAAGTTTATTTGAAATATGTCAAAATGTTTATTTAAGCCCATGCTGGATTACAAGCCCACTCCGTGCCTTCAAGTTCCTTCTTGTTTAATTACCTGAGATAAACACATGCTAAAAAGTGTCAACACAAAGGTTGGTGAGTTCATAGAGTTTATAGTTTCGAATATCAATTTCCAAAGTCAAGAGTTTAAAAGTCCACAGTGTTTATAATAAGAGTTGATTTTCCCAAATAAAGTGTGATAAAAATTCATAGTGATCATAGTTCAAATCGTTAATTAGAAAATGAGTGATTTATCAATTCAAAAATAGTTCGTTGGTTTGCCCTTCACCGGGCCAACACCAAAATAGTAGTTTGTTTATAAATCCATTTAACATGAGCTTCGATATTTAGGCCATGTTATTGCGTCCATAACATAAACAGTTTACAGGGAATCGTATTTAAACAGTTGAAACTGTATCCGAACAGTTTGTAGAGAATTGTATTTAAACAGTTGAAACTGTATCCAAACAGTTTGTAGAGAATTGTATTTAAACAGTTGAAACTGTATCCAAACAGTTTGTGGAGAACCGTATTTAAACAGTTGAAACTGTATCCAAACAGTTTGTGGAGAACCGTATTTAAACAGTTGAAACTGTATCCAAACAGTTTGTGGAGAACCGTATTTAAACAGTTGAAACCGTATTTAAACAATTTGTTCCATAATTCCAAATATCGATAGTAAAATCGTTAGAAAAGTTGTTACACATGCATCTCTTCCAAAGAGTTTATAACACAGTTAAATGATAGAAAGTGTAGCTATGAACTTATAGTAATATGTAAATAGTTAACGAGTACTTGTGAAAGTATAAAACAATAGTTAAGCATGTATCTCCCCCGAAAACGTTTGTAAATCATTATAAAACAAGTAAGAGTAGGGGCTATGACTCACCTTAGTAGTACGGTAGACAGAGTATAAGTAATGTCAGAAGTGAAGATGGAAATGACTTCAAGATAACCTGAATGATATGGAAGTCCCGAGATAAGTTCTACTTATCGAGAATCGTGATTTGAATAGTGTCGGATGACAAAATGACTTGTGGCAGAGGTGGCTTGCGTGGCAAAATGCTTAAAGTTCAAACAACAAAGTTATATACTATATAACTTGTCTTCTTGTATAAGTATTATCTATTATTTATATTTCTCGCCATGAATTTATGATACATATCGAAAGTTGGTGAATAATAGCTTTCAAGTTTATGCCTGGTTAAGTGAACCGATGAGCTTTATTGGAGGAATAGTCACTACTTAACGTGTATTCATGTTAACCGATAATATTGTCAAGTTATATAATTTATGTTATAAATCAAAAATATATAGTCATAAGGTATTAACTTGTCGGTTGTAATTAAGTTGTTATGTAAACCTTTAAGTTATGCCTACGTTACTCTTTTAGTAGTTACATGATTCTCGTATTCAATCCAAAATAAATACGTTTACAAACATATAAAAGTATGATAATAACGTCAAGTCATTTATATAGATTTATTATAGTCTCAAAATGTAGTTTCCGATATCTTATATTATGATAATGTCATAAAAATATTACCTTGTCAATTTATATTTATTATTTCGTTAAGTCTCGAGGTGTGCAGGTATATTTATAATCTATATTTATCAAAGTTATGTTTAACCAATATATATTATGACAAATCTATTATTTATGGTTTATGCCGATACGATTGTTATGTATTATCCTATTTATCTTGACAAAACTTAGTAATATTTGTTATTTAACACTTATAAAAGTTTTAGGATGTAAAGTGTCAAAGTATTAAGTTTGGGGACCAAGGTTGTAAAAATAGTATACGTTTTTAAAACTTATGAAAATTTTAAGAAAAGTGTTAAATGGTTTGAGGTTGTGGGGTTGAATGTGTAACCATTTATATATGATATAAAACTTGTAGACGTTTTAAGAGAAGTGGTATGTATCTCAAAGTTGAAGGGCGGAAATTGTCAAATCATGAAACTAGTAAAAATAATAAAAGAGTAAAAACGTCAGGTGTAGGGTTCGAACACTTGACCTCGCGTTCAAAATCCAAGTGTTCCAACCATATGAGCCAAGGGCTCGTTTTTATTATGTTATACGTTAAGCTTAATTTATAGTTAAGTTTATGTGTCGTATTTTTGCTATATAATTCTCAGTACATATAAATCGAATGAACAAGTTTTAATTTGTTTACTATCTTCTCAACTGAGCTTTGTCATCTTTTTCAACAATGCATTTCTAAATGTGTGTAAGGCAACGAGAGTCACCAAAATACGTCTCGACTCATTTTGAGTCTCGCTTCCCATTTACCAAACGAAACCAAACACTTTAAACCGATTAGTACAAAGTTGAAATAGGTTCGTTTTCTATGTCTATAAGTTATAAAAATCAAATTTTCATACGTTCAGTTTATTTATAAGTACGTGTTCATTCCATTGGGTTTATTTTATGTTGACATGTAGTTTATTTGGTGTTGTTTCCTCGTTTGCATGGTCACACATGAATCAAAGGTACGTTTTTAAGGTGAGCTTTATATGTTTTTATATGACCAAAAACAGAATAAGCCACACATAACCAGAAGCCGCGAAGTACATATATATGTTACCAAGATATGATAGAACACATGGAGAAAAGTTTTAGGAGGGACTTACTATGCCAACTGTGGTGGTGGGAAATGGAGTGGAAGACGACTGAGGGACGAGCAAGAAATGAAACTGAAACAACTTCAAAGCTTTTAAGCTTTAGAATCCGTCGCGTAGCTACACCAAAATGTCTAAGAATTTGCAAGAATGACCCTTGGCACTTCCTTGTCTTGACACCAAGCTTGTCTCCCTTGTTCATTGTGGCTCGATAGTACCCTAAAGAAAATGTATGCGTTGTGACAGTGAAAAGGTGATGGTGTAAGGCTTGTTTAAGAGTTCAACCAAGAACCAAGATCAGTTCCTAGTTCCCTCCATTCTTTCCTTTCCTTCCACCTTGCCTCGACAGCAAACTAAATGCTTGCATGATTATGAGCTGTAGTCAGGTTGTCAAACCGCATGTAACCATATATATTGGAACGTGAAAGGTGATAGGATGTTTGCATGTTTCTGGATTGGGTCATATTGGAGGTGGAGTAAGAGTTGCACATGGTTTCCCATAGGTTATACCTAAGGTAGTAACAAGCGAGGGAGGGTGAAGATGTGAGCTGCCATGTTACTTCCTTTAAGGGCCAGTCGAGATGTTACACATGTAGACGGACGATGATAAGTAGTTTCTGACAACTTCTAAGATGTTTAGAGTCATTGGGGAGCAAGGGAGGTTGATAGAAGGCTTGTGACACGTTGTGCTAGTTTTTACTCAAGGGTGAGTTTTGTGGTTTTCTTTAGGTTGTATCTGAGGCAGTAAACGAATGAAAGGAGTAACGAATTTGTATTCATCCATTCCTTGTAACATGGCCATTCGATTTGTGTATGAATATATACATGTTGTGTATCGAATTTACGAGAAACGGGGTGTGTTTGGAGCTTGGTCGTGATAGTGAAATGAAGGAAACAAAGGATCCTTAAAGTTTGGCCTGGTGGGCTTCGTGGTGTGATCAGGCCCAAAGAATACTGAAATATAAGTAACGGTTAGTTTGGTGTGGTAATGTATCACAAGAAAAGAAACAAAAGGAAATATACATAAAGTGTGGAATGTTTATATTATGTACCCGTGTTTTCATATGTATATTTATATAGGGGTATATAGAGGCATGCCGTTTTGTTGATGAGAAAACAGATACAAAAGAAGTATAGCTAGGTCGACTAGAAAGATGTCCAAGGGTTTGCTTTGTTTGATACATGGGTGTCCTTTATTCATGTTCGATAATAACAATGCTGAATGTGAATGAGTGTCGACTGAAGTGAATCAAAGAGACAAGTATTATGTTTGCATGAATGTCGAGTTTACAAGAAAACGGGGTGGTTTGTGAGTCTAGTCGCGACTGGAAATAAAAGGAGAGAACTAAGGGTGCGCTTGGACTTGTGAGTGTGCTGATGGATTAGGTGTAAAGGAAAAGAGCCAAGAAAATAAGGAGTCCATTTGGTCGATTAGTGAGGGGTTAAGGCCTTTTGGTTATTAGCGGTCCATTTCTATTAGTGAGTACACATGGAGATTTTGTAAGCTCGGGATTTATATAAAACGTATTTGGTTACTTATCGAAACGTGCATTTATTAAATACAAAAGCTTTAATTCACTTGTGATATATAGACTTTTAAATATAGCGTGAGTACCGTTAAAAATGTTGTGATTGTTAAGTATAAAGAAAAAAAATTTTCGTGGGTAAAAATGGTTATTTCTATGTCATAGTAATGTATTAATTGTTGGAAAATTTTACGGGATGTTATATCACTAAATGAAGTTGGAAGTCATTCCACACCCCCAACTTCTTACTTCCCAAACTTTGCATCAAACCAACAAGGTCATTCATTTGATCCTCTTTACAAACCATACAACATTGGCCAAACATCTTCCTTCAAGCCAAACTACACATCTCAACCTCCAACCACTTATAATGATCCATACAAGTTTGAACAACCATCAAACTACAATTCCAACTACACAAACCCAACTCATCCATACCAAACCTATGATCCCCTCCACATTGCCACGGAAAAACAAAAGTTCCGTGATGAAATAAACCAAATCCATGATCTTAGTGATCTCCTTGCTATGCATCTTGCACATCGCAACAAAGGGCAACCTCCATCATCACCCTATGCAAATTGCCTTCCTCACTCTCTTAACTTGGATCAAGTTACAAACCACACTCACTTTTGCCCTTGTTGCATATTCCTTCAAAAACAAATCCTCTACTTGAGTGAAGATATTTCTTGGATTGAATATCTTCTCACTCGTAATCATCCAATACCACCCTTAACACGATACAACATCGTGAGATCCACTTCTTCCGCTCCATACTCCACTCTATATCCCTCTCAATCAAACATCTAAGCTTTATGCTTATGTTTCCCTTCAAGCAAATAAAACAATCAACCATGGGTTGCAAGCAAGTCCAAGTGCTCTCTTAGGCAATATAGGACTATGTCTTTTCTTTTGTGTTATTTTTATCAATATGCTTCAAGCATATTGAATGTTGTAATGCTTATCGTTTCTATAATGCTTGAATGAATCTATGTTTAGTTGCATAATTGTTGCCTTGCATATATGTGTATCTTGCTCTCTTCAAATATTTTTGTAGCAAAGATCTCCATAGCTCGTTCCCTTGGTGCTCTCAAATGAGGGGGAACATACATCAAGGGGGAGCATTCTACCCGTTTAAACTTCCCTCGCGAAGCTTACTCGGCTTAACCTTTTTAATTTTACAAAAAGGGGGAGAAGAGAAATGTAAACTCTATAATACTTGTCTAAAAACAAGTTTTAGATATATTGAGTTTAAGGTTTTGTAATAATCAAAAAGGGGGAGATTGTTGACATAAATAATGCCTAAAAACATTATTAACATGTTATCAATATCTCTATGTTTTAATTATCACAAAATATAAACTCATAGAACTAAAACTTGTGATATAAACAAGTATTTAGTGATTAATATTTCTCTTTACATTCAAATCACTTAAGATATGAATAAACAAAGTGTTTAGTGCAATTTATGATCAAAGGGGTATTTAATTAACTAATGCAAAGTTTATTTAATTATATAAACATATTATATATTTTTGAAAAACACTTTTGGTAATAAAGAAAAATGTTTTATTCATACTAAATATATGAATTCAAATTTTTAACCGAAATCAGTTAGTTTTTCAACAAATAAACTTTCCCCACTAAAAGACAAAGTTTCTGGCCGTTTCAGCTGGGCGGCCCCCTTAATTATAAAGGGCGGTCCCCTTAAAATTAAGGGGACCGGCCTTGATTTAAGGGGACCGGCCACGCTCCTCTGTCAGAATCTTTTGCCTATAAATACCACCTTAAACCTGGATTTTTTCCTTACCTTTTGCACTCCAGAACTTTCTGTTCTAGATCTCCATTTCCAATCTATAAATCTTTTGATCATGCATTCTTAAATCTTTGTTTCAAAGTGATCCAAACATCATCCCATCAAGTGCAAGAGAAGAATACTTCTATCCCTCAAGACAAGAAGTATTACAACTTGTTGTGATCTCCACATCTATGTTGTTAGTGAATCATCATTGTTATTATTTCATTGTGTGATTAGTTGTGAATATTTGTTAGAAGATAGTGTAGTTTGATATATAGTGTGATTGGTTAGAAGAATAGTTGTAAAGAAGATAAGTTAGGAATAAGATTGGTGTGTAGAAGAATAGGTGTGAAGAAGATTGGTGTGTAGAAGATTGGTGTGAAGAAGTGGTGTGATTAAGTAGTGAATAGGTGTGAACTAGTTGTGTAGAAGTTGTGATTAAGTTGTGAAGTTATTGTGGTGTGTAAATTGGTGTGTAAGGTTTTCTCCGCCATAAGGGAGCTTGTTGATATAGTGAAGAAAACTCTCGAGTTAGGTGCTCGGGGAGTGGAGTAGGGCAAGGAAGGTGACCTTGTAGCCGAACCACTATAAATCTCTTGTCTCTCGGTTCGATCTTTCCAACCCTTATCTATTTCTTTACTTACGTTAGTATTGCTTTATCGTACATACTTAGTGTTGTTCATATTGTGCACGACTTGATTTCATATAGCATCGAATCTATATTTTATAAAACAAAGAAAACTTTTAAACAAACTTTTATAACAATTTAAAAACGACGTAAAACTATTCAACCCCCCCTTCTAGTTTTCCACAATTATCTAATACAAACAACGCATTCGACTACTAGACATAAAGTTACCACATAGCAACAAATAATTATACTAAGCAATAGCATGACATTATTTAAAACACTTCATTGTGAAATTGTTTTGTTGTTAAGCTTAGACACTTCTAAATGTTTATCATACCAAGAGTACTTCTACAAATAATAAGTGCACACGAAGTGAACAAATAGTGTGACAAAGTTACGAAAGAGACAAGACGAAAAATTTATGCAACCCATGTTTAAACGATAACATTTTGGAGCAAGTATTATATAGATAATCCTAAGCATGTATCTAATAAATGACAACAACATACACAAGCTTTCAAATATATGAATATCATATAAAAGTATCATGTACCAAAATGACATATCATGAGTTAACAAGTAACATGTTAATCATGCAAAACATCATATAAATAAAGAATGAAAATATCATACAAATCATGTTGATATATAGTAACACGAAACATATAAGCATGCAGGAATCATAAAGATATAACCAAGATTTACACATGAATCAATCAAATAGTTATCATGGTTATGTTAAGATATCCAATCATATCAAACAAATAACATGTAATCGACACATGTATGTGTAATGCAAAAAGATTTTAATCTTTGTGTTTGGAATCTATGGTTGAATGATCTAAAGAGAGACATCTTTTATGTTGAGTTTGAGTATGTGTTATGAGAGTGATTTGATCATCAAAGACCAAGAGATGTGTTTGTGTGTGATAATGGAATATGTTAAGAACGTTCTCAAGAAAGCTCTTTGGAACAGGAATCTAAGTGAAATTACTAAATTCAATAGATCTTGTGTGTGCTATAGAGATGAGTAGAATAGGCATAAGTTATGAGCAAGATTTGGTTATGATGAATGCTTGAAAGGAAATAGACACATATGGTGTCTTTCATTAAGTAGGGTTATCACGTGGAATAAAGTCACCATGCTTATGAAAACAAGAATGACGAGATGATGAGGAGGCTCTATATCCTAGAACTTGCAGATGTTGATTTGAGGTTTAATGAGACATATGCAGAAGTTAAAAGTATTGCTAATACTTTAATAACTTGTGAAAGTGATACTACTTAAACCTAGTGTAATTGAATGTATGCTTCATTCTCATTTGATGGTGAAGGTTCTAATCCTATAGGTGGTAAAGTATGGTTGACGACCGAGAGTGGATATATGAAATGAGGTGGTGATTGCTTGACAACACTTGAAACTTGGATATCTTCTTTGTGTTCTTCACTTGCTAGAAAGTGGAAAAGACGCATTTCATAAAGAAATTCATTTGACTTTTGACGACATAGACAAATAAGTTAATGAGTGTATGGATATGACAATTGCCCTTTGTTTCAAAGAGCGACACAAGGGTGAACATAGGTTTATGTATCATGAAAGTTGGTTTAATCTTAATGGGTTAGGTTGTAGTGGGGATGACACACTTGTTTGGTTACATTGTAGAATCTTCTTGTGAAGATGACTAGGTGGAGTTATTGGTGAAGAAGATATTGACTCTTGGTTTCTTTAAGGGCATGGAAATGGTGGATGACTTGATATTGATAGGACAAAGGATAACTCGGTTTCTCATTTCACATTGGTTGTTTGAGGTTTGAGTGATGAAAGGTTATGAGGAAGATGCTTGAAGTTTTGCTCATGTTTGTGAAGCTTATGGGCTGAGATATATCACAAGGTGAATGTGATGAGATGATGGTGAAAGAACAAGTGAACTTAAGTGCTAAATGTTTAAGGATGAAAACCTATTGACATTTGTTTTTGTTCCTATTGATTGGGAGAGTACTACAATAAGTGTTCTAGTTGTGATGAGTGTTTTAACAAACATTGTTAAACTACTTGGGTGTTGAATTTCGGATATGACTTTTAATGACTATGGTAGTAAGTCAAGTTTACTTGAATATTTTGAACGAAATACTTAAGTTGTCTATCCTACTTAGTTGAGATTGGATAGCATAAAAGGATAGCAAGAATCAATAATACATCTATAACTTAAGAGTAAGTTATGACTCGATGTAAATCCTTATCGTCTTGAAGGATGACACATTATTTTCATGTTAACCAAGTGAGGTAACATATGTAGATACAAGACAATATCTATAGTCATAAGTTGGACTTGTGATTCTGATATTGTATGTAATCTTTGCAAATAATGAGTCCGGATTTGTTAGGAAGTTGTCAAGTCACCAAATAAGTGAATGAAGGATGAGTTAGGGATGGAAGAATGTAGTGAATGTGTGTAGTGATCATAAATACTAAGTGGTTCGAGAATTGCAAGGAGAAAGTTTTCGGATTCATTCCTTTAAGGAGAAAGGTATCTTGGATCATTCTTGCGAAATTTAGAAAGTGTTATTACAGATGATTATCCTATAGGTGCAAGTGAGAAGTACTAATCCTAATAAGAGTGAACATCAGTGAGAAGAATCCTAGTGATGAAATTGAGTGATCTTGAGTGAGGGTCTTAAATGAAAATTTAAGAAGGAAGATGCAGGATTGGCGGAACCATATGAATACTCAGGCGGAACCCAGATTTTGGTTCCGCCTGGTCCGTTGGGCCAAATTCTGGAGTACCCAGAAAATGCACTGGCGGAACCCAATATTCAGTTCCGCCAGTTCCGCCAGGTCTGAAAAAAGTGGCAGTCCACTATTTTGACCATCGAGACGATTTTCAAATTTTCAAAAACTCCTAAAAACAAAACTTTATACCATATCTGATTAGGAAATGCAAGAAATGGATGTAGAAATACTCTTACTGATAGACTTTGACCGGGGGCTAGCGAATTTCACTATACTTAGTGAAATATCCATAAACTTGAAAATTTGACAACATCCCAAATGTTGTCTACATGCATATCCGTTAATACAAGACAATGTACAAAGATAAAAAAAGATCCTAGAAGTACATATATCCATGAAACACATTGTTTAACTACCAAATAATTCAAATTTTAAGTATTGCCAAACACTCCTTAACAATGGATATTTATTGACTCCCGAAACCCATTCAAGTATCCTAATAATACTTGGAACATATGCACCTAATTAGATGTGATAGATTAAAACCAAAAATACATATTCTAACCCATGTTAGCATATAGATTAAGCCGATGATTATGAGCTTACCATAAATGGAAATTAAGCCAAACATGGAAAATTGATAAAAACAAAGTGTTATCATCCAAACATGATACGGTTAGTTTACATGATCATTCAAAGATAAGTTTCTATCTTATAGCACGACACATTCATTAAACATCATTTTAGAAGCATGTATATCAAACACCATTTTACAAGAATACTACATGTTTAAAAATGTAGTGTCTCATTAGACGCGTGACCATATTCCAAGATATTTAATTAGTATTACTTAATTCTCATTCCTAAGTGAATTATGAAAAATAGTCACATAACATATGCAAGGAAGAATATCTAAATCAATAAGCAATACAAACACAAATATTCAACTTAGTACACACAATCTAGCAAATATCCTATTGTGTATAAACATGAATTAGACAAACAAGCAAATGAATATCATGACAAGATTGACACTCATGAATCACAAATAAACAAATGCAATCAGAACTTTCAATAAGCAAATACGATATATGCATACAACTAAAACAAGTAGTCATTTAGCATAACATAAAAAGAAATATACTTTTCGTGACTTTGCGTTTAAATATGACGATGTATACCAAACTTGATTAGTTTCCTTCGTATATATGAATATCACAAAATTCTTTAGTTTCAAAGAAAATAATGTCAATGTTCAAGGATACTAACTTATATTGCCTAACTCAAAAGTTTGAGTTTCTACGTCAAAATGAAACTTGATATTTTGAACACATTGAAGTATTTGCTTTAATCTTTTGACTTAGATTTAGGCCATAACATCATTTTTAAAAGAAAGTAGACACAATTCCCTTCAAATTGATAGGTGGCGCGACTCCTACAGACTTACGGTTAATTAGTTATTAATTTTTGAAGTTAACAAAAAAATTTGACTGTGCGGCCAAGGAACCCTTGTCCAAAGGGCAAGGAACCCTTCTAAGGGTTCCACGGGATCCGCGGGTCTGCTGTAACAAAATTTCACATAATGCTAAAAACATGTATTTCGCATAGCGAAAATGTGTAGGACCTACTAGATTTGTTAGTAAACATTTAATACAACTATTTTAACATCATTTCTTCTTATTTGACTCATCTAATCATCTACGGAGGTGATTATTCAACTAAATTTTTAGTTATCCCAAACACTCCTTTTAAAACCGTGTTTAACGTACATTAGCTCTAACCACATAATTTGACTCTTACAAATTATGAGAAATGTTTTCTTTTATTTTTCAAGGACACCTTCAAGCTTGTATACAAAGTAACATTTAACCACAAAATTTCTAAGTATACTTTGCGAAACATTCTTCATATTATATTCCGCTTCAATGGTAATTTGATACATGGATCGTACTCCATTTTAAAAACCATTTGTTTTGAAAATAAGAGCTACGAGGCTCTTGTACCAATTGTGGAAAACTAGAAGGAGGGTTGAATAGTTTACCATTTAAAAACTTTAAACTTGTTGTATCAAATGTCCATTTTTAGCTTGTTCTAATATGAAAGATGTTACTTGTAGTTTATGACTAACATAATTTAAAACATGTTATCACACAAGTACAATCAACAAGTCACAACACAAACAATCACATAATGCAAACATTAAAGTAAAGCAATAAGTAAAAGGAAAGTGCAAACCGAACACGAGGATTTATAGTGGTTCGGTCACGTATCTCCTCTCCGCCCTACTCCACTCCTCGAGTACCCAACCCGAGAGTTACTTCACTAGATCAACAACCTCCCTTCTTGGCGGAGAAAACCTTTCAATCGTCGCTTACACTATATCCGGTACAAAGCTAGATACCGAGTTCTTTTACAAGGTACAACCACTCCTATCATCACTTATACAATATTTTCGACACTAAGCTAGATATCGTGTACTTTACCAAGGGTACAACCACTCCCGCTATGTTTTGTGGCCCAACATAAAAACCTTGTGTTTTATGGCACAAACACATAAATCATCTAATCTATATTGTTATGATACAATGATGATCCATGACATAAAAGTCTAATGGATATGCATGCCTAATCTACATGAACTTCTTGAATAAGAAGTCTTCAACCATTGAGGATGTCAAGTGCCCTTGAATCTTCATATGTTGGAATGCTTTAATGAATGATAACTTCAAGATCTTGTGACCTTGGTGGATCATGAAGTATGATATGCTTACAACAATGATGAATGTTAGAAGCATTATGATCATTATGGAAAGGGTGACTCATGTGTGTTTCTACATGGTTTCCTATATATCTATGTGTGTGTAGTTTTTCATCAAGTTTGCAAGTAAACTATGAACTCCTATTTATAGTCAAAATTACAAAGGGGTTTTCCAAAACCATATTCCAAAACTAACAAAGATAAAACCATGTTCCAAATATATTGATCTTTAGTCAAATCAAGATCTTCCAAGTCAATACACAATATGTCAAATCTAGATCTTCTAAGTCAAAACACAATATGTCAAATCAAGATTCTATGACATCTTTTACAAGATGTATGACACAATGTCTTTCTATATTTATGTGTAGTCTAATCAAGATCTTTCCAAATTTAGTTTTCTATTTTATGAAAAATACATTTAGACAAATTTATATACTAACTTAAAAAGGTAAGTTACTTGTATAAAAGATATATTAGCTAGCTGTATAATATTTAGTAAGTTACTAAAAATGTTTTATGTACTTATGTTGTTATAAGAAACATTTTTATGTATTGTAAACTTACTAATATTATCTAGACACCTAATGTGGCACTTATTCTATTTAACACCTAAAGTGTACTTTGACACCTAAAATACTTAAAGACTCCTAAAGTATTTTAGTCATTCTAAATGGTTAGTCAAGGGGTTTGATCATAATACTACATAACAAACATGTACGAACCTGTGTTGTAGCATACGACGACTCGAGACGTTGAGAAGTGTTGAATGTATGTTAAGACAAACTATGATTACAAGTAACTTGTACATTTTACGTTATGTATCAAGTTATACGTTTGTCATCAATCAAAACAAACGAGACTGTATAGATTAAATATCATAATATTTGCACTAACAGTTTTGTTAGAGTAAGAAATAACGTGGTTGTTTTCCCATGGATTAATCGAGGTTAACGAGATCGCCACGCGCTTTTGATTATCGAAAAGACAACAAACCGACTGAAACTACGGTTATCTGCAAATATTTTTCCAACCAAACGAAGTTCCGGTAAAGTAGCCATGATAACAGATACTACAGTAGTAGATTTACGCAAATGAAAATATCATTAATGATTGAACGGAAGTAATGTACCTTTCGACTGGTAGGGATGATGAACGGACACGTGGGAGAGATCGAGAAAACTTTAAGGTTTATGACATCCTATTTAATGTAGTAGGGAAATTAACAAATATTTTAATGTTCACCGTCACGAAATTTAAAACCGGCCAACGTAAAAATGTAATACTTATTAAAATGTTAAACCTTATCGATATACTCTATATTCTTATATTAAATATGGGATAAGATTAACGGAGCGCTTATAAGTTGTTAAATCCAAAAAGCGTAGGTTCAATACGTGTAAAACGTAAAAGGTATATGGTTTGCATTAAAATCATAAAATAATAATAGTTCATTTAAATACGACTATAAGAAAAATAAAATGCTTAAAACGCGTAGACTGATTATAGTCTAGTGTTGGTTACGAGTTAAAAGTACACGATTGAATTTAGGTAATTACTTATAAAAGTAATATTACTTAAAACTAAAATAATAATAAGTCAAAATAAATAGTCAAATTATAGCCTGAAATGTACGAGTTGCTATAGTAATAATGACGATAATAATAATAATAATAATAATAATAATAATAATAATAATAATAATAATAATAATAATAATAATGACGCGTCCAAATATGAGGACAACGGATACAAGTTCATACCATTTGCTTTTTCTATGTTCGGGGAATTCAATACGGAGGCTTTGGACACTATCACGTATTAAGTCTATTTCTATTAGTCACGCAAATAATGCTAAGAGTGGTGCATTTATCTTTCATAAAGTGAGTTTTTGTATTTAGAAAAGAGTGGGAGGACAACTTGTGTCTAGACTCTGATCCAATTTTATGTAAACTTTTATAATAATAATAATAATAATAATAATAATAATAATAATAATAATAATAAGACAAAATTTCACCGATAGTCCCTGAACTTGTTAAAATTCGCCCGTTTGGTCCCAGAAAATAAATATGTGGCGAAGGCGGTCCCTGATTTTACCAAACGCTGCACGTTTGGTCCTTTTGGCTAACGAACGTTATCTTGGCTCCTTAGGTGCCTTGTGAAGTTAATAAAATGCCATTTCTTTTTCTCTTAATTTACAAATACATTTAACAAACACACATAGTTAAAACACACACACACACAAGGTAATCCAAAATCCTTTGTTATGTTTCACTTTTTTTTACAATGAACCACGTTTTTTATTTGTCTGACAAAATGAACCACTTTTTCTGAACTAGCCTAATGAGCAATAAAGATCACCAAGAATGGATTTAGGGGCGCTTTACTCTTAAAAATTTTATGTTTCTGCTGACCAAAACTAGGTAGAACATGACAATTGAACATTGCTTCACATGTAAACAACATTGCTTAAGGATGGCATGTGTGTGGTTTTGGCAGGTTTGTAATGAGGATGGCATGAGCATAGACTAGAGGTATTAGTTTCAAATTTTGCTCTTATTCTTGATATTGCTTATGCTGATCCAATATCAACTTTGAAATATCCCCCATCTTTTCATCACTATAAATTGCCTACATAGCGTATTCAAAAAACAACACCAAACATACCTCCTCTCTCTTTAGCTTTTCAGCTTTGTACCAAAACGGTCCAATAACATCGCAAAATGCAGCAACAGCAGCAACTGGTTAAGAAGGAACGGAGTTCCTCTGATGACAGTGCAATGCTGAAGCAGGCTTTTGCTACCCATAAACCTGATGGTCGAGATATGGATTTGGAGCCTATTCTTCATGTCATTGAAAAAACACTCCGTCATGCTATTTCTGCAAGCTCTAAGGGTGTCAACGATGTATGTACAATTCTATATGTGTAACATGCTTATGTATCTTGTAAAGGTGACAATTTTGACCAACGTATTTTTAAATTGGTTGATTTGGGTTATAGTTAACTCAAACAGGTTAAAGGTCACCCAAAGTGTATTTTTAGCATATAACTTCCCAATCACCACATTTTTAGCATATAACAGATTTTGTAATACAAAAAAGTGTTCCGAGTCAACCCCCCCTAACTATAGCTGTTTTGGCGTACCCTTCATGAGCCATTATCCACCCCACCCATTAAACAACATCCTTAGTTTTGTCTTGTTTACCATGTTTTATCAGGAGACACATGATGGGCATGTTGATGCATTGGCTGGAGATGTCCGTGGAATCCCAGATGATTTAGCTTGTGAGATCCATAAAATATCCCGTGAGGTTAGTACGTATGCAAAAATCAAAATACTCCGTACAGTTTATTGTAACTATACAAGCTGGTAAAACATACAAACAAAAGTATAAAGTACAAAGTACAACATGCAAAGCACTGATTATTAATTCTGTTGGCAGTTTTCTTGCAAGTGCTCAGTTAGAGAAGACCCTCATGAGTTAACGATGATAATCCTGAACATGCTTTCCGTATACACTTGGGAAGCGAAAATGGTGATTTCATTAGGGGCATTTTCGGTCAACTTTGGAGAGTTTTGGCTTGTGGCTCAACTATTTGCTAGTGCCACCAATCCACTTGCTAATTCGGTAGCGCTGCTCAAACGGTTGCCAAACATCATAGAACATTACAAATCACATGAGCCTCAAAGTAATGCGTTCAATGACCTAATTAAGGCTATTTTAGAAGTGACTAAGTTTATCATTGCATTCAAGAAACTACCTTGGAAATCCATAGCATGGACTCAGATTCCCACTGGAGCTTACAGGTGCATAAAAAGTATGGTGGTTTGCGCCACTCAGCTAACCAGCCTTTTAGGCATGAATTACGAGTAAGTTTTCTTAATTATTTCTTCTTTGGAATGGAGAACAAACTCGTTTTCACTATACAAACCGTTACCCAACCCCTGAAACATCTTGACACCTTTATTTTTCGTCATAGATTTGAGCAAGACTTAGTTATATGCTAAATGTAGGTACATAGCCACCTCGGAGGCATGGGTACCTTTGGACTTGGCTGATATGGTTCACAACTTTCATACGCTCCTAAAAGAAATCTTAGGCAAGTCTTCAAAAATTTGTAGTTTCAATGATCCAAAAAGAACTCAGATAAAGAGTTAAGGTTTATACATGATATTGCAGACAATGAGAAGAATCGTTATGCACATTTTATCAAGATCCAGCAAACCATTTTACAGCATAAAGGCATCATGGAAATTATCAACGTTTTGTTCGATGACGATTCACTTCTTTATGGCTTCTCAGGAGCTAAGGTTAATATTTAAATACCGTCGACCTTTTTATGTGATCTTAAATTTACTTACCTTTAACTTATCAATCGATTTAATTATTTTATTATGATTATTACAGGTTAACGTGAACGAGCTATCGAAAAAGAATGTATTGCTTCTTATATCAGACCTTGACATCTCGGATGCAGAGGTTCGATTTCTCGCTAATATCTACAGTAAAAAGCAGCCAAATCATCAATATGAGGTCGTCTGGGTACCTGTTGTGGATGGTCCTGAGACGTCGAATGAATCGCATAAAAAGAAGCTTGATTTGCTTCAATCAAATATGAAATGGCTTGTGCATTCTAATTCGCTAAAACCAGCAGTAATCAGTTACCTCAAGCAAGAGTGGCACTTTGAAAAGAAGCCGATTTTAGTAGTGTTAGATCCGCAGGGCAGAGTAGCATCATCAAATGCACTCCATATGATTTGGATTTGGGAAAATGACGCTTACCCTTTCACCAACGAAAGAGAGCGGGAATTATGCGAGAAGGAAAGTGAGAAACAAAAGAAGGAAAGTGGTATACAAAGTTGGGCAATTCGGCTTTTGGTTGACAGCAATGATCGATCAAAATGGGTAAATTACGCCACTTACTAAATAATTAACTTTACTAGATGACAGTAACTATATTAACTGATTTATTCTCAATTATGTGCATTGCTAGATTGCTGAAGGGAAATACATATGTTTTTATGGAGGAGATAACCTTTTGTGGATCAGAGAGTTTACAAAATTAGCAGCAGATATTGCCAAAGTCGCACGTATCCAGCTGCAGATGGTTTATGTGGGAAAGAGTGGAACTGAAGAAAGAATAACAAAAATATGTGCAAAAACAAAGGAAAAAATAAATACAACTAGTGAGAAGAACCTAAGCTTCACTTGGACGGACTCCTATAAAGTTTGGTCCTATTGGACCCATCTTGAGAGAATGCTGCACTCAAAAATGCAACATGAGATAATCGATGAAAACGACCTAATAATGGAGGAGGTGATGACCCTGATGAGCTTTGATAGGAGTGGCCAAGGGTGGGCATTGATATGCAAGGGGAATGAGATGGCAAGGGTCAATGCTGATTTGGCATTGCAGAGCTTAGAAGAGTTTAGTAACTGGAAAAAAAATATATCGAACGGTTTTGTTCCAGCGTTAAGGGACTACTTTAAAAAATTGCAGAAATCTGAGCATTGCAATCATATTATACTTCCTTGGATCAGTGGTTGGATTCCTAAGGTGTTGAAATGCTCGGTATGTGAAGGAACAATGGAGAAATTCGTTATGTTTCGTTGTTGCACTGATTAAGGGGAATGATCATTGTGTTTCAGTTGAGTATCTGATTACGTTTGTTAGCTGTTTCTGTTGTGATAAACTCAAATAAGTAGTCCAAGTGGCAGCTGAAACACGAAGAAAAGGCACCTATATGTTTGAATTTGGACTAGCAGTTTATTATAGTTTCTTAATTATGTGGTGGTTTTATGTATTTGTGTGTGATCAGTTTATTATAGTTTCTTAAGTATGAATATGTTGTGGTTTGTAGTTTATGTTCAAGGCAAGTAATAATAAATAAAGTGTTGTGTGTCTCTGATCTTTCTCTTCCTCCCTCACGAAACAACCCCAATCTAAATGCATTCACAGTTGTATTAGAACAGACCTAACAGAAGTAACCAAGTTTAGTGTCAGTAATCGGACCAGTAAGGAGGTGCTATTGGAAGTGTGATACTGGTTCTTAGAGTGCTGGTATCATGCATACCATTAACACGTTATTGGTATGTCACATCAGTGCCACATTATCTACCACTTTTTTTTCATTTCATTTTATTTAATGAAAACAAACACATTTTATTAAACACAAATTACAATTACAATACATAAATTAAAATTACAATACATAAAATAAAATTACAATACGAAATTTCAAAAAAAAATAATAATAAAAAAATACACTGACATAATAAATGATATTTCATTAACGTATTTAAAATTTTTCTATCAATTAAGAATGAGAAAAAATTGTGCTAACACCTCTTTACAAAATTTTACGATTGGAGAATAACACTACATTAAAAAAAAACTTGAACATTAAAGTAGGTAGTAGTCCTCTTTAATACTAGTAATATCTATATTTTTTATATTTATCTTCTACTTGTGTAGTATATCAACAAAAAGATTTTATAAATTTATAAATTAAAATATTATCTAATAAGGAAATAAACTTTTTTTGAAATACGAAAGTCTACATTAGATGTTTTGTTTTATTATATAAAAGATTAAGGACCTTTTTTTTTCCCAAATGGTGAGCTATTTTTAAAAATTACGCATTTTTTAGTTACGATATGATTTTATTCTGATTATTTGTTAGTTGTTTTTATCACTATTGGTAGGGGCGGCAATTCTCGACACGAAATGATAAACGACACGAACACGACACGAAGTTAAGCTGATTTAGGTTGAGGATAAACATGTTTGGGTCAGAAACAGGTCAACTCGTCTAACCCGTTTAATATACAGGTCATGTTTGGGTTGAGTAAGAATTAAACAGGTCAACCCGTGAAAGTATGTAAGACTTTTAAAATAAAATGTACAACCTTGTGTTTTTATGTTGGATATGAATTAAATGTATTTTGTTATGTAATTAATATGAGTAAATTACGATTATACCTCAGATATTATTGAAATTAACACTTATAACACATAGATTTGTTTTATAATTATTTGTATGTTGTTTTATCATATTTTTTATCCTTATATCATTTTTGCAGTTAAACTAGTTAAATCAACAAAACACTGACCATATTCACTACTTGACTTATTTAGTTAAACAGGTTAAACGGGACACAAATGGGTTACATGTGTTATGCTGGTATGGGTTAAGGTTAAGCTTCTTGACACGATTAATAAATGTGTCATGTTTTGGTAGAGGTTATATTAACCCGCCAACACGCGAACCCGAATAGGTCAACACGAACATGACTCGATTGCCACCCAGCATAACACATGTAACCCATTTGTGTCCCGTTTAACCTGTTTAACTAAATAAGTCAAGTAGTGAATATGGTCAGTGTTTTATTGATTTAACTAGTTTAACTGCAAAAATGATATAAGGATAAAAAATATGATAAAACAACATACAAATAATTATAAAACAAATCTATGTGTTATAAGTGTTAATTTCAATAATATCTGAGGTATAATCGTAATTTACTCATATTAATTACATATTCACTACTTGACTTATTTAGTTAAACAGGTTAAACGGGACACAAATGGGTTACATGTGTTATGCTGGTATGGGTTAAGGTTAAGCTTCTTGACACGATTAATAAATGTGTCATGTTTTGGTAGAGGTTATATTAACCCGCCAACACGCGAACCCGAATAGGTCAACACGAACATGACTCGATTGCCACCCATAACTAACGGTTACTATATGTGAAGTGTTGTATTGTGTTAATAGTTACTTGCATGTGGTTTGTGTATTTTTATGTTATTTTCCCCATGCGAATTTGCGCATCTTATAGGAAATTGATGATTGCTATGGTATTTTGTACTCCTCGCATGTTGTAGTTGTACATATGTTCTTAGTAGCTATGGGAAGTGGTGTTTGTATAGACGTAAATCGAGCTAGAAAGGCATGACCTTCGTTAAAGAGAGAGGGTCCCTTTTGAGGCTACCTAGTGAAAGTCTAGCCGTAAATCTAGCTAGATAAACATAACCGCAAACGCCTAACAACTAGGCCACCTCAGAGATGTTTTTAAAATACAGAGGGATCCCGTTTAGGCCGTTTAGGCTACCCAGAGAAATTCAAGCACTCTGCTACTTGAAAATAATTAGAGGTTAATTGTAATGGAATGGCAATGATGTTTCACCTTTTGTTGGTCCTGAAATTTGGGTAAAACAAGAATATGCTTAAGAATTTAAAAATAAGTTATACACAAGCCCCATTTGACAATTGATAACACCATTTGTACATTTCAATGTATATAATTCTTATTGGAAATAAAAGTAAATTGCATAAGTCATCCCTAAAGTTTGATCAAGTTGTATGTTTCGTCCCAAACATTACGAAAGTGTAAGGATTGTCCCTGTGGGAAAATCTTTGCTGCAAATATCGTCCCCACAGGGAAGATACTTGCACCAAAAGTTTCCCGAAAGTTTCCCCACAAGGACGATACTTGCACCAAAGGTTTCCCCACAGGGATGATCCTTGCACTTTCTTAACATTTGGGACAAATTTAGCCAAACTTTAAGGAAGATTTATGCAATAAGAAGAAACAGTTGCACAGTACTATCCCAATTGAATGACAAATGAAACTCTTCTAGAAATGAAAAAAAGCTTGCTAGCTTAGCTTATGATTCAAAGACAATAGTATATTTTCCGTATAATACAGTTTGTATTATTTTTTTTAAGCATCTGTAACTTCTCTCTTAACTAACATTCGTATATATGTGAGGATAAAGTGAAGTCACATTTTTTATTAAGTTAGGTCTCAACCATTTAGGTGTCATGTATATCTTCTATTTAATACTTTCATATGTAGCTTTACTCGTGAATGCTATTCCCTTTTTTTTCAACTAATTTACCGGCTGGTGCTCACCGACCTTCTTAGCCACTAGAGGGTATTGTTCTATTTTTGATAACTAGAATTGAGGTACTAAGTTACTCACAAAGGTTGATAGTTTATCGTTTAGAACGTTAAGTTACTCACAAAGGTTGATAGTTTATCGTTTAGAACGTTCAACTCTCATAACATTAAGCTTAGTATTAGATCATTATTAAACAAACTTAGCTCTGTTAACTCTTATCAGTTCACAATATTATTCCTTCAATAAACCTTTTGAGGTCTATTACGTAGTAAGTAAGAGCCGATGTACTATCCTACATCATCTTTTGTTACACGCAAATCCAATCAGGGACATGGTGACCATCTGTTATGCAAATAACGTGCCAACGATCCAAAAAACACGTTAGTGATCATCCGTTGTTTGAGGCGTCAAGGACTCGCGCCAGCGATCTACTAAGTTTTTGCATGAGATATTTGAACGAAGCTAGGTTGAACCCTAAGCCATATCAATCCTTTTTACCGCTTTAGACTCATTACTCCTTAGCTTTAGTGGGGGAGATGTGTATACTTGCCAAGCCTATAATAACATATTCGTCACGACCGAGCAATTGAGCGAATTAGATTAGTTTTGAGATTGAGAGATTATATTTTATTTCTAGTTTGTTAAGTGTTTGGTTGTGCAATTATGATAAAACGAATAAGTGCTTAATTATAAAAATACATCCTAATTTTTATTTAGGATACATTTTCATAAGTTTAATGTAAGGTTTACTTGGGGACAATTAAAGTTCAAGTTGGGGGATATTTGATAACATCAAACAAGTACATAATATTGTCATCATTTGTCCTATATATTTGACTTGTTTTATTATATCATCTATGAGAATTGATACTTAATCACTTACTTGAGTAATTCTCAGGTAAAAACAAGCATTTTGTGAAAGTTAATGATTTTGGACGAATAATGGAGCTAAATGGATCAAGTTGGAAAAAGTCTACTGAATTGAAGCAGATACGCCGTATCATTCTAAACAAATACGCCATATTATCATACTTAGATGAATTCGAAGACCAATTTCTGACTTTGAAAAATGTGCCACATGTAATTATCTCACGCGCCGCATATGCAACCTTGGTCAAGGAAGAAGTCTGACTTATCTACTCTATATACTCCAGATACACCTCATTATATTCTTAACATACAGGGCATCATTCTCAAGACTTCACCAAAGATTATCCAAGATACTGAAGGACATGCGCCGCATAGAAGATTCAAGTTACGCCGCATCTGAAGACGATGTACGAATATTCTAGAATATAATAATCTTGGACCCACGCGAAGTTATATACATGCGCCGCATTAACTACGTTGATTCACCGCATCAAACCCTCTGACAAAAACTATAAATACCCCATTAGACAGATGAATTTCGTGTGCCAAAAGTGCCAAAAGTTATAGAAGCTGTAACATAAACCCTAAGGAGAAGAATAACAACGAAGAGGCAACACAAGATACACCCAATTGAAGATCTCAGAGCAGTAAGAATGTCCTGCTAGTGTTTTAATTCAATTAATTAGTTTTGTTTTATTGTAATAGTACACTATAATCCATCAGGATTGTTGGGCTTGTGACCGCCACATTGCTCCCCTTTATATTGCTTTCCCATCAATTATCAATTTATTTGATGTTTATTTGGTTCTTGTTATATGTGCTTTGATAACCTCTATGTCTAGCTGTGGCTTGCTTGGGCTGCCATACCCCTCCCATGATTACTTCACTAGCATTATAAGTTAGTGTAAACCCTTAAAAATGTTAAATAATATAGATATAAGTAATCATTAAGAGTTTACTCGCCTATAATTAAGATACCAACGAGAGAGAATAGATTACGACACTCATCATATAAAACTAGCAATAAAACAAGTGACAAGCTACTTAATCATTCGTCAGGCCTCTTATTTGTATCTGTTATCTATTTGTGTACGTGTTTTCCATTCATTGGATTCTATCTCATTAGTTTTATTATTTTATTAATCAACTCAATTCGTGCCAGTCTCTCAGACTGAAAACCCCTTGCATTAGATTAGGCTGTAAAACTAACTTAGGAATTAAAATATCGATAGATATTATAGGTGTTAACGTTCCACTCTTAGTGATCAACATTCTACTTACCAACTAGCTACATTGATCGGGTACACTGCTCGTTAGTGTCTATTATAGGTTGAGTCGGCTAAATATAAATTTAAAACTTGATAAGAATAATCTATACCAACAACGATTGACACACATATTACTTTTCTTGTTTTTTTTGTAACTAAACAAAATGAGATGATACGGATGCGGAAAGAGAGCACCTCCGGGGGGACGACTATGTTTGACCTCAATATTATGTACCATGTGGTCGGTTGTTAGCAGTGAGGTCACGTTCTTGGCATAGGTTGAGTGTTAGCCGGCGGTGGTCTTCAGACGACTCTCAGCGCCTCACGAGCCCGTGAGCAAGCCTCCTCTTCCTTGCTCCAGGAAATTGTTCAGAAGCAGTCTTAGGAGCTCTACACGTAAAGTACACAACTTGATGTTGATGACATCAAATTATCCTGATATTTAAGTGTCAATTTCCCCCTATTATGCTCATGTATTATGCTTATTATATGGTTATATACTCTGATTTCTTTATATTTTGTATTCAGTTTACAAGTGAGCGTAGGAGCTAAAGAGACGATGAAAATGGAAAGAACGTGCAAAGATAAAAAAATCCTTGTATACTGGATGAAGCTACGACATAACATCATCTCTCAATTATGCCGTAGCAAGGAATTCAACTAAAAAGACCAAAGTCAACACAAACCAAGAGTTACGGTGTAACCACATCTATGGTTTTTGCCGTAACACATCCAAGACTTAGTGGATCCTCAAAATAAAAGACTACGCCATAACATCACTCTGAAATTACGGCGTAGCAACGTGTATGAGAGTAGTCCAAACTCACTATTTAACGTATGGTGTAACTAAACATTGGGACTACGGTGTAATGATGAATACAGAAGTAATCTTAGATCCGAGAATTTATCTACGGCGTAACGCACATGGAGACTACGACATAGATGAAAACCTAATATCCTTGTTATGGCGTAACAATTCATCAACTACGCCGTAACTACTAGATCTGAATAAGATTACACTAGCTACAGCGTAACACATTTCTCAGTTACGCCGTAGCTTTGATCGGGCCTATAAATACAACCCTAATTTCTGCATTTGTCACACAACTTTCTCACACACAAAGTCAGAGATCGTTGAGAGCTTTTAGGAGGCCCTTCTACAGCAGTATACGGAGCCTTTCCAAGGGAGAAATCACACTACATTCCATAGGTTTTAGCATTTCATATTTAGTTTTACATTTCAAATTAATGTCTTGTATAAACATGATTTCGAGTGTTCAATTTAATATGATTGGCTAAGCACCTTTGGTGCTAGCCTAGTTATGATTCCTTAATCACTTTAATCATGTTCTCGTACTTTTCTTAATGCTTTTACGTGTGTGCATGCTTAGTTTGTCTTGTGATCCTTTAGTTGCGGTAGTATTGTAAGCTTGTTTGTATCTATTACGCTAGATGTGATTGACTTGATACCTCAGACCATTTAGTAGGCTAGAAGAATTGACCATAGGATCACCTTACAAGTGGAGGTACTTAAGTAATTAGTGAATGGCCTATGATCATGACAACGGGCCATTAAAGATAAGTTTAGCATGTAGTGGCGCTTAATGACTCAAACCTTTCTACCGTATGTCGGCTTACTTGCATGAGGTAGTGCCTGTGGTTCCCGGCAGGATTCGTGGGAGATAGGCTAGGGAACTTGACCATATGAACCTAGTGATATATGTCCGCCCCACCTAAAGCATGAGATTAGTTTAATAGGAGACATGACTATAAGTGATATAGGAGGATTAATTAGGTTAGCACATATCTCTCTTACTGCTCACAACTTTACTTTTAATTGCTTTTACTTTCATTTCATTTAGTTTAAATCAACCAATCTACCATTCCTACTTTCAATTCAATTTTAATTAGTGACATTAGACTTAGATATAATCCGCACCACATAGCTCTTGGGACGACCTCGAAGTTACCATTACTAGCCTACACCCGACTGGATTCTTTGTCCATTAGTGCATAAAGTAGACCTAGGGTAGAAACGAGACTTTACAAATAGTAAAACCTGGTCAGAAATCATACATAAAGTTTTTGGCGCGGCTGCCAGGGAGCTATAATAGGATTTTTGTTTAAGTCTTTCAAATTTTCTTTTTGTTTTTGTTCTTACATTTTTGTTTACGTTTCAAGAATCATGGAAGTAATAGACATCGACACATTAACTTTGGAAGAATACCTTGCCATGACTAGGGATGAGCAAGGACTAGGCCTGGTGAGGCCAATGATTGGAGCGGATGTTCAGTTTGAAATCAAGCCGCAGTTTATGAGAGAGCTAAGAGAGAAACCATTTGCTGGACTCAAGACGGAAGACATTTATGACCACGTGGAAAATGTGCTTTACATTACTAGCCTCTTTAATATTCCAAGTGTTTCTCATGATGCAATCATCCTCCGAGTTTTCCCTATGATACTCACTGGAGCTGCTAGAAGATGGGTTGATAGGTTGCCATCCGGAACCATCAACACTTGGAATCTCTTTAAAAAGAACTTTATTCAATGCTTTTGCCGTCCCTCTCGGACAGCAAAACAATTAGAGGAGATTCATAACTTCAAACAAGAAGCTGACAAAACATTGTACCAAGCTTAGGACAGGTACAATGACCTTTTGTATAGGTGCCCGACACTTACGGCGTAGCAAAATGTACTAGAGTAGTCCAAGCTCATTATTTAACTTACGGCGTAACTCAACATTGGGACTGCGGCGTAACGAAGACTATGGAAGTAATCTTAGATCTGAGAATTTATCTATGGCGTAACACATTTCTCAGTTACGTCGTAGATTCGATCGGGCCTATAAATACAACCCTAATTTCTGCATTTGCCACACAACTTTCTCACACTCAAAGTTAGAGATCGTTGGGAGCTTTTAGGAGGCCCTTTTACACCTGTATACAGAGCCTTTCCAAGGGATAAATCACGCTACATTCCATAAGTTTTAGCATTTCATATTTACTTTTACATTTTGAATTAATGTCTTGTATAAACATGATTTCGAGTGTTCAATTAAATATGATCGGCTAAGCACCTTTCATGCTAGCCTAGTTATGATTCCTTTATTGCTTTAATCATGTTTCTGTACTTTTCTTAATGCTTTTACATGTGTGCATGCTTAGTTTATCTTGTGATCCTTTAGTTGTGATAGTATTGTAAGCTTGGTTGTATCTATTACGCTATATGTGATTGACTTGATACCTCAGTTCATTTTTCCTCTTTATTCAAATATATGATTATCATATATAAGCATATTCCTACCCTTTTTTCTCTTTATTCCCTTAGATTACTATGATTCCTGAGCTAGTTTTCCCCATCCCCTTAGTAAACCCCAAAACATATTTAGGATTCCCATACTTGAGGTTAGAAATAACATTAGGACATCCCTAGAAAACATAAACTTAGGTATAGAAAACCTTAGATTAATAGGATAGACTATCTAAGAAACATACCCATGAGGAAATAGAAAAAAAATAAATAAGACTAGGAAATTTTATAATTTATTAGGTTAGAAACTAAAACCCCTACCCCAATAGATAGATTAGGAAGATACCCTTATAAGATAGTGTTAGGAATACAAATATTCCTGTAAAAGTCTCGGTCACCTAATGATTGTAATAGCATTAAGTTAGCTCGTAGTTAGTTTATTTATTAGTTAGTTAGTTTAGTTTAAGTAACACCGTGGAAGAAGGAACGGGTCTTTACCCACTGTATGCCTGATCCACAGCCCGGGAGTGGGCGTAATATTGTAACTATAAATACCCCTCTCCACATGTGGAGATGGTTGGACCTTCATTCATTTTCAATCTAATCTTTTCTTTTTCTTTCAAGGTTCCTCCCTTTTCTCTCCTCTCCTCCCCCCTCCCATTTCTACGCCTCACTCAACACCACATGAACATGTTTCCAACATAATTAGTATTCTACAATTGGTATCAAGAGCCAAGGTTTCATCTTAGGGCCTTGTAGAATCGAATTTGATGAGGTTTTGTGTGGTTTTGTGAGTTTGGTGTCACTTTCTTGGAAAACATCTTGATTTTATCCTTCTAGTGTTGTTATACATGTTTGTGATGTTCTTTTATGTTCATTTGTGTATTTGTAACATTGTAGTGTAGAGGGTGTTACAATATCATCAAGCTATTTGAAGTTTTGAGTTGCTTTTGGGCGGTTTTCTTGGTTGCGGTTAAGTCGACTGTTCCATTGCTTGGTTGCGGTTAAGTCCTGCGAGCTACGTTTAACTTTCTGCGTTTACTATTTCGGGAATACAAACAAAACGCAACGATAGTGACACTTTTGGACCATTATCACTGCGATTAGTTGTCGGCCTGCGTTTAGTTTTTCTGCGGTTAATCATTTGCGGTTAACTGTTTCTGCGGTTGGTTATTTTCTGCGGTTAGGTATAATCTGCGAATCATTTGCGGTTAACTGTTTCTGTGGTTGGTTATTTTCTGCGGTTAGGTATAATCTGCGGTTAGTGTTGCGGTTTGGTATAACTTGCGGTTAGTTCTCTGCGGTTAGTTTCTTTGGCCTGCGGTTTGCTCTGGTTGCGGTTAGCTCATACTGCGGTTAGATTGTGTTGCGGTTTGGTATTGTTTGTGGTTAGTACTCTGCGGTTTAGTCAAGTTGTGGTTAAGTTGCGGTTGAATCTTATTGTGGTTAAGTTGTGGTTAATTTAATTGTGATGTCGACTTCTTCCGATGACATTCAAGCTGCGGGGTCTGACACCCGACCTCCGATGTTGGACAGAACTGACTATGAATCATGGGCTCAAAGGATACGGCTGTACTGTCTGGGTAAAGATAATGGGGTTAACATCCTGAAATCCATCGATGAGGGACCCTTTCAAGTGGGTACTACTAGAGACACGATTTCAGAAGCAACTGATCAACTACCGGCCGTGTTTGGTCCTGATAGACCTCGCACTTACAATGAGTTGTCTGAAGAAGAAAAGAAACGCTATGATGCAGACATCAGAGCATCTAATATCATCATTCAAGGCCTTCCCAAAGATGTCTACAAACTGATCAACTTCAACACTGAAGCAAAGGCGGTCTGGGATAATGTTAAAATGCTTCTTGCAGGGTCTGATTTAACTAAAGAAGATCGTGAGTCACAGCTATACGATGAATTTGAGCATTTCAAAATGAATCCAGGTGAAAGCATCACTGACTATTACGTCAGATTTCACAAGCTGGTCAATGACATGAGAGCCATCAAGATGACAATGCCCAACATACAGCTCAATTCCAAATTCGTGAACAACATGGCACCGGAATGGGATAGGTTTGTCACGGCTGTTAAGCTCAACAAGGGTCTCAGGCATACCAATCATGAACAGCTGTATGCGTATCTCCAGCAACATGAGAAACATGCAGCTTACGATCGGCTAATGCGAGAAAAGCTCAATCCGTCTGCAACAAATGAATCTCTTGCTTTTGTCTCCAATGTTCAACAACCTAATCAAACCTCTAAAGATCAAGTTCAACCGTCACAATCATCCTCCAGGTCTACCCCAACCATTAGTCAATCATCAACTCCCTCACCATCTGTATTGAATACTCAACTTGATTCTGGGTATTCTCACACTGACATGATGATTGATAATCTCTCCAACCAAGTGTCTTTACTGGTGCAACAGTTCAGGGCTGCACTCCCATCTACTAACAACCAGCTCAGAATCTCATCTAATCCACGTAATCAGGCAGTAATTGAAGATGGTCGGGTAGTGGTACAGAATGTGCAGGGAAGGCGGAACTTCAACCAAAGAAATGCTGGTAGAGAGAATGGGCAGTACAGAGTTGGGAATGCTCTTCAAGCACAAGCTAAGCAACCGAAATGCTACAACTGCGGAGGGTTGGGCCATATTGCTAGGAATTGCACTCTCCCAAAACGTCCCCAAAACTCTGAGTACTTCAAAGACAAGATGCTGCTGATGCAGGCACAAGAAAATGGGACTGTGTTGGATGAAGAAGCTTTGCTCTTTCTGGCTGGTAATGATGGGAACACCTTTGATGCTGATGTGGATGATCAACCTGTTCAGGACATGGCTCTTAATGACCCAAATATCTTTCAAGTTGAAGAGTGTGATGCATTTGACTCAGACGTGGATGATGAACCAACTGCTCAAACAATCTTCATGGCTAATCTGTCTGCAGCAGCATCCTCTTCACAGCATCCTGACTTATCCATCACGTCTGCTATTTCTGAGGTACCAACATCTCCTAAACATGATCTGAATAATTCTGTACCTGTACAGGGGGCATGTGGCTCTGTACAACTCAAGTATATTGTCAGCACAGACATCACTAATATGGGTAATACCAATAATATCCCATATGAAATGTATGTGTATGACAATGGAACCCCAGTTGTATCGAGTGACATGCCGTCTATTGATTCTAGTAAGCATGAGATATATGAGCACTCTTTATACAACCCTGATGATTCACTGATCACTAGAATTAACACCCTTAAGGATCAAGTAAACATTTATGAGCAGCGGGCTAAGTTTGAGTTGAATGAACGAGAGCAGAAGATGGAATGGCAACTGCGTACGTACATATCTAAAAACAATTCCAAACAAGAATCATTAAAAAGGGAACTAGTTTCTTTAAAGAACCAATTGAATCAAACCGTCAAACAAAAACTTGAGGTTCAAAAAGGTCTGACTACAATCAAACAAGAATTCAAAGATAAAGAAACTAAACTTCTAAATGATTTCTCAAAATTAAAAACGTTAAAAAATAAATTGGAAGATAAGTTGTACACACAGGGCCAAACCATTCAATCTGCTCAAATGATGGAAAGCCACAGGAAGTTAAGTGATGAATTTAGTGAACATGATACCTCCAAACCCAAAGCAAGATTCCTCAAAATTGGTCTAGGTGCACAACCTGCATTGTATGATGCAAAAACTATGCTTGAACCTAACCATGCACCTCCTGATACACGATCCTATGACCACATCAATGAGGCAGAGGATAGAACTAGGGCAAAACTTGCTGAACGTTTAAAGGATCCTAAATGCATTGCTAAGAATCTCGTGTTTCACTATGATTATGCAAATGACAATCATACTGCAATTTTTGTTCCTCAAAAGAGAATTTTTCCTGAAAAAGTGTTTTGGAATATTGACATTGAGAAAATGCAAGCTGAAAGAGTTGTAGGCAACACACGCACTATGTTTAGGATTGCTCACCCAACTGCCTATCCACTGAACACACCCAGGCACCTTGTACCTTTCACTCTTCCCACACAATGTAATACTCTAATTGGGCTGTATGTGCTAGGTCAATTGTTCAATGACTTTGAGAAAACCTATAAAATAAGAATTACACCTACAGGGATTACAGAAGGGGAAAGGGGTTTTGAGCAAACAAAACAGTGTTACCTAACTGAAGTTATGCCATTTTTTAAACTTCTAAAAGAACATTTTGAGGGACTTAAAAACACCATTAATGATGATGTGACTCAAATGAAAAAGGTTTTTGATGAAGTGGAAAGTGAGGGTAACCAACTTGCTATTGATCTCAAACACAGTGAAATTGACCGGAAGAACATTCTCATCATGAATGAAAATTTGATTGCTAACTGCATTGCTAAAGATGTGTTTTATACTGTTACCGACTCTGCGCTATCTGCTCGACAATTTCATGAAATGTCGGTTACTTTGAATGTCTTCCAAAATCGTGTGATTGAGCTTGAGGGGGAGAATTACAAACTTACAAAAAAATTCAAAACGATGATCATGATAACATGGTCAGGAATTTCTCAAAGCTAGAAGTTGATAATCTGAATCTACAATTAAAATATCAACATCTAGAAGAAAGTATAAAAATATCAAATGCCAAGATATCTTCGGATGTTCCTGAATTTGATACATGTTTTGAATTAGCCAAAAAGGATGAAGTAATTCAAGCTCACTCAAACACGATTCGGAAGTTGAAGGTCCAAATTGCACAATTAAAATCGAACAGAAGCGATGTGTTCAATACCAATTACCAGAAGTCTATGGATTCTCAAAATTTTCAAAAACAAGGCATTATCAATGAGTTACAACTTGAAAATGAGTGGCTTCGTGCTGAAATGTCCAACGCTAAACAACGTTATAAAGAATTGTTTGAGTCTATCAAAACAACACGTGACCAAAACAATGAGAAAGTCACTTCTTTGTTAAATGAAATTGAGAATCTAAAGACCATGGTGAAGGGTAAAATGCCTGTTGTTTCATGTGATCATGCAATTTCCAATGTACATGCTTGTAATAAATATGCGTGCGATGCTGTGAATGTTTCTCTTCCCCTTAGGAACAATAAGTTAGTTCATAACAACTATCTTAGAAATCTTAAGGATTGTCTGGCTATACTTAGAGAAACCATTGAAGATGAGAGGATTTCTAAACCACTTGATGATGTTATTATTGGTGCGTGTTTCCTCACTAATAGGGCCCATGAATTATTAGAATATGCCATAGGATCATGCCCCAAGAATGATACCAAGTCGGATAGGACAACTGCATTGCACCCTCTCAGTGGCAACAAGCATGTCACAGTTGGCTTTCCCCAAAACATGCCACAATCCTCCATCTTGAATACCAGTAAACAAGTAACAACTAATCAGACTAATGTTCCCATCATTGCTTCTACAGGAGTAAAAGGTGTATCTAATGCTAGCAAGTCACAGCCTAAGGGCAATACAAAGAATGATAGGACTTTGCCGGCTAAGAGCTCACTTATGAAGGAAGTAGAAGAATCATCTAGGAACAATAAAGTGTTGCTTAGTGAAAGGAATCGAGTTATTTCAAACAGTTGTGTTAACAATGATGTAATTAATTCGAATTCTGATGCTATTTGTAAGACATGTAACAAATGCTTATTTTATGGTAATCATGATGCATGTGCTGTGCCTGTTCTTAAATCCATTATACGATCACCAGAAATGAATGTTTCTAGTGTTAAACGAGTAAAACAAGTATGGAATAAAACAGGAAAAGTGTTCACTAATGTTGGTTATCAATGGAGACCTACTGGAAGGAAACTCACTCCGAGGAAAATGTGCCCAGTGACTAGGACTACTAACTCTAGAGATATGCCTATTAGGAGGTGGAGACCTACTGGTAGACTATTTCCTATAGAAGCAATAGATACCACTTCTAGTTCTAGTGCATCAAAATGTGAACACTCCAGTGAGATACCTGTTACTTATGATAATCCAATATTTGTGTGCTCTAACCGAACGGACCCCAATTATGTGTGGGGCTCCAGCTTTTTCAGTTATCCACGATTGTCTGGTTTCAAATGCAGGTCGTACAAATCGTCCTTTGGTATTTGGACTCAGGCTGCTCAAAACATATGACTGGTGATCGCTCAAGGCTCAAGAATTTCGTGGAAAAATTTATTGGTACGGTTAGGTTTGGGAATGACCATTTTGGGTCCATAATGGGTTATGGTGATTATGTCTTTGGAGACAGTGTTATATCCAGAGTCTACTACGTGGAAGGTCTTGGGCACAATCTATTTTCTGTTGGTCAATTCTGTGACTCAGATCTCGAAGTCGCCTTCAGAAAGCACACCTGTTTTGTTAGAGAATTAGATGGTGTTGATCTTCTCAAGGGGAGTCGGGGCACTAATCTTTACACCATCTCCATCGACGATATGCTACGAGCCTCTCCAATTTGTCTGCTCTCTAAAGCATCCAAGAACAAGTCATGGTTGTGGCATCGACGTTTAAACCATTTGAACTTCGGTACCATCAATGAACTTACACGTAAGGATCTTGTTCGAGGCTTGCCCAGACTCAAGTATGAAAAAGATCATCTGTGTTCCGCCTGTCAAATGGGCAAAAGCAAAAAGCATACCCATAAACCCAAAACCGTCAATTCAAACATGGAAGTTCTTCATACCCTTCATATGGATCTTTGTGGACCAATGAGGATTCAAAGTATCAATGGAAAGAAATATGTGTTGGTTATTGTTGATGATTACTCTCGATTCACATGGGTGAAGTTTCTGCGATCAAAAGATGAAACTCCTGAAACCATCATCAAACTCATCAAGATGTTGCAAGTCCGTCTTAACAAAACAGTTAGAGTCGTTCGTACTGATAATGGAACAGAATTTGTGAACAGACAACTTACTCTATTTTATGAAGGTGTCGGGATCAGTCATCAAAAGAGCATACCAAGAACTCCTCAACAAAATGGAGTTGTAGAAAGACGCAATCGCACCTTAGTTGAAGCTGCAAGGACTATGCTCATCTTTTCCAAAGCTCCTCTATTTCTTTGGGCTGAGGCAATTGCCACCGCATGTTACACTCAGAACCGATCCTTGATACATCCTCTCCACTGCAAAACTCCCTATGAACTGGTTCATGGCAGAAAACCCGACCTTTCATTTCTTCGAGTTTTTGGAGCACTGTGCTATCCTACTAATGACAGTGAAGACCTTGGGAAACTCAAGGCCAAGGCCGACATTGGTTTCTTCGTTGGCTATGCTCCAGAGCGAAAGGGGTACCGAATCTACAACAAACGTACCAGAGATATAATGGAAACAATCCACGTTACTTTCGATGAGCTGACTGAGCAACCGGTTCCTGGACAATCAAGTTCTGGACCCGTACCTAACCTTTTGTCCCCTGGACCAATTAGTTCCAGGCTTGTGCAGAATCCCATCCCTGCTGCTCCTTTTGTACCCCCTACGAGTGAAGATTGGAAGAAATTGTTTGACCCGATGTTTGATGAATACTTTGAACCTCAACAGATGAATGCTCCCGAAGCTACAATGGTTCAACCACCAGATGGGGTGGTGAATGATCAAGATGACAATAACGGTCCATCCACTTCATTGTCATGGGATTCTGAAGCCCCCGCCATCAGTCAATCGGTTAGCACGTCCAATGTCCAACCTTCACTTGCACATCGAGCGGCAAATGTAGATAATTCATCTGAAGTTAATCCTTTTGCTCCACCTGATAATGAGCCATTTGTTAACATCTTTGCCCCTGAACCATCAAATGATGTAACATCCTCTGATGAATCTAACACGGCTACCTCAGTTCCACATTCTCAACCCCATGAATACCTTCGAAAATGGACCAATGATCATCCTATTGACAACATCATTGGGAACCCTTCACGTCCAGTATCAACCCGCAAGCAACTTGCAACTGACGCATTATGGTGTTTCTTCAATTCTGTTCTCTCTAAAGCTGAACCAAAAAGCGTCAAGGATGCAATGTCTAAACACTCATGGTTCACTGCAATGGTGGACGAGATTCATGAATTTGACCGACTGGACGTCTGGGAACTAGTACCACCTCCCGAATGTGCTATGATCATTGCTCTCAAATGGATATTCAAAGTCAAACTTGATGAGCATGGAGATGTTCTGAAAAACAAAGCTAGGCTTGTGGCAAAAGGATACCGACAAGAAGAAGGTATTGACTTTGAAGAATCCTTCGCCCCAGTTGCTAGAATAGAAGCCATAAGGATCTTTCTCGCTAATGCTGCAAGTCAAAACATGGTGGTTTATCAAATGGATGTCAAGACCGCATTCTTAAATGGGGATCTGAAAGAGGTGGTGTACGTATCTCAACCCGAAGGTTTTGTGGATCCAGAACGCCCTAATCACGTGTATCGATTAAAGAAGGCTCTTTATGGGCTTAAACAAGCACCCAGGGCGTGGTACGACACCTTGTCTAAATTTCTTCTGGCCAACAAATTCTCCAAAGGCGTTGTTGATCCTACCCTCTTTACCTGAAAAACAGGCAAAAACCTCCTACATGTACAAATCTACGTTGATGACATCATCTTTGCCTCATCTGATCCCTCAGAATGTGATCGTTTCTCTCAAGAGATGAGCTCCGAATTCCAAATGTCTATGATGGGTCAAATGTCATTCTTTCTAGGACTGCAAATTTCTCAAAACCCCAATGGCATATTCATCAATCAATCCAAATACGCCAATGAAACGTTGAAGAAATTTGGATTCGACTCCAGTGATTCAGTTGATACTCCAATGATTGAACGTTCAAAGCTTGACGAAGATGATGTGGGAATTCCGGTCGATCAAACCATGTATCGAAGCATGATTGGCTCATTAATGTACCTTACTATAGCAGACCCGACCTTCTGTTCGCAGTTTGCATTTGTGCCCGGTATCAATCCATACCTACCAAGAAACATTTGGAAGCTGTCAAGAGAGTCTTTCGATACCTTAAAGGAACAATCCACTTGGGCCTTTGGTACCCTAAAGAAACTTCTATGGCTCTCACAACATATTCGGATGCTGATCATGCTGGATGTCAAGACACTCGTCGCAGTACATCTGGGGGCGCACAGTTTTTAGGAAATAAGCTAGTCAGTTGGTCTTCAAAGAAACAAATGAGTACATCTATCTCCTCCACTGAAGCTGAATACATTGCCATGTCATCATGCTGTGCTCAGATCCTCTGGATGCGATCTCAACTTTCTGACTATGGTTTCATTTGCAATAAGATTCCTATGTACTGTGACAACAAAAGTGCAATTGCACTCTGCTGCAACAATGTCCAGCATTCAAGAACAAAACACATTGACATTCGACATCACTTCATCAGGGAACATGTTGAGAAAGGGATTGTGGAACTTTACTTTGTGAGGACTGAGTTCCAACTAGCCGATATCTTCACCAAAGCACTTTCTAGGGAACGATTTCACTTCATCCTCCCACGCCTTGGTATGAAGAGTCTCACACCTGAGGATCTCAAATGTCTTCAGGAAGATCAAGAGGTGTAAAGGGGTTGCTTCTCATATCCTTGTATAGTATCAAATCAAAAAGAAAATAGAAAAATATAAAACCTATAAAAACCATAAAAAAAAAAAAAAAAAAAAAAAAAAAAAAAAAAAAAAAAAATCTGAAAAATCACAAAATCTCAAAAATAGTCTTCTCACGACATGTCTCTTGTATAATCGATATTATGTACGTTTCTAGAAATGTCATTCAATAATGACACGGAATCATACATATGCTTGAGCGAGAGTTTTTCGGTTTCAAATAAAGTTCTTTTCAAAAACATGCCGTATCTCAAAACGTTCTTAAATTATGGCTTGTAGTCATTTCAGGCTACAACCCGGACTTCAAAAATATGGTTTGCTATTACTTCAGATAGCAACCCGGTTTTCAAAATTAAGGAAAACACGTCGCCAAAAAGACGGTTGTTCCTAACAAAGGGTGCCGTTCATCCGAGCGTGAATTACTTGATATTCATGCACCCTCGATCTAATGTACGCTTCAGTGCATTATTTCTTGATAAAGAAGAGAAATCTTCTTTTTATCGCCAAATACTTTCCCTTCTATGATTTTTCCGGAAAGTGTTTGTGCAAAACTTGGTGGTACCATGAAATTTTGAACGAAAATCGAATTGAACTCAAAAGTTTGATAAAATTTTCACTCAATCAATGACGTTAATAGTTTATGAAAATATTTATGCTTTAACATCCGTCATTGATTGAGGGGGAGAGTGATTTCTCAAAATTTTATGTATCATCAAAACTCCCCACACATCGTACATAAAACCTTGCAACAAAATGATTTGTGATGTGTTATGTGTCAGAATGAGTACATTTTCAAAGAGTTTTCGTTAAAACTTCAAATCTTTTGTAAACTCTTCAAATCTGACACATAACAACCTCCCTCACAGGTTGAGGGGGAGCAAGAAAAAGGTTCCTTTTATCAGACAATATTAAAAATTAACCGCATTTCTCTCCCAAACGTTTTCTAACTTATTTAAATCAATTGAGATCAAAAATCTCGAAAGATTTGAAATTTTTGATCGGGGGAGAGAATGTGATTTAAATATGAAATCTGATAAACTAAAGTGATCTTTTGGACTCAATAATAGGCTCCCACATGTGTGCTAAACTCTTTCGTATATCGATGCACATATTGAGGGGGAGCAAAGGCGTTTGCGGAAGTAATACCTAAGACCGACCATTTATCTTTATGCATGGAGTTATAAGGATGGTTAAGGTTAGGTATAAGTTCCCATGATCCACCAGAACCGGAAGGATCTTCCCAGGGGCAATCCATAGATAGACTAGAAGTCCTTAGGAATGATTGAAAAAAGGAGTAAAGTGAGAAAGGGAAGAGTGCGGACTGAGATAGAGCTAGGACTGGAACAAACCCAACAAGGTTCTAGTGGTGAAGTCTCGGTAAGCACTGAAGGGGTTGAAGAATGAAAAAGAAATGAAATGAGAAAGGGTGAAAAGAAATAGCCCTCCAAATATTCAACCTTAGGACAGAAACCGGGTTCAATTCATAATCTACTAGTGGTTACTTAAGTAACACTAGTATTGAAGACAAGACGTCATGGACCCAGTGACGCACTGCACTAAACTTCCCAACCACTCAAGTTCTCTTAAAAGAGCTTGTTTCAATCTCACGGGGAACCCTGTGCAATGTATCGACCGCTCTTTGCGAGCTATGTTGATACCTAAAACAGGAGACACCTCCCCAGTCTCCAGGAGCGGATCAAAACGCACTATTGAGTCTAGAGCCATGAGATCATCCATAAATCTCGTTAGGACACACTTCCAATATGCTTATTGTTTCACACAATGTGGAAAGTAAGATAAAATACTTAGTGTCCTACGCATTATCCTTGTGGTATTGCCAGAACATCCGAGTGATATGAAAATATTCTCAATGAAGATGGAAATCCTTCTAGAGCGAACATCACTCAAGCTCTTGGTAGGTGACATGTGAGATCCATCTTGGATCAATGATCAAGTGACAACTGGAAAGCAACGATGGTGCGATTCAAATTTGAATCAAACTTGTTCCAGGATATGGATTGACGGATACTTTTGCCAAAAACTCTCAATGTGCTCACCAACTTATCTTTCGAGCACATTGATTGTGTAATATCTTTTAAACAAAAGTATTTTTGATGGAAATGTGATTCAAAGTATAAAACTCTCGTCGTGTCTCAAAAATGTTTATCATATGACACGCGAGTGATTTCTATAAATCAATTTCTCATCAATCCGTGAATATCTATTCACCGATTCACTCTATCGTGCTGTCTGCTTTGAGACGTTCCGGTATGAGAACATGCTAAGTATGAAGATTCCGAAGTGGATTCTTTGGAAAACTCATTACTACAAGCTGGAAATTCCTGTCAAGGAGAGTCTTCTTTAAAAGAGACTCTACCTGATCACAGGTCGGTTTTCACAAAACCGGAGGGTAGTCTATCCTCGCAGAACGAATGACAAAGCCATATTCGTTCTCTATCTTTATTGCTAACTGTTTTATTTCAGGGACACATATAAAGATGGCGTTGATGGCTCCAGTTTCCAGCTGAATCGGGTCAATCCATACCTCATGCTCACACATCCTCCACACCATCAATGAAGATGAGAGACTTGCTACAACAAATGTTGAGAGACTACTTACAACGTTTCCGCAACTCTGATGAAAAAGTCTCCTGATCCACAACTCTAATGCAATGTCTCCTGATCCAGAAGGGTGTGAGCATGATGGTCCTAAAGTCACTACATCACATGAAGGCGATACTACTATGGATGAGCTTGGAGATTTACTTTGGCTGATGATCTCAAAGAAGCTCAAAGATCACACATCACAAAGGAACTCTAATCACAAGTTCGCTTGCTTGAAGTACAAAGTGTGTTGAAAAGAGAAGAATCAGATCCTACGAGCTACAAAGACTAAAAAATGCTTAAAGACCAAAGATCTTAACTTCAAAGGTGACCTCGCTTAGGGGGAGATTGTTAGGAATACAAATATTCCTGTAAAAGTCTCGGTCACCTAATGATTGTAATAGCATTAAGTTAGCTCGTAGTTAGTTTATTTATTAGTTAGTTAGTTTAGTTTAAGTAACACCGTGGAAGAAGGAACGGGTCTTTACCCACTGTATGCCTGATCCACAGCCCGGGAGTGGGCGTAATATTGTAACTATAAATACCCCTCTCCACATGTGGAGAGGGTTGGACCTTCATTCATTTTCAATCTAATCTTTTCTTTTTCTTTCAAGGTTCCTCCCTTTTCTCTCCTCTCCTCCCCCCTCCCATTTCTACGCCTCACTCAACACCACATGAACATGTTTCCAACATAATTAGTATTCTACAGATAGGATTTAGTTTAGCATAGGAATGCATTAGGATTAGAATATAGATTAGGAAAAACGTAGGATTAGATAGTAAAACCTTCACCCTAAGCCTTTAGACCCCTAGTTTAGGATAGACGCATTAGCAAGCTTCTACCCTATAGGAATAAGTAGATTTAGGTCATAGATTACCCATACCTAGCCCTTAGGATACCCACATATATACATTTTAGGATTTTAGATTATACCTTAGGATTTGACAATTCTTGGAATACCCATTAGGAAATTTCACTTAGAAGACACTATGGATAGTACCCTAGCTGGTTTCAAATTCTTAGGAATAGTAATACTCATAATAATAGTAATAATGGTAGTAATAGACAACCTAAAATAAAAGAGAAAACCCGAAACCACACCTAAGAATAAGGATACACCTAGTCAACCCTTAGGAAAGAAAACACTTAAACCTAATCCCTCTTTAGAACCCTCTACCTCAATGGAACCAAACACCTCACCCTTAGATATTAGAATTAGTTAGGAAAAACTAGAAGAACGTTAGCGGGGAAAACAAAACTCTAGGAAGAAATCTAGTAAATCTAAAACTCCACTAGGATATTATCCTTTAGGTATCCTATACTCCTACTCTTCCGTTTAATCTCATATTTCCATTTTCTCTCCTTCTACCGTTTAAATCTTCTCCTCCCACTTTTCTTACTCTTCCGTTTAAAATCCCATTTTCCCACCTTTTTCCCCACTCCCCTATTAAAACCCTACTCTTCAATTTTCTCCAATCCTATACTTTTTCCCACTCCACCCACTCAAACTCTTTTTCCTTTTTCATTTTCCCATACCTTCCTATTTCATCCTTTTCCTTTTCCTTTTCACTCCACTCCACTCCAATAAAAATCCTTCATTCCATTTCCTTTCATTTTTATTTCTCCGTCATTTTACACTCTATTTTTCTTCTCTCTATATTCTCTCCCTACCTCATCCTGCAATGTTCTATTAGCTAGAACTTGTATTTCTCGTCATACCACAAGTTTCTATCGGTTAGAACTTGTAAGAATATCTACATCGAACTTTAATCCTCATTATGTTCGACTATAAGATTAGATCTTTCTTTGCAAGAATTGCAAACATGAGATCTTCAATGTCCGTCATTCTAGTCTTAACATGGGAAGTTACCATGTGACAAGTTGCTAAACCGAAGAACTATAGAACTTGTTTCTATCATGACTACAACTTGTCTCAATCATGACTAGAATATCCCCTACCATATCTAGAACTTGTCTCCACCATGACTAGAACTAGTTTTCATCATGGTTGAAACTTGTCTCTAAAATATTCCCTTACCATATATCCTTAAATGTGGTAAAACTCCCTTCATTTTCCGCCAATACTACTTAAGGATGATTTATTATGACTATCCTCTAAAAATGAATTAGGATGTTCCTTCATTTTAATGAGAAAGTTATAAATCAAATGGGTTAAGAATTTATAAGCTCTTGTTTCCAAATATTGGGACGCCTTTATTTGTAAATAATGAGATATAATAACCTAAGTATCTGGCATCTGTGCAAGCAATTCCTACTCCGCTTGTGCAAATCTCCTTTCTTTTCACACCATTTTTCTTCGGTATCAGGAAATTCTCCCCTATAATTCTCTTCTTCCTCTATCTTTCTCGACTTATTCTCTCCCCTACTCCTATAATCGTCTAAATCTCGGGACGAGATTTCTTCTAAGGGGGTAAGACTGTAACAACCCACAAAAAACCCATTACTATCATTCCCATTACAAATACCTATAGTAGGTATTTCACAGGTAATTTTTTTGCTTTTTATATGCTTTTATTACTCGCATGACTCACTAGACCTGCTCACATATTCACACAAGCCAAATAACTCAACACTCACATCCTATAAACCCCAGGTATGTCAAGCATAAGATCATAACAATACCATAATAAGTAATTCGCCAATCTAAAACACTAAACATATCACAAAACCCAAATAAACACTAACTAAACCCTAAATTGGATTATGTGCTTATTTGAACCTATATGCTTAGTTTAACTACTATGAAAGTGTCCAAGGCTTAAGTATGAGTTTCTTTAGGAACATTAGGATATCTTAGAACCCTTAGGTAAATAGTACAACCCTTTAGAACTTAGGTACAAACCCCTTAAGCATAAAACCATAACTAGGTTATAACTAACTAGAATTAGGTCTAAAACATCCCAAAACTTCACAATAGGTCACTACCACTCAGTATAAGTTTCTTAGGACTTAGGAATCGTTATTAGACACTCATGGGACACTAATCTAGGCACTAAACCATAGGATAAACCTTAGTCTCTCACTAAACACACTTAGGTCATTTAGGTTACAAAACTAGGACAAACCTTCCCAAATCTTTCCCATAAGTTAACCTTACTTAGTATAAACCCTTTAGGACTTAGGATTAGTTACTAAACACTCTTAAGAACTTAACTTAGGCACTAAACCATAGGTAAAACCTTAAACACTCATTAAGTAGAACTAGGTCTAAACTTAACTAAAACAAGTAAAACCTAAACATAAGCACCTCAACCTAGCACCCTAACACCTTAGTCATACCCAAGCACACACCCTAACACCTCTAAGAACCCACACAAGTAGGTGCATCACCTACTTGTCTAAACCACCACTAATCCACCACTAATCTACCCCTAATCACCCTAAACCATCCCTAACCACCCTAAGCAGCTTACAAGCACCTCTAAGCTACCAAGCTAGGAGGTGTGTTACCTCCTTGTAAGTTACTACAACCAAACCGCCTCCACGGCCTCTTCTCCACCACAAACACCCTTAAACCGCCATTGCAGCCCCCTAGCTACTCCCCTAGATCTTTCTTGTCATCTCTAGCTCGTCCTTGTCACCTTTCCCCTCCTCCCTCCACGTACAAACCCACCATGTTAAGTAAACTTGGCCAACAAGGCCCTCAACCCCTATAAATACCCGCGATCCCTTCACCATTCAAAACCATCCCACACTTCTTCTTCCACCTTAAATTTTTGTACCTATTAGTAGTTTAGAGATCATAGAAGAGCTAAGAGTCAAGCTAGGAGGACCTTGCATGGTATTGAGTCTCATTTCTAGTCACAAAACCCTAATACCCCTCATTAACGTCCCCCGACCTAGGTAAGTCTTCCACATTAGTCATTTTAGTTTTAAAACAGCCCTAGGATAGATTTAAGATGCCTTAGAACCCAAAGAATCCCTTGCCTAAGCCTTGAATGCTAGAACTAGTTAGATTTCATTTTAGAACCCTAGATTGAGTCGTATACTTGCATGCATGCTATAACTCATTTTTATAAGTTATAAACTAGTTATAGATAACCTAGATAAGCTAAAATAAGTTAAACATAAGCTAGAAAACTTAGTTGATTACATAAAATATAGTTTACATGCATTTAGGACTGGTTTTGCAAAACTTTACATGCATAAGGGTATATATCATAAATTCCTGAAATTATAAAGTCTAGGGACTGTTTTTGACATTTCCTAGAAGTTATAAGTGTAAAGACTAGTTTTGCAAAATATTAAAACCTTAGGATAGATATTAAAATGAGTTATAAACTAAAAAGGACTAAATACATAAATATTATAAAGTTAAAGGTCTATGTGGAAAACTAGAAGGGGGGGTTGAATAGTTTTACGTCTTTTTAATTTTATTTTGAAAACTTAGTTTTGTGAATAAAACTTTCGTTTGATCTTTAAGTAAAATCAATACTAGCACTATATGAGCAACTATATATATACGTCTACGTCTACAAAAGTAATAACGATATAAGCAAGATAATAAGTAAGATATGGAAAGATCTAACCGCGAGACAAAGGATTTATAGTGGTTCGGCTACAAGGACACCTTCCTTGCCCTACCCCACTCCTCGAGTCACCTACTCGAGAGTTTTCTTCACTATATCAACAAGCTCCCTTATGGCGGAGAAAACCTTACACACCAATTACACACCAAAGCTTCGTCACAACGAAATCACACCTTCTTCACAACTACTTCACACCAATCTACTACACACCTATCTTCACAACTACTTCACACCAATCTACTACACACCTATCTTCACAACTACTTCACACCAACTTCACACCAACTATCTTTACTACAATCTAGTTCACACCTATCTTCTACACACCAATTATCTTCACTACAATCTACTAGCCAATCACACTATCTATATTCCTAAAACAACTATCTACAATCAAATATTCACAACACACTACACAAAGATATATGTAAATATTCTTGATGATGCACCAACAACTTGGATGTGGAGGTCACAACAAGTTGTAATACTTCTTGTCTTGGAGGATAGAAGTATTCTTCTCTTGCACTTGAGAGGATGATGTAAGAATCACTTTGAAACAAAGGATTATGTATTTATGATCAAAGGATTTGGAGAATAGAAATGGGGATCTAGAACAGAAAGTTTAGGAGTGCAAAAGGTGAGAAAATTTTGTGGGATGAACCAGTATTTATAGGAAAAAAAATACTGTTCTGGAGCGTGGCCGGTCCCCTTAATAATTAAGGGGGCCGCCTAGGGAATTAAGGGGGCCGCCCCTCCAGAACGTTGGGTTTATTTGTCTTTTTGTGGGGAAGGTTTTTCTGGTTTAGATTTGTCATTTTTGGTTGGAAATTTGAATTCATATATTTATAATGAATTAAACATATTCCTTTAATTCCAAAAATGTTTTGTAAAAGATATAAAATGTTTTGTGACATTTTATAAAAAGTCTATTGTTTAAGAAAATTGTTCCTTTGATCATAGAATGCAATAAACACTTTGTTTATTCATACCTTAAGTGATTTGGATGTAAAGACAAATGTTAAGCACTAAAAACTTGTTTACGTCATAAGTTTTAGATTAATGAGTTTATGCTTTGTAATTATCAAAACATAGAGACATTGTTAATATGTTAACAATGTTTTTAGACATTATTAATTTATGTCAACAATCTCCCCCTTTTTGATGATTACAAAACCTTAAACTCTTTAAACCTAAAAATTAATTTTTAGACAAGTATTAGAGTTTAACATTCACTTCTCCCCCTTTTTGTAAAATCAAAAAGGTTATGCCGACTAGCCTCGTAAATGAAGTTAGACGGGATAAAAGCTCCCCCTTGATGTGTGCTCCCCCTGGTTCGATGGCACCAAGGGATCGAGATATGGAATGCTCGCAAGAAAAATATTAGAAGCACAAGCATATATAGAAGAATACGCAATATACAAATAACAAGCATAGTAAACAAATATTAAGGATACATAACAATTAATTCAAAGTGATTATGTTAAAAGATCCTAATTTGCCAAAGAGAGCCATCGGACTTGCTTGTAACAAAAGGTTGGTTGATTCGTATTTGAAAGTGAAAATCATAAGCATATGGTATGCTTAGATGGTTGATGATGGAGTGTTTGGAATGAGGATGGTTGAGTTAGGATAAGGTTGTTGGATTAATGGAGGTTGTTGGATTAATGGAGGTATATGTTCGGGTCATGAATGTTGGATAGTTTGGTGGTGGAGAGTTTGTAGCGGAAGAGGTTGATTGAGGTTTTGGATGTTGTTCAAGTGAGGGTATTGGATGTGATCTAGTGAGAAGATATTCAATCCAAGTGTTCATTGAATGCAATGGTTTTTAGGAGAAAGATGCAACAAGGTCAATTGTTGACATGCTTCTCAAGTTGATTTATGTTGTGTGGTGATGAGGGTGATCTAGATGAAGGTGGATCCAAATTGCGTTGAGCTAGATGTAAGGCTAAAAGAGCACTAAGCTCATGGGCTTCTTTTAGCGCCTCAATGAACTTCAAGTGTTCGGAGGAAGGTGATGGTGGTGGAGCATGATAGTTGTCTTGGGTGATGGTTTGAACATGCAACATAGGAATGGCATGTGAAGTTGTAGGACGTGGTGGTGATACTCTTGGTGGTGGAGACATGTTTGAGCTTGGGTAATCATGAAAGCATGATATGGGTGGAAGAGATCCTTCATGAGTGGATGGTGTTTTTGTTGAATGAGCAACATGTAAAGTGTTGGTAATGAGGTTGGGATTATTGTTTTGGGATTGTGCATGCTCATCATAAGAAGGAGCATTAGTCGAAGCACGAATGGATGATTTGTTGTTAAATGGATCATTTGTGTGAGAGTGAGGTTTAGGTGTTGGTTGATTATGAACAACATCGCTTGAGTTGTGAAAAGATTATGAGGTTTGAGTGTAATGTAGAAGGATATGGGTGAGTAAAGGTTTTTGATATGTAATGTTGGTGAGAAGGAAAGTGAGGTGTTAGGTAAGTAATGTTTGAAAACATAGGAGGAATTTGGTGTTGGATGTTTGACAACGTCATTTGATTTGACGGAATTTTAAAGGAAGTTAGGCTTTCTTCTCCAAACAAGTTTCTTGGTGGTTTTGGTTTAATGGGAGAGGAAATGATGAGATGAGTGGAGATTGAGAGGAATGAGAGTGTTTATAATGTAGGATTGGTGGGATCGAGGATGGATAAACATTGATGGAAGGTTTAGGATAAAATAGGTTTGTGAATTTTGGGAAGTGTAGGATGAAATGGGCTCTGATGGCCGGTCCCCTTAATTGGAGGCCGGTCCCCTTAATAATTAAGGGGGCCGCCTTATGATTTAAGGGGGCCGCCCATCTGGTGATTCCCAGATTGCCAGAAAAGGGTTTTTGGTAGTGAATTGCAGAAAGGTTGTGTTTTTGGTTTCAAACAAGTCCAACTCTTTGAGGCAATTAAGCATATACTAATTATGTAGGCAATTATGTAGCCAAAGCATGTTAACCAAAGAGATTAAGTAAACAAGCAATTTCATCTAGCATGCAAACATACTCATCAAGCAAGTAAAATATAAGTGCTAGGAAACAATAAGCAACATCAAGTATTTCATAACTACATAACAATGAGGATTAATCCTAATGTGTATCAATGTGCAATAAGTGGGTAGTTATGATAGCATATATTTCTAGACTTGTTACAAACAAAGTCTTAATGAATAAACCATGGTCCTCTTGATTTGATTTAGTTCACTTATAAGTGTCATTTATATAAATATAGATGACAAATATGAGATCACCATGCATGATTTTAAAAGAGACGTTTTTAGCATTATTCAACAATGTTTGAAAGTAAGTTTTCACTTGGATGTGAGAGTTATTTGAATAAAATAGATTGGGTTTTTACTTCAAAATGTGTGAATGAACGGTAAAGAATATTTTCCCAATCTTTAGTTTTGATCAAAACAAAATTGTGGATATTGATAGTGAAAACATGTTATTTAAAAGTGGGATAGTTATTTGAAAGACTATTTTCCAAAATGTGAGGTTTTTGCATATTTTTAGAGATATTAGATTTTTGACAACAAATATCATAAATCAAATATTTTAAAAAATGTTTATTAAAGATCTCATGCTCAAGAGGATTGGTTAAGCCTATTATTGTCTTATTCTATCGTTTCTACATATCCTATGATCCTAAAGGAAATGAAGACGATAATTTATATGTTAGATGTGAGAGTGTTGAATGGGGTATAACCTAACATCTATAGTTCCTTTGTTTTCGCACGCTTATCTGACTTAATGCCATAGTCTACGAGAGCTTGTTTCATCCATAGTTTTCTTACGCGAGGGATCTAATCCTACTTCTATATCAACGATTGATCCACTTAACTCATTTCACTTCATCACCATGAGTTTCCTAATAGTGGATATAGAAGATTTCCATTTTCTATTTTGTTCGGCAATGAAAAATTTTATCTTATTCCTAGGAAAGTCAACTAATGATGTTTCTAGGTTATAAGAATATAAGCAATTATGTACTAAGCATTAATCTAACTAATCATTTAACTAAGCATGCAAATCATAGTGATGAACTTAAAAGAAACGCGTACCTTTTAGTCTTCAATGGAATATCTTCAAGCACTTCAAGTGACCATGTTGACTTATAGAAGTCATTTGTAGATGATATTCCAACTTCTTCCAAGATTGACAATTTAGCCACTTGGTCCCCATTGTCTCATTGGTCCAAAGTTGTTTGGTCCAAACATATTTAACATTTGGCAAGGATGCATGTATGGTGGTAATATTTCCCAAGGATTGTAAATTGGTTGATAATTCCACATTTGATTTCTAGTGTTATTGTAATATTGTCTATTTAGATTTCTTCTAGGTTGAGATGTTTTAGATCTTGGATGATGATTTTTAGGTTTTCTTGGTGGTGGAGTTTTAGATCTAAATTTAGGTTTAGAGGATCCTACTTCGGTCTTTAAGGATGGTTTATAAAAAGTTTTTACTTTTTCATCATTCGCAATGGGTATTTTTCTATCTTTTGTAAGTATATACTTAGGATTTGATTCTAATAATTTTTGTTTACTAGATTCACATTCAAACTTTATACTTTTATTTTCACTAGTTGAAACATTAGTTGAAGTTAATCCTAGACCGGTTTTATCTCCCGAAGTTTCTTGAGCAATTAGTATTTTCTTAAGTGGGTTATTACTATTTTTAAACCTGTCAAGTTTGAAAATTTCATCTTTAAGTTTTTCGTTTTTATTTTTAACCTCTAAGCAAGTTTTACATTTTACAAAAACTTCTTTTCCTTTTTCCAAATGTTGTAGTTTAATTTTTAATTCGAGTACTTCATTTTCTAATTGATTATTAATATGTTTTAGTGACTTATTTTTAGCTATAACCTTTTGACCTAATTTGCATAACCTATTATATTCACTATCTAGGTCTTTTTCATCTAATGATAAATTTTCGTCACTAAAGTATTCGGTTTCGGAACGTACCTCGCTTGATGTCTTAGCCATAAGACACTTTTCTTCATTTGTGGTTTCTTTCTTGTCCTCATCGCTATCACTCCAAGCAAATCCAATAAACGCCTTTTGATTTTGATCTCTTGACATCATTGGACACTTTCCGATGAGATGATTTGGATTGCCACATTTAAAACACTTCCTTTCATTATATGGTTGCCTAATGTATCTTCCTCGTCTTTTGAAGAATTTCTTGAAGTCTCGTACTGCCATAGCATACTCTTCATCGTCACTTTTGGAGGTTGAGCATTCTTCGTCACTAGAGTCCTCTTTAGCTTTCAACGCAATTGATTTGCTTTGCTCCCTTTTTCCTTTGACCATCTCGGAGTCTTTCTTTATTATTTCTTCGTAGACCTTTAAGTTACCGATCAATTCATCAAGTTGTAGAGTTGACAAATTCTTTGATTCTTCAATAGCCGTGACTTTAGGTCGCCATTTTGGATGAAGAGCCCTAAGAAATTTCCTGACAAAATTCTTACTAGAAAAATTCTCATCAAGTGCTTTTAGACTTGTGATAATAGTGTTAAACCTAGCAAAAGCATTATCAATTGATTCCTCTTCCGGAATCATAAATTACTCATATTGTTGCATAAGTAGATCTATTTTGTTATCCTTGACTTGACTATTACCTTGGTGAGTTATTAGTAAAGAATTCCAAATTTCTTTTGCGGTTTCACACATAAAGATCCTTTCGTATTCTTTACGTGGTAACGCATTGTAAATAACTATTTTTGCTTCATTGTTTTTAGAAAGTCTTCTTTTTAAATCATCATTTTGTTTTTCAAAAGGTACTATTTCATCTTTATTTGTTTTGGGATTATTTTGAGTAGGTAAAAAATCACCATTAGTAATAACATGCCAAAGATCTAGATCCTTTGATTTCACATAAGTTTCGAATCGATTTTTCCAATATAAAAATCCATCACTTTCAAATAGTGGTGGTCTTTGCATAGATTGCCTTTCTAAATATTTTTCAGATTCCATAGATCGTTACAAGTTTTAAAATACAATATATTTTAAAAATCTTGCTAGACGTGGCTCTGGTACCAATTGTGGAAAACTAGAAGGGGGGTTGAATAGTTTTACGTCTTTTTAATTTTATTTTGAAAACTTAGTTTTGTGAATAAAACTTTCGTTTGATCTTTAAGTAAAATCAATACTAGCACTATATGAGCAACTATATATATACGTCTACGTCTACAAAAGTAATAACGATATAAGCAAGATAATAAGTAAGATATGGAAAGATCTAACCGCGAGACAAAGGATTTATAGTGGTTCGGCTACAAGGACACCTTCCTTGCCCTACTCCACTCCTCGAGTCACCTACTCGAGAGTTTTGTTCACTATATCAACAAGCTCCCTTATGGCGGAGAAAACCTTACACACCAAAGCTGCGTCACAACGAAATCACACATTCTTCACAACTACTTCACACCAATCTACTACACACCTATCTTCACAACTACTTCACACCAATCTACTACACACCTATCTTCACAACTACTTCACACCAACTATCTTTACTACAATCTAGTTCACACCTATCTTCTACACACCAATTATCTTCACTACAATCTACTAGCCAATCACACTATCTATATTCCTAAAACAACTATCTACAATCAAATATTCACAACACACTACACAAAGATATATGTAAATATTCTTGATGATGCACCAACAACTTGGATGTGGAGGTCACAACAAGTTGTGATACTTCTTGTCTTGGAGGATAGAAGTATTCTTCTCTTGCACTTGAGAGGATGATGTAAGAATCACTTTGAAACAAAGGATTATGTATTTATGATCAAAGGATTTGGAGAATAGAAATGGGGATCTAGAACAGAAAGTTTAGGAGTGCAAAAGGTGAGAAAATTCTGTGGGATGAACCAGTATTTATAGGAAAAAAAATACTGTTCTGGAGCATGGCCGGTCCCCTTAATTAGGGGCCGGTCCCCTTAATAATTAAGGGGGCCGCCTAGGGAATTAAGGGGGCCGCCCCTCCAGAACGTTGGGTTTATTTGTCTTTTTGTGGGGAAGGTTTTTCTGGATTAGATTTGCCATTTTTGGTTGGAAATTTGAATTCATATATTTATAATGAATTAAACATATTCCTTTAATTCCAAAAATATTTTGTAAAAGATATAAAATGTTTTGTGACATTTTATAAAAAGTCTATTGTTTAAGAAAATTGTTCTTTTGATCATAGAATGCAATAAACACTTTGTTTATTCATACCTTAAATGATTTGGATGTAAAGACAAATGTTAAGCACTAAAAACTTGTTTACGTCATAAGTTTTAGATTAATGAGTTTATGCTTTGTAATTATCAAAACATAGAGACATTGTTAATATGTTAACAATGTTTTTAGATATTATTAATTTATGTCAACAGTCTAAATAGTAAATATAGATAACTTATAAGTTAAAAAGGTTAGTTATGTCATTTACTAAAAATATAGATGTCTAGGGACTAGTTGTGTCTAGTATAGATAGTTATAAGTATAAATAATATAAGTATTATAAGTTTGGGGTAGAAAACATAAATATATAAACTATAAGGGTATAAAGTGAAAATATCATATAAGTATAAAACCTAAATAAAGTAAGAAGCATAACACAATACTAGGGAGCTTCTTGCGAGGAGTACTATGTGGATATTTCCTTTTGACGAGTTTGTTGGGTTTACGAATTAAAGTGGCCTGACTCCTCGAACGATTATTGCATATACTTCTGAGATATGATAGCCCGAACGGTGTTATGATTATAACTAAACCCTAATAACAGGATAACTCAATAATAGGAAGCTTTGTGTGAGGAGTATTAACTTCTGAATTATGATGGCCCGAACGGTATTATGTTGATAACATAATACAATAGTAGGGAGCTTCATGTGAGGAGTCATATACTTCTGAATTACAATAGCTTGAACGGTGTTATGCTATATCTAAAACATTAACAAACCTAAAAACAATAACTTAAGAAACATAAACAAGATAACTAAAGCTTGACATACACCCAAAACCAACAACACACTAGGATACGTGAGTAAGGCGGTCTAGTTTCCGAGTCACTATTTGCATCACTTAGATTACTCTAAGCCCATGTGAGTTTTCATAGCCTCATATTTTTTAAAATGCTTTCACTTTAAATGCTTTACAAACCCTGTGCGGGGGATACATGCTAAATGCTTTACTTAAAACCGAATACAAGTCTTTTTCTTTCGTTGTTGCACGAGTAAACTAACTGCCACCACTACATAACTAAAATTCGTGAATCTAATCGTTTGGGATATTTTACCCACGCGGATGCGAATATAGTTGATAGATCTATTGGAGTTTGACAACTCCCGTTGGTATTAACACCTCACTGGGTGGTACCAGTAAGTACTATATTTGAACTCATTGAAAGATTAAATTTGGCAAGTTATCCTTCCCATCCCCTCATGGTGGGTCTGCAGCCCCCATGACCTGGATTGTTAACGTGTGGTTCATGATCTTAGTGCAACATACCCCACTCCTGATAATTGTGCATGCATCACAATTATCCCATAAACACATTTTTCCCATATGGGTGTAACAACTGAACTCAGCGAACTTGCATTCACTAACCACTAAACCTATGACTCTCACTCAACACCTAGTGTTGACTTTTTAAGAATGTATCCTAGGTATATTACTTCTATGGAGCCATGGCAGAAGGAGGTACTGAACTCGGAAGACTTTTCATGGTTATCATTCAAACACAACCTAACTTCTAGATTTTTGGGACCTAATAAAAAATAAAAGTATATCTTTTATAATTAAAACCCTGATAATTATGAATGATAACTAAATTTCTAAAACGTCTCTTTTCGAGTCGTTTTCTATTACTGTAACTGTGATTCTATGAAGTAATACCCTAAACACTTAATCCGCTGCGATCAGTAAAAAATGGGGGTGTTACAACTGTATGAATTGAAAATGGAAAAATTGTCCGGTGTCATGGCAAGGGCAATATGGTAGATGTAATAAAATATACCCGACTATACTGCTTGAATCTATTGTGTCGCGTGATTTGTGAATTTGGCATGCATTTTTTGGTGTAGCGGGTGTGAATAATGATATCAATGTTTTAGATAATTCGTCATTGTTCGATGACATTCTTAATGATAAAGCCCCTATAGCTCCGTATGAGGTAAATGGAGTTGTGTTTGATAAGGGGCACTACTTAGCCGATGGAATTTACCCACAGTGGGCTACTTTCGTCAAATCGTTCTCAACAGCTTCGGACGATAAACACAGTTTCTTTAAAAAGTGACAAGAAAGTGCAAGAAAGAATGTCGAACATGCTTTTGGTGTTCTCCAAGGACGATGGGGAATAATACGGCAACTAGCATGAGCTTACTAGGTTAACATGATCCGTAGAATCATGTATTCTTGCATCATATTGGATAACATGATTTTAAAAGATCAAAAGTTTGCACTAAGTGACTACAAAGCATTGTTCAGGAATCCGGCTAGACACATGCAAGACAAATGGATTGACAGATGTGAAAAGCGTCGTCGAAAGGCAAAAGAATTACGTGACAAAGATGTTCATCTTAATCTCCAACATCAGCTTATGGAGCATATTTGGAAAGAACGTGAGGATATTATTGAAGTAGATGACAACTAGTTTTAGTTATTTACTTATCGTATTTTCCATTTCGTATTTTATTTTGTAATTTCCCTTATGTCGTCTTTTTTAGTGTAATATTTTTTATTTCGTATTGTAATGTTTAATTTTATTATTTAAGTGTTTGAATGTTTAATGAATAAAATTCTTGAGGGTAGAATTTGTAAAGTGTAATTTTAAAAAAAGGTGAATCCCAAAAAGTGGTGTTATTAGGTGTTATGATTTTCTGGTGTTTTTTGGTGTTATGTTATTTGGTGTTGAAATGATGTGGCGTTGACATGACGGGTAAGTTGGTGTTATAACATGTTAACATTCCTTGTGCTCTAAGATAAGCTTGTTCAGTAGCAAGCTTATTGGAATTTGGTTCACATAAATACATTTATATCACATGGAAGTATTTATGGAACATATCATTGGGGACTCGGGTTATGTTTTGGACATTTTGACGATCTACTAGATATGTGATTATTTACGTTTACTTAGATGTTTGAAAAAGTAAATAATTGCGTTTCTATAAGCGTGTTTTATAAATTGCATAACTGGTAAACACCCACGGTGCATAACCGTTGTTGACTCAACGCTGATGTAATGCGGTTTAGTGTTATTCTCAGCGTTATGCTGATATTAACTATAAAAGTAACTCAATTCCTAACACATAAAAAACTTTAAAAGTGAATTTGACCAACTTTAGCACACTAGACTTATGGAGAAAAGTAAAAAAGTAAAAACCAATGGGTTGTAAAGGTGTTGAAATGAAATGATACAGAAAAACCATGTGGGAAAGTAATGTAGACTGATATTTTTCGTTTAGGTGTTAGTAATTGTTAGATTATGGACATTATTTTAGTAGTCGTATGTTAGGATCGAACTCGAGATCACGGGATTGCACACAATACGTATGAAGAGAAAAAGAAATAATTATTTATAAATGTTATAAGTAATTATTAATAAACACAAAATAAATAATAGTAATTAGTATTTAATGATTAATGACTAATGGACTATTAAACGAAGATTAGGAAAGTAATACTAAGGAAAACTTGGAAACAAGGGAAGGTTCCGGAATCCCCTAGGGGGATCCTCAACCGATCGGCCAAGGGAGGTTTCCACCTCCTTATGTGCCTTGAGCTCCAAGTTTTGATTAGTATATAAGCAAACCCAAGATGAATATTTTTCTCATAACTTGTACACACACATCTTGGTGTTTTTCTCTCCTCTTCTTTTCCTAGTCGATCCATCAAAACTAATCCCTAAGGGATTTGATTTTTATTGATCAAATAAGTTTTGTGTTTAATTTACTTGCTTAAACTTTTTCTTGAATTAGTACGTGTGTACAAGAACGTGAATCAAACACACTATTGTTTGATTCTTGGATTGAATTACAAAAGAGGTAAGGGGTAATTCTTGTAATCCACATAAACCCTTATTAGGGTTCTTGATTTGAAGATTGCAATTGATTCTTGTTCGGGCTAGAATCACAAAGGTACGTTTACTATTTAATATTGATTAATTAATTACATGTTATATGATCTTGTTATAATTGCTTCCGCTATGCTCACTTGATGTGTTTGGTTTATTTTATATGAATGTCATGATATCATAATTCCAACAGTGGCATCTAGAGCCGTTATAATGTGTAATTAATTATCGAAGCGCATAAAAATTGGATCTTGATTCGTTTAGTTACATGTTTTTAGGGTTTATTTGTTAGATTCCTAACCCTAATATTTTTTTTTGGGTCGATTTGACCCTTAAGGGTTTTAGGGTTTGTGATTTTTGATTTTTTAATATGATTAGAAACCCTACGATGTCATGTAATTGTTATGCGTTTTAGTAAACGATCTTGGTGCAATATGTTAATTGTTAAGCTAAATCCATGAAAAAGTGCATATTTGCATGGATTTTTATATTGTGTTATAATTTAAATGTTTTAAATTGTTTATATGAATTAATGGTTAAGTTATATCGAAACATGTAAATTTATTAATAGATGTCGAATTGAGGAAGACTCCAATATTAAGTAATCAATTATGTGCTATGTGGTATTTATTTAATTTTGGCTTACGCAATCGATTTATCGATGTATGTGGCTCTTTTTCCTAGAAGAAGAAAGCCTTGATTGAATTAATACGTTATACACCTAGATTTGATTATTAATAGGTCTATTGAATAAGATTTGCATGTGGCTACATGTTTTATGCATATTTAATTGTTATGATTATGTATATTTGTTTATTTAGTTGTTTTATTTTTTATTATACATTACTTGTTTTTGTTTATTAATTGTGTTAGACATGTTTATAAACGAAAAGGGTAATTTTTTAATAGAAAAATAATACGGACTAAATAATGGCGAAATTGTTTTGGTTTTTAAGAGTTTAAATTTCAAAGGATTGGTTGATTGATGTTTTTGTACGTAATGGTTAAATAGGCTCGACCGAAGTTTACACACTATAAGATGGGTATAAGGATGGCTTCGCATTAAATTGTGGCCTTAGAGAGACAACATTCTGTCTTAACGCTCGTTTGTGTGTAAATTAGACTTACCGAACAACCATTACATGTACACTGTCATCTTAAGGGTGAATTAACCACAATTCCACAATGATTATCCGAAACACTAAGCTTTCGGGCTTATGCAAAAGTACGATATAGTGGACGATAATTGATGGTAATTCTTTAATTGGGGAACCCGATACCTCAATCAAAACTTTGTTATTTTATTTTTAGCAAATTGGTAATAAAAATGTTTTGTAAAACCAATGTTATGAAGTTGTATGCATGCTTCTTCATACATTATTTTGATCACATCAAAATATTAATACCCTTATAAAATTAAGTCGAATGCCATCTATTTAAGAACACTTGAAGTTGTAATTTACGTCATGTGAGAACTTGGCGAGATTGCAATGGAGAGGTAAATTTCATAAATTCATTGCTAGCAGATCAACTGATGTGATGGATTTATGAGTTTGCAGTTTTTAAGTTAGACGACTTAAATTGAGTAGAAAGTGAGATCTTGGACTCAAGGCATTAAGATGGGGATCAAACATGCTTACATTACAAAAGTTTTGTGATTGTAAATCCCATAAATCTAGGAATTGCAATATGATATTGGCAATTATTGTTCGACAATTACCTTGTTGAATACTAACATTACTAGCAGATCAACTGATGTAATGGTACTATGTCAATTAGGATCCTAGCTTTAAGAAAATACTATAGTTTATATGAATATTTACCAATGGTTATTTTATTTTCTTAAAGATCTAATTATCGAAAATACTGAAATTGAATTTTGTAATTCGTTTTAATGTATTAATGCAACGTTCAAACCGTAAACGTACTTTGGGCTTTGGTAAATTGATCTAGTTCTGTTTTCAAACAAATGTTTGATTAAGAAATATTTACTTAAAAGACAAAAGTAGTCTCCTTTCTATGAAGGAAGAGTGAGACACAATCCTATTCCTTTTCATGAATGAGAAAGGATAATAGGAATATTAGATATGTCTAAATTCTAATATAACTCATAGCAAATTTTTTTTAATAGTTAAGAAAATTGCGAATATTTTCCATAGGGATTTTATCATCCTCATTCGGTGATCAAGTTCTTAGTAACAAATATGATATTTGGTTAACAGAAAATTATGTATGACATTTTATGAGTTATTATAATTAGAAGCTAGACTAATTACTGCAAAATGTTTAAAGACAAACTAGTTGTTTTAAAGGTGCTACATACATTGTAGGATGGTAGACCTATTAAGGAAGAAATTGCATGCCCAATTTTCAAGTTAAATGCATTTGGTGGATAGTCCATCATTTACGTAGTAGAATACACTTTTAGTGCATAAGTTATTGTTACGTATGGACAATTAAAGGTGTAGGAAAGTTAAAAGTACACTATTTTCTTTCACTAGATATGAAACATTTTAAATGTTTTCAAATTCAGTGGGAGTATTGTGTACTTATTACTGAATAAGAAATTATTGTAATGATCTTTAATTCAGTGGGAGTTACAAGCTTTGACATCTTGGTAGCTAAAGATAATTACTTTCCAAGTGTAGACACTCATACTTTTAAGGATAGTCTTGTACGTTTTCTTACTAGACAGTGTTGTTCTACATCTACTTGTTATGCTAAAATCTATGACACAATCATATTGAACACATAAACAAATGCATGGCATGTTGTTTATCAACTATATGAGGTTGTTCCATGCACAAGTGGGAGAAATGTTATCTTTAATGTGTGCAAAAACAACTCATAAAGATATGATTTAATGGATTCTCTTGACTACAAGGTAAGAGAATAATGTTCTAATATTAATTCAAGAAACACTTGGTGTTACAATTTATGTTATGTGAGAGCTTAGCTAGATTGCAACAACAAGGTGAATTTCATATTTCATTACTAGCAGATCAACTGATGTAATTGAACTATGAGAATTTGCAGTTTCTAAATTAGATACCTATTAGAACATGTGTCAATATGATATCAAGACTACTTTAATTTATTGATTTATGAATTCATGGAATGACATAAATTAATTAAGTAATCTAATGCTACTTCAATCTGAATATTTATGTGTTCTTGGAATGACATAAATAAATGAAGAAATAATGTTATTTACATTATTGTGAAGAAATATATTAACTTGAAATTACTATTGAAACCAAGAGATGGTGTTCATAATTACTTTAGTTAAACATGTTTATGTTTCATTGTAAAGATATAAACATAAAGTCTTTTAATTGTTACAAGACTTATAATAAAGTAAGACGTTATCTTGTTATGTTTTTTAATTCAGACATATACATGAAGTTATTAAATTGTTAAATGACTTATAACGTATAGTGGGATTATAACAGTTTATGTTTTCTTGTAAAGATGTGAACATGAAGTAACTTTGTAAAAAGTACTTGTGTTATAAAGCATGTAATTGGCTTGAAAATACTATTATACCATTAAAATGACTTAGTTGGTAAATAGACAAGCCAAGAGGAATATGGTTATCTTAAATATTGTTAGATTGTCTTGCAATATTAATACCAATGAAATACCAAATGTTTATGGTATGTTCAGTTAGGAAAATCAAACTCTTATTATATTGTTTGATTAAAGATAACTATGACTTCTTTTCTTCCAAAAGTTATCAAAGTTAGAATGTTGAGTATGACTTGGACATATTTAATAAAACTCCAACATAGAAGATTAATAAGACATTATCATATGATGGAATGTGATGAATCACATTAAGTCTTAAATTGAAGTTCTAAATTTGTTTAACTGCTTATGAAGAGGTTATTAACAAAGTCAAGTCAGGAACTGTCAATATGTATTTGTAATATCCCAAAAGAGAATATTGTATTGTTGCTTTATTTGCTAAGTATTTAAAGATAGTCTTTAAATTGCTAAAAGCAAGTGAGAGTGTTGATTTTTAAAAGATAAAATTACAAGATACATAATCCTCTAAAATACACTAGTAAATATCATGATGAAGTTTGACATTTGAATGCTAAATCTCAACATGATAATAAATTTTGACATTTAAATGTTAAATCTCAAGATGATGGAATTATCATTCATAGAATAGCAATATATCTCAGATATTTGATTAATATGCTGAGGGCTGTGATTTACAGGATTATTGTAAACCTGATAATCATTATGATACATTACCAAATATGAAATTGGGTAAAGTATACATGATATGAATGATTAAGATGCTGTCCATGAAGATAATCAATTTTAGAAACTTGGTTTATCTTAATAGTTAATGAGGATGAGTTTCTTCAAAGATGAGGTAACCGTTGTGGTTTAAATCTTTATATAGAAATCATATGGACAATATTGTGCACGTATTTAATGTATGTCTTATAACAAGATTATTCATCATACTTAAGCAATTAACTATGATTGAATACTCTTTTATAAACACATTAAATATATAAAGATTATGATTGTCATATTTATGAAATTGACAATGGAATATCAAAACTCTTTCTTGAGTGATTACTTGAGCAAGGACGATAAGTAATCAAAAGGAGTTTATGAATTCAAATAAATCTTTGGAAGTGTACAAAGTGCAATAATCCATGGATGGATAAATGCATGCATCTAGAAGATTACTCTTATGTTTAATTATTAAATTCATGTTTTGATTTATAATTGAAATAAGATAATTTCTAAGTATTCCTAAAAGCTAGTGGGAGTATTATGTTTAATTTCTTGAATCATATATGTTGTAGAACATATGAAAAGTAATATTCCATATAAGTAAATGTTAAGTCTTAGAATGGAATGAAATTTTACTTGTAAGATTTAGAAAATAAGACATATAACCTTGGAATGAATGTTTATTGTTGAAACATGTGTGGTAAATGAATCTAATATAACATGAAATATTATTTAGAAAGTCTAAATGGATATGCATGACATGAATAAAATCTAAGTATGACTCAAAGATTTTTCCTGTATATCATGTTTTGTTGTATCATACTTGGTTACAAGATGATTTGGTAATATTAATATCTAATTATAAGTTATTAGATAACTTGTGTAATATTCTAATAAGAATATGTTTGATTATAGAATTGCATCCTAAATCTGGAACAGCTTCCAAATTCTATAGATGAACAATTTTTCCATTGTTGTAAAAATTGTCATAGCTAACAAACTTGAAAGTTTGAAGGGCATCAAACATTACACAATAGATATTATGGTTTACGGAAAGTTTTAATAGCATATTGTTGTTTGCATACAATGATGCTAATAAAATTGAGATGACACTCAATACTAGTTATGGTAAGGATTTCATCCTTGGCTATTACTAGTTATGCTTACTAAAAGAATAGTTGCATTATACATTAAAAGAATAAGAATACTTTAAACTTTAAAATGTTTGAGAGTTTGATTATCATAAATTAGTGGTTAAGGATGTCACACATTTTATGAAATATTATATGGCATTGTCAAAATGGTTGAGTATGCACATACAAGAACTTAACTAGTTGAATTCTTGAAATGAGTATTCTTAAAATTCCGATAGATCAAAGTTGGATGATTTATGTTTTGTCAACAAGTAGGAATGTCATTACTTGAGACATTATTCATCAACAAGATTTTCATGCATTGATCTATTTAGTATTTGGATAAGGGATGTTAAACAATTGTTATAAATCTAAATACATGGTATGTTTAATTCATAATATATTGTATCCTATATTTGTATGTTTAATCTATGAATAAATATTATTCTAAATTGTCCATTGTCAGTTAATAATATGGGAATATTATTAAGTCAAGACAAATCTGAAGGTTGGTATAATATACTTAAAGTATATTGATGCGTAGTCATGCCATTTCAGATGATATTCAATGATACCGAATATAGGACTTATCCCAACTACATAATGTTACTTTATGGATTTTGTTATTAAGTAAATCATGAGAAGTTATCCTCAGACTTGAGATGCAAGATAAGTGTCATGAATGTAGTACATTTTTGTGGAACAACTTAACGCTATACGTAACTGGTAGTCATAAGGGTTGTTTTCGGAAATGTTACAAAGTTTGTGGGTTTTGCTTGTATTCAAGATAGAATTTGTTCCTTCAAATTTATTTTTGGAGTTTAATACTGCTGGGCCCCTCGTAGGGTTGGTAAAGATGTATGTGTGGCCACACCCAAGATCTCCCCTGAATATGTTCAGAAGATTTGGTAATCTTACTCAATCACAAACAACGAGAAACAGAATGGTTAATTAAGGAATGACTTTAATCAAAATCCTTATTAACATGGTATTAGAAACAAAAGGATAATAATAATGAGAAATCATTAAAAGGTTTTTCCAGGAGCCTTACTCGAGATCGTACTAGAGGCATCGGCGTGTTGCAAGACGCTAACCGATGTGATTACACTATTAAAATATGTCCAAGTGGGAGCTGTTAGATTATGGACATTATTTTAGTAGTCGTATGTTAGGATCGAACTCGAGATCACGGGATTGCACACAATACGTATGAAGAGAAAAAGAAATAATTATTTATAAATGTTATAAGTAATTATTAATAAACACAAAATAAATAATAGTTATTAGTATTTAATGATTAATGACTAATGGACTATTAAACGAAGATTAGGAAAGTAATACTAAGGAAAACTTGGAAACAAAGGAAGGTTCCGGAATCCCCTAGGGGGATCCTCAACCGATCGGCCAAGGGAGGTTGTAGAATATGAACATCTAGATTCGGGTGGCCTTAATTCATGGTAGATGATATCCATGTTTGAGTTAGATTCAAGAACTAGAGAGAGAGAGTTTGGAACCTTGAGATAAAAGAAGAAAGAAAAATTAGATTAAATGAAAGGCTCACCCTCTCCACATGTGGAGAGGGATATATATAGTCCCTACAAGATAACTAATAAAACACCCACACCCGGGCTGTGGATCAGGTATACAGTGGGTAAAGACCCGTCCTTCTTCCACGGTGTTACTTAATCTAAAACTAACTAAATATTAAACTAACTAATAACTAGACTAACTATGAGCTAACTTAATGCTATTACAATATTAAGGTGACCGAGTCTTTTATAGGAATATTTGTATTCCTAACAATCTCCCCCTAAGCGAGGTCACCTTGGAAATTAAGCTCTTTGATCTTCTAGCATTTTGACTTCAAAACATGTCTTAATAGCTCGTAGTCTTTGATTCTTCAATGTCTAGAAATTTTGTGCATTCAGCAGAGTTATTATGATGACCGTTTGATCGTCTTGGATGATCTTTGAGTATTCTTCGATTTTGTCATCCAACATTTGTTTCCCAGTCATCTTTCAGCAGTATGTTTCCTTGTGATGTGATAATCTAAGAGCCGACATGCTCACACTATTTGGTGTCATGATCTTTAGCATCAGAGTTTGCAGAAGCCGTGTTAAAGGTCTTTTAGGTTGATCATGACTTTGTTGAATTGCAATGATGATGTAGTGTGAACATGTGGTAGAGGTTTGGCATCTTTTCTGCGACCAGCTACATCAGTTACCAGCTACAGTATTCCACAGCTACAACCGCCAGAAGTTCCTGCATACGACAATTAGCAATAAAACGTCCGGTACTTACAGGTTTGGACTTCGAGATTGTTAATAGCATAGTGTGAAAACTTTCTCTAATCCTTACCAAGACCGTTCCTAATCGAAAACCCATAGAGGGCTTTTTAAGATCGTACCGTAGTATATCAACGATTAGGTGAGTCGCTGGAGATCACTCCACGACTGTAGACTGTTTGAAACCGCCGCGACCACTAAGCGTAATCCACGAGGAATTACCGAAGTGACCTGCTTTCAGGGCTGTTTGATGTTGACCCTAGCAGGAATTTCCATTCAATCATTGAGAATTACATTTGTAAATTCTCTCATAAATGTTCTGGCAGATTGCTAAGATCTGCGTAGGACTCATGAGATTACAACTGGTGTCCTTAATGTTGAACAACCAGTGTAGAAATAATTCGTGTCCCTAAGAGATCTTTTTATGCATCTCGTGGCTCTAGACTCGATAAGTGCATTTGGTTTTCCTATGCGGAGATTAGGGAGAGGTCTCCTGCTTCAATATCAACTATCTCTAAGAGATAAGTTGATAGATTACACCGGTTCCCCGTGAGAATGAAACAAGTTCTTTTAGGAGAACTTGAGTGGTTTATAAGGTTTAGTGCAGTGCGTCACTGGGTCCATGACGCCTTGTCTTCAATACCGATGTTGCCTTAGCAACCATCAGTAGATTATGAATTGAACCCGGTTTCTGCCCTAAGGTTGAATAATTGGAGGGCTATTTCTTTTCACCCTTTCTCATTTCATTTCTTTTTAATTCTTCAACCCCTTGTTTCTCCATTCTCACATTTCTCCTTTTTTTTTCATAATCATACCTACGGACTTTCTAATACTATCTATTTGGTATTTTCCATGGGTAGATCCCTCCGGCTCTGGCGGATCATAGGACGGTTTTCCTAACCTTAGCCACCTTATATCTTCATGACTATCCTATGTTGCCATAAACCAAATCATTGAAAATTTTCTCAACGTGTTTATGCTTGAAAAAAAAAAATTGTTAACACGTTGAGAGTTTTGTCATTTTCAAATGCTCCCCCTTAACATGTGCACCGATGTTTTGATAGTAAATTTGCACATGTCGGGAAGAGTTGCACTTTAGAATTGATCCACCTTTGGTAAACATGAACAGGCATTCGAGACACGCTTACATCACTAGTTAGACTAGCTTGAAGTTATTACCCGGCCTGGTCAAGTTCCACAAAGGTTTCTCGAAACGGTACACTCTACTCAGACAAGTCCTATTTGAGACACGCTTACATCACTGGTTAACCCAGCTTGAAATTATTACCCGGCCAGGACAAGTCCTTTCGATTGATGACTGTTTTTGTTTCGTCAATTCATTGGTGAAGTCTGAGTCACGCTCATGCGATGCCAAATCCTTTTTGTCCATTTGCTCCCCCTTAATATGTGCATCGATATATGAAAGAGTTTGGCACATATGGGAGAGTCTATCATTTAAGTCCAAAAAACATCACATTTTCATCAAGTTTCATATTTAAATCACATTCTCTCCCCCGATCAAAAATTTCAAATCCTTTGAGATTTGTGATCCCAATTGATTTAAATACGTTGGAAAAACATGGGAGAAAATGTGTCCAATTTTAATGTATAGTGATGATGAAACACACTATGCTCCCCCTTAAACTAAGAGGGAGATTGTTGTGTGTCAGAATTTATGAGTTTTACAAAAATTTGAAGTCTTAACGAAAACTTTTTGAAAAATTCTCATACTGACACACAACCATCAATTCACTGCTTATTTTTCACAAGATAATATTAATGGCACATAATGATATTGACCTTATTGTGCAGATGATGTGATCACCCGCTTTTCAGAGTGAATTAGTGGTCAACATCGATTTTCCATCCATCAACAAAACATCCAAATATTGTAGATCCCCTCTTGGCAAGATCAGAATAAGTATTGCTTTGTTTCACTGAAGGTGGTGGTGAAGTGTTGTTGTTGTTGTTGTTGCCGATGTTGTTGTTGTGATGAATTCTGAGCCAATCAATAGAGTTTGAACGTCTGAACACATGGTTCGAGCTGGAACTGGCACATTCATTTTGGCTATGGAATCTGCATAAGAATATCAACACAGATATACCTATATACAGATACACTATACCTTAATAGCTACCCTTCAGCAGCTTGCCACATAATAACACCAAATTCATTTAATCGAATCATAGTCAGGAAATACGTCAAACTACTATCTGGCATGAAGAGCAGATAGCAATCATGCACATGGCAATTCATACAGATATCAATATTCAACACATGATCTTAGGAACATGATTCAAGCATGATAACATTATACCTAAGCAAATCCTGAGAACATAAGCACAATATCAACAACACTTAAGCAGCAGAGACAAGCAACAATTGAAACTCATTCACTTAGAACCTGCAAATGTCAAAGGAGTATTCACAAACATCAAACACAATTGGTTTTCTTACTTCATTTAGGTTTTGAGTCTAAACGTATTTAGGAGATTAAACGAGGATACCAAAGTAACACAAATGATCCTTCTAGGTATATAAAGCTAGGAGACTATAAGCAAGTTGCACATAATGTCCTAAACTTTCTAGCGACTAACACATTTGGCCATTTGATATAAACTTTAGCAAGATCCTCTACAACTAAACCCCATTAACTACAAAACCAAGTATGAGTTAACCAATATTAATTCACTGCTTATTTTGCACAACCATCAATTCACTCTCCCCCTCAATCAATGACCATTTCTAGTCGTTGATTGAGTGACAAATTTTATGCAAATCCAAGTCAAACAAGTTTCATACAACAAATATTCACCAAGTGTCTCAACAAATAATTTTCAGAAGAATCATAGAATGAAAACTATTTGTATACAAAGAAGACTTCTCTTCTTTTTCAAGAAATGATGCACTGACACGTACACTAGATCGAAGAAACATGGATATAAAGTAATCCATGCCCAGGTGAACATCACCCAGTAGGAGGAACAGCCGTCTTTTTGGCGACGTGCTTTCCCCAGCATGAAGCGCGGGTTGCTATCTAAAGTAATAGCAAGCCATTTTTTTTTTTAAAGAATATATTGAGGATCGACATGTTTTAGAAAAACATTTATTTGAAACCGAAAACTCTTGCTCAAGCATATGTATGATTCCGTGTCATTGTTGAATGACATTTCTAGAAATGTACATAATATTGATTACACAAGAGACATGTCGAGAGAAGAATATTTTTGGAATTTTTTAAGGATTTTTCAAAAAAATTTTATGGTTTTTATAGGTTTTTATATTTTTCTATCTTTTTTTTTTGTTTTAAACTATGTACAAAGGATATGTGAGGCAAAATATATACAAGGATACGAACCAAAATTATTACTCCTCAGCTTCCAGAAAATTCTCCGCTTCCATCATTTGACATGCTGAAGAGTAACGTGAGCACATTTAACCAGGGATTAATTCAGGCATTTCTCTCTCCCCTAATTAGTGCTCTCCCCCAATCCTGACAACCTTTCTGATGAACACCCACAATAGAAGGAAGACTTTGGATGAACACCCATAATATGAAGAAGTCTTTTGATAACCAAATACATGCCGTCTTTTAGTCTTCTAATCACATAGCGGAGAATGTAGAGAAGACTGTAGACACGACCTTCTTCAAGATTGCCCAATATGGAGGAACAGAATACCAACCATCTTCATCTCACCAAATGCCTTCCAGTAACCTTACATGTAACCCATTAAACCCTTATACACATGAGATGATAACACCCAGCATAGAATGAAGAATAGACTGCGTCCTTGAAGTACACATTTTCTCTCCCCTGATGGTTACGATTAATCAGCCCATAACATAACAGTGAAACGTTAATACCAAGGTGACAAGTTGAACCACTGATCATCTCTGCGGCTTTTCAAGACCGGAATACACGATTAAGCCCGATCACGTGAACCTTTTATGCGTCCTTGGTGTACACATTTCTCTCCCCCATGATGGTTACTATTAATCGGAATCATCATCACAATGTGTACATGTAGCCTAAAGACGAATACATGAAGCATTGCCTAGAAACCCTTTGTTGTTGATTGTATTAGCCCGTGAGACGAAGTCGATTAGCATTCCATGACCATGTTCTTCAACACCTTGATAGAGAGGAAGATGTAGTGTTGGAGAACCATGGTTTGCACGACTCATGAACTGACGTATTCAAGAGTCGTATGACCAATTCTCAATCATCAACCAACATGTAGATTAATATTCACCCTTTCCCCCTCTCAAAAATTGCATATGCCTGTCAAATGCAGTTTTTGGTTGAATAAGTGAATAATAGAATACTCCAATATGCGCCGATTCACTTGAAAACAGAATAAGCACGGAAAGAGCATGAACTTGTTGATGAGAATGGCCATAAATAAGAAGATTCCTCTTCTTTTGAAGATAAAGTGCACTCAAGCATACACTTTTCTTTTCTTTGATGAACGGGGCCTGAAGAGATGTCAGCAGACACCATTATGTTGAAGAGCGAGGCCTACACTGATGTGTGTAGACGTCATTATGTTGAAGTACGAGGCCTGCACTGAAGTGTACAGACGTCATTATCTCTCTCTTTTTACATCTTCTCTTCTCTAACTCGTTACCAACCCCATTATCATTCTGTCGGCTTGATATCGTGACCACTGATGGAGAAAAACCCAATATGATGAACTTGATACTGAAGTAATATGACCCGAACTTGTGACTTAAACTTGTACTAATGCGAGACAAAGAGCGGTGTAGAGACTCCGTGCAACATCGAATCCCTAAGTACTCTATACTCTTCAACCAACCAACCATCAAGTATAAGAAGTACATCACCTCTTGGAAATCCACAACTTCGTGTGACACTGAGCACTACAACGTGACTCCTTAAAGTGATAGTTATTTTGCAATAGAGAGAAAGAAAAAAAAAATAACTAGATATCCAAGTCCTTGTCGTTGTATTGAAAGCTCGAACAAGGATCTCGAAGAATCTTCATCCAACCTCCCCGATATCTTCAGATACTAAGTACACGCACCCATGAAATTTTACTTCAGCCTCAAATAAATAATACTGAACTATCCCCGTAGTCACATTTTTGTCAATTCAATGCCTCAATCCAGCCATTTGTGATGTTATGGCTGAACTTTGATAATGGTTTTAACCCGATCATGGTCAAGAGCTCATAACCCATCATCACGGGATTTTACAAATCTATGGTTTAAACCGAGAAATAGGTTCTTTCGCGGGATTTTACAAAACCAAGAAGAAACCGTGAGACGGTAACAGGTTGAATGTGGCATGACTGATTTGGTAATGACAAGCATCAGTTTGGGTTAAGAATATCATGTGAGAATTACAGATCCCGTCACAACTTTTAAAGTCTTTGTCCAACTAACCAACCTCGAACACAAACAATTGTGAGCACTTGATGAAGGAACCCGATATACCGATCTTGAAAATGAAGTAGATTTACTCAAATTTGTTACCTAAGCTTGCATTATTGTTGGAAGAACGGTGTTAAGCCTCTAAGTGCTCAATGTTATCCTGACAAAGTCTGAGACTTTCATTACCTCTTGCGATTATCCACAACGTCTTCTACGTGTGACACTGAGTACTACAATGTATCTCCTTTAAATGATAGTTTACCAGGTCTTCAACCATCCACCCCGACTTCTGGAAACTAGATAACCCAAGTCTTCAACTTACATCATATGCGCGAGCAAGTTATCATTGAAATCCTGCATCCAACCATCCCCTGATTTCAAGATAAAATAGGTAGACTCTTTTGTGAAATCCAACTTCACCCTCAAGTAAGGAATACCAAATTAGCTTCGTGATCATGTTGTGCAGTTGAACAGTCAAAGGGAGAAGAAACATGCGCAAATTCTTAGGAGTGCCCATGACATATAGTCATTCCAATCAAACGTAGATGTCTGACCCAGCTGCTTGAATGTCATCCGAAACAGTCGACATCTCAAAATCTTCAAACGGGATTTTACAACTTATGCGACTTAAACCGAGAAATGATTCTTTCTAGGGATTTTACTAAAGTCAACAAAAGAAACCGGAAGATATATTCAGCAAGTTAAACTTAGAGAGAGATACCGGATGAGTCACAATTCGCACTAAGTGTCAAGTCGTGACAAGTCAAGTTACAATATATCAAATTGAGATTAGTCAAGTCGTAAGGATTAACTCACAACGTCAGATCACACTTTGATTAATCGAAACGACTTAAGTTACAACAATTTACTAATTGCAAAATGATTAACCAATCACATGAATCTCACCACTTAGTAACTTGCCAATAAGTTAGAGATAGTCGCTAAAGAGTGAGCAAACCTCAAGAAACAGGTAACCGCAATACTGAGATAAACGCAGATGAGAGTAAAACTCAAGATCAGGAGAGTTAGTCTCAATCTAAGAGCAAACCGCAACCATTCAAACCTCTAGAGACTGAACCACTGAATCCTGAATTGGTACGATCTGACCTGCTAAAACCGGAACTGCAAAGATTCACACCCCCACTGGAGACAAAATAGCTAGGAAACTTGCGCTAATTCTCCCCATCAAAAAGGACATGCAATGACCTTTTTGCCAAAAACTGAAAGTCCGTGATGGATGTGAATTTGACAAGCGCAAAACAGATACATGGAAGGAGACACATAAACCTACTGCAAAGAGGATGGTGATAAAGAATTGCTTGCAGTAACCCCTAGCTAGACTCCTCATCAATGATTTAGCAGATTAATAATTCATTGAAGCTCGTAATATGCCAAATTGCTTGATAAAATGTGTTAAACTTTAGAGTGAGTAACAGGGTAAAACACGTCTCAAACCAAATCACCTCCTGTCTTTAAGTCTGACCATCTCTTGAGAAGTTCTTGTACTACAATCCCATTAGAAGCTTGAGAAACAACAATCTCTTGATGAAGCTTGATAAAGGACAAGTTTGTGAGTTATACTTGCACTAAAATCATGATTGAGAACCTATATTGAGCACAACAACGTAACTCCTTTAAATATAGGTAGTGATATATACCCAACCTTCCATCCTTAATTGTATATATCCACTTCTTGAACATCCAAGTCTAATCACCTTAAATACGCTCGAGCAAGGGTCATTGAAAATCGTGCATCCATCCACCCCGAGATGTTTGTGACACTAAGTACACCAACCCGTGAATTAACAAACCAACCAAGTCACCATAATTTCCCAATTCCTGCTGATCTCGAAGCACAAACTTATCCCAAAAAAAATAGTCAGACCCCGTAAGTTTTAATATGTCAGAGTCCAAGTCCAGCCTATCGAATCTTTCGCGAGATTTGCTAAACACATCAAGAGAAACCGCGAAATTAACAAGAACATCTAAGAGAGAGTTACAATACTAATCTTCAAAATTTAGGTGAAAGAAGTCAAGTCTCAACTTGATCAAATTGCAGTAAGTCAAGTCGTGGTTTGAAAAATCGCAACATGTCAAATCGCAGACAACCAAATTGCAATAAGTCAAATCGCAAGTGTTAACTCGCAACGTCAAATCGCAATTGGTCAAATTGCAATCAGTCAAGTCGTAACAAGTCAAAACGCAATTTGACGAACCGTAATTAATCAAATCGTGAGTTGTCAACTGTAACTCAAGTCGCAAAAATTAAATTGCAAGCTCACTCAAATCATAGGCATCCACAATGCTGACAAACTAACACCTCTGTAATCATGTCGACATACATATACACCACATACTAGCCTTTTGACATGTGTATCCTCGAGAAATAATGTTGATCCAAACATACCACTCTAATAGTACCAAATATTAAAACATTGTATCCCATATTTTTAAGAGAAATTTCAGGATAGCAATATTAATTATAAATCACAAGCTCGGCCTTTTGTATGATCATATTGTGTCAGCCCAACAAACGAATTGAGTTACCAGGGCCCAAATCCAATACGTGTGATACAACATTTCAGCCCATTCCATGAAAAATGAATACCCGGTCCACCAATCCACTTCATAAACCCGATCCAAACCACACCCCTAATTATATGAGTATAAGATTAACCTAACACTCATTTATGCAACCCTAATCCACTCTTTACACCAAAAACACGCCCCCATCTCTCTCACAAAAAACGCAGCAACCAAAAAAAATAGATCTGAAAAAAATCCGTCTCTTTATCTTAATCTCAGTTTTCGTCTTTATCACAAACTCATCAGTCATCATATATTACCGACGACACATAACGACCATTTCCTTCTTCCTATCAACGGTTTTAACGAAGGAAATCACGAAGGTGTATGCTTCAAGATCCTTGAGGGTCATGGTAGGATGAACGCACGTTTTTATTTATTTATTAAATGAACGAAACAAAGTCAGATTGTAACTTTGTAGTTATAAATCTTACTTTCATTTTCGAATATTCATTGAAGCTTTAAAAAAAACGATCGATGATGGTTTATATTCTTTTCGTGTGTTGGTCTTTGATGTCAATGATGAACCGTTGGATATCACGAAACGAAACAAACTGAGGTCTTGTAATAATCATTCTCTTTTCAGTTAATGATCTGTGATGAGGTTGGTTCAACAACAAAAAATCTTCCAAAAGATTGAAAAACAATGAACCGTTTTGAGATTTTTATGTTGTGAATTTGTTCACGTTTTTAATTAATAGAGTGGACTTGAAGTTGTCGTTGTTTTCTTGTGGGTTTCAAGATCTGTGATGATGTGATTATGAGTGTAAGGCCCACACGGCATGATGTTTCATAAAACAGCTCAAACGACTCTGAGATCAATATTTCATAATCATGCCTCAGTATAGATGGTTAGATGATGGTGAGGTGTTGGTTAGGATAGTTTTGGTTTCGTTGATATTTAATTGTTGTATAGATTCTTGGAAGCTTCAAAATCAAGTCTCACTTAAAAAAAATTGGGCAGCGTATGGTTTAGACAGAATCACAATGAAAGAAGTAATCGCAATGTTCAGTTAACCGCAAACATGAAAGTTAACCGCTGCCACCAGAAAGTTAATCGCTTCTTAACGAGTTAATCGCAACTCACAAGTAATCACAACTTAATAAAAACTAAAGTCAACACACAAGAAGTACACGCAGCATGAACTACTCGCAGTGAACATGTAAACGCAAAAGACATAAGTCCAAAACTGTCACTCTCTTCTCATTTTGTCTTTTACCTGAAAATAGCAAACACACAAGTTGCTGGACCAGCTCAGAATGATACATATTTATCTTTCATGCTTTTATCATATAATCGTGAAAAGTAAACGCAGCCAAGAAAGTAGAGTGCTTTTGTCATATACTCGTGAAAAGTAAACGCAGCCAAGAAAGTAAAGTAACCGCAGCCAAGAAGTAGTAACCAATAGTTTTTTTCTTAGAATCGAACCACAAAACCACACCAAATCTCCAAGGCCCTAAGATAGAACCTTGGCTCTTGATACCATTTGTAGAATATGAACATCTAGATTCGGGTGGCCTTAATTCATGGTAGATGATATCCATGTTTGAGTTAGATTCAAGAACTAGAGAGAGAGAGAGTTTGGAACCTTGAGATAAAAGAAGAAAGAAAAATTAGATTAAATGAAAGGCTCACTCTCTCCACATGTGGAGAGGGATATATACAGTCCCTACAAGATAACTAATAAAACACCCACACCCGGGCTGTGGATCAGGTATACAGTGGGTAAAGACCCGTCTTTCTTCCACGGTGTTACTTAATCTAAAACTAACTAAATATTAAACTAACTAATAACTAGACTAACTATGAGCTAACTTAATGCTATTACAATATTAAGGTGACCGAGTCTTTTATAGGAATATTTGTATTCCTAACAGAGGTTTCCACCTCCTTATGTGCCTTGAGCTCCAAGTTTTGATTAGTATATAAGCAAACCCAAGATGAATATTTTTCTCATAACTTGTACACACACATCTTGGTGTTTTTCTATCCTCTTCTTTTCCTAGTCGATCCATCAAAACTAATCCCTAAGGGATTTGATTTTTATTGATCAAATAAGTTTTGTGTTTAATTTACTTGCATAAACTTTTTTTTGAATTAGTACGTGTGTACAAGAACGTGAATCAAACACACTATTGTTTGATTCTTGGATTGAATTACAAAAGATGTAAGGGGTAATTCTTGTAATCCACATAAACCCTTATTAGGGTTCTTAATTTGAAGATTGCAATTGATTCTTGTTCGGGCTAGAATCACAAAGGTACGTTTACTATTTAATATTGATTAATTAATTACATGTTATATGATCTTGTTATAATTGCTTCCGCTATGCTCACTTGATGTGTTTGGTTTATTTTATATGAATGTCATGATATCATAATTCCAACAGTAATAATAGCAATTTCAAGTGATGCCATCTGTAGCAACTCTATGTAGACAGTCATGTGAGGATGCAGTTGCATTTATTGTAGATACTGAATTGCTATTATGTTGGAAATGTAGCTTGATGTGTGGATACGCAATGGAACTGAAGTTTTACCCAACCCTGATGATGGCTCATACAACAGCCTCTATGGGTTCTCGGTGTGAGCACAGGTAAGGTGTTTGTATGAGGGTAATGTAGTTAAGGTTTGAGATTTCTTCATGGGGTCCTAGAGCTAGTAAAGCTATGACTATTGCCATTACTAGTCTAGATGAATTGTGAACTGAATAGTTAGCCGGTGAATTTAGCTTGTATTCTTTTGTATTTCTATCTTAGAATTTTGAGTTAGTATAGGACATGTCCTATCATGCTTAATCATTGCTCTGTATGAGTTAGTTATTTGTGATTAATAGAAGCTCATCATTTTAAAAAATTAAATAAATAAATAAAAAATAAAAAAAATAACTAAATTAGACTGTGGGGTTACACGCAGGGGTGGGATCTGGGGGTTCCCGGGGTCCATGGGAATCCAATGGATGTTTGTCGTCTAGTGTAAACTTTGGTTAAAAATCATGATTTCTGCGAAATGAACATTGTCTCAAAATTTTGTGTCACATAAATATATGTATTTTTTAGTTGGTTTACTAATATGTCAAAAGGAAATACGTGTCTTATCAACTTGTTTGCAAGTTTAATGAAATTGTACATTTATAATTACTTTATACTCGTAAAAAAAATATGCACCCGGTGACTTGGAGTTCCGAGTCCGCCCCCGGTCACATGGTTTGATTCCTCAGTTATGGCAAATTTTACAAAGGTGTAAAACTGAAAATGATGGTTCATGAGAAAAATACATACCCAATAATTAAGAGAGAACTGCAAAATACATCCCTGTGGTTTACACAATTTGGCATCTTACATCCCTGTTAAAAACTTTTGGCAATATACATCCCCCGTTAGGTAAACGTTTGCCACAATACATCCCTCGTTAACAATGAGGACTAACGGTGCAAATTTTTCCTCCGTTATCTCTTAACGAGACTGTAAATATTACATCGTTAGCCTTCGTTAGCCAAACATTTGCACCGTTAGTCCTTTCTATTAGAAAAAAAATAAAAATAAAATAAAATTAAAAGAAAAGTTAAAATTAAAAAAAAAAGGAAAAAAAAATTTAAAAATTAATTTTTTTTTAAAGTTAATATTTAAAAAAAATCTAAATTTTTTAAAAAAATTAACATTTGTGATAAAAAAATATTAATTCTTTTTTTTATAAATACGCATTTTTTTTAAATATTAAAAAAAGGAAAAAAAAATTAAAAATTAATTTTTTTTAAGTTTATGTTTAAAAAAAATCAAAATTTTTTAAAAAAATTAATATTTGCGAAAAAAAAATTAATTTTTTTTATAAAAACATTAATTATTTTAAAAAATTAATTTTTATAATTTTTTTTAAAAATACGCATTTTTTAAAAAAATACGCATTATTAATTTTTATAAAAAAATGCGTATTTTTTTAAAAATTAATTTTTATAAAAAAAATGCGTATTTTTTAAAAAAATTTATTTTTTTTATAAAAATTATTTTTTTAAAAAAATTTATGTTTTTATAAAAAAAAAATCGCAAATATTAAATTTTTTTTTAAAATTTTGTTATTTTTAAATATTAACTTTTAAAAAAAATTAATTTTTAATTTTTTTTTTCCTTTTTTTAATATTTTTTAAAAATGCGTATTTATAAAAAAAAAATTTGCAAATATTATTTTTTTTTTAATTTTGATTTTTTTTTTAAATATTAACTTAAAAAAATTAATTTTTAAAATTATTTTCCTTTTTTTTTTAATTTTAATTTTTTTTTTTTTTTTTTATTTTTTTAATTTTTTTTCAAATAAAAAGTACTAACGGTGCAAATGTTTGGCTAACGAAGGCTAACAGTGTAATATTTTCAGTCTCGCTAAAAGATAACGGAGGAAAAATTTGCACCGTTAGTCCTTATTGTTAACGAGGGATGTATTGTGGCAAACGTTTGCCTAACGGGGGATGTGTATTGCCAAAAGTTTCTGACAGAGATTTAAAATGCCAAAATGTGTAAACCACGTGGATGTATTTTGCAGTTCTCTCCGATAATTAATATTCCTTAAAAACTTGATGATTAGAATCACTAAAACATGTAACATTTGCATGTGGATGTGTACTTTGATTTAAAAACTATAAATAACAGTGTAGTTTTAGTTAGTGAGCCTTTTATGCAAGCTTCAACCACGTTGAGTAGAAGTACTATAGAACAAGTAGTTGAGTATGTATGGAGTAATAAAAGTATACATCTAAGATTATAAGCAAATTGAGAAGGTGATAGATTCCGCATTTTACGACTATCATATCATTTCTTACTCTAACAAATAGTGATAGAGTAAGAAATGATATGATAAAGAATAAGAAATGTCAATTTCTGTAATATGAACACTAGGATTCCATAGTCGTAAAACGAGGCAATGACTCCAGAGAATGTGAAAATAACGTGGTTGTTTTCCCATGGATGAATCGAGGTTAACGAGATTGCCAAGCGTCAAAAAGACGACGTCCCGACTAAAACTACCGTTATCTGCAAATATTTTTCCATCCAAACAAAGTTCCGGTAAAATAGCCATGATAAGAATACTACATTAGTAGATTTACGTAAATGAAAATAGCATTAATGATTGAAAGGAATTGAAGTAGCTTTCGACTGGTAGGGATCGAGAAAACTTCAATGTTTGTGACTCCTATTTAATGTAGTAGGGAAATTAACAAATATTTTAATGTTGACCTTGACTTAATAAGAAAAATATAGAAAACTTTTGGTGGCCTTAGCCTTTTCAAGAATCCTGAAGACCTAAACCATATAATTAAGTAACAGTACTAGCTAATATATACTACTAAAGTCTTCAGATTTTTATCATCTCAAGTCTCAACATTTCAAAAATGACAACTTCCAGAGAAATAGCCTTGACTTTGAGCATGCTTATGATCAGTGGCATGGTGAAAAACAGGTGGCTTGATCTCGAAACATATTCAACATCAATGACATCCGATAGTGTTCATAATATGTCTAATGAGAATCCTCCTAATCTACTTTTAAGAATGCCAAATTCGTCAACGTACGGTGTATGGTGAAAAGAGGTGCCAGACGGGGACTGAACTAGGGGTTCCCGAGGGTGCTTAGGACCTCTATGGATTTTTTCGATGTAGTGTTAATTTTTTTAAAAAAATCAGTTTTTCCAAAATGCATTTTAAATGCACCCGATCCACCGAAATGTGTTTCTATATATGGTTCCAAATTTTTTTTGCACCCGGTCATATTTATTCCTGGTTCCGTCCCTGGTGCCAGAGCCTATACGGGTTTGCCTAGGTATAAGCTAGTCAGTTAACATCTCATCTTTGTGTATGTTTATTAACCAAATTAAGTCTTAAGCCAAATGTGACGGAGACTTAGAAGATTTCAAAATCTTCGTCATACAAGCCCATTATTTTAGTGTTCCTGTCTACTTCTGAGACTTCACAACGCCACAGTATCTTGTAACTACTATAATGATTAACAAACTTAATGTATTATACTAACTTAATTCTTCAAATTTCTGAAGACTAGCGCAGTTGAGGATACCTTTCCGCTAGCTAATTACTGAATCAGGGTTGATTAGTCTTTAACTTGTTAGTCAACTGAAATACTATTCAATGTTGGGTCTATTTAAAAATTGAGTTCCTTGTCATAAATTTGATTATTAATGATTTAAAATATGTCTCTAATTTAAATATGTTTGCCATAAATTTGAGTATTATAATGATTTAAGTCTCTAATTAAGTTATATCTAAAAATTAGTTCCTTGCAATAAATTTGAGTATTAATGATTTAAGTTTCTAATTAAAATAGTTCTATTATATCTAACAATTGAGTTGCTTGCCATAAATTTAAGTATTAATGATGTAAGTCTCGAATTAAAATAGTTGTAGTATAGTTTGGCCAATTATTCACTTATAAAACTATAAATTGACTTAATATAACTACATTTTGATGATAATAAAGTTCACTATAACTAAAAATTAAATAAGCAGTAATATTGCTATCTGTTCAATCAACAAGGCATGTGAAAGTCTTATATAAAATGAGTCAGGGTATTAAATATGTACGAGTTAAGTTATTAAGCAGTAAAGTTACGATTTTTTTTTTTTTTTTTTTTTTTTTCATTGAGATTTGTACATTATTTGATTCAAAAAATCTAATATGTTAGTTAAACACATCGGTCAATTTTTCTAAAGGACCACAACTATATAATCTACATAAATGATGATGAAAGAAATTGATATTGATATTTCGTTTTCTTTGGTTAAATGCATTAGTTAGTATCTGAAAGCAATAAATGTGTTACTCAAAAAATCTAATTTGTTAGTTAAACACATCCGTCAAGTTTTCCAAAAGACCTACAACCATTAAATTTATACCACATATAAAGAGAAAACACATTTGCTAACATAAAAAGTAAGTAATATTGTAAGACTAAAATACCTCCACTTAAAATGCAATGCAATCTATTAAATATTTCATTATTTAAACGGCTAACTTTCTCACTTTCACTTATTCCACACTCATATAGAAATTAAAAAAAAAAAATGCGCAAACAAATTAACGCTATTGTACACCATCACCGCTATGCGCAGATAATCGTCTAGCCTACATGAATGATGATGAAAGAAGTTGGGATTGTTCTTGAATTTTCTTCAATTGAATGCATTAGTTTATGCCATATTTAATAGCAATAATTTTGTTATTCAAAAATTCTAATATATTAGTTAAACATATCAATCAAAATTTCCAATAAACCTGCAAACATAAATGATGATGAAAGAATTTGAGATTGTTTTTTCATTTTCTTCAATTAAATGCATTAATTTGATACTCAATTTTAACTATTAATACTTAATAATTAATTAATAGTGATAATTAAAAATTGAGAAACTTAGAAGCCGTGGTTTTTTTAAATCTCCAAATAATCACTTTTGTTGCCTTCAAATATCTTAACTTTCATACGATACTTAACCTTCGAATATTTAAATATCGGAGTTGTTGTGTGAAAATAGCATAAAATATTGCTTTTTTTTTTTTTTTTTTTTTTTTTTTTAACAATTGAAGAATTGCGTGATGGTCACACAGCAACGATATGTCAACACTTGCCACCAATATTCAAGGTAATTACATGAGTACATACTCAAGTTGGTAAACAAATAATTATAAATACAAGTTTTACACTATAGTATTAACATGTAAATTTTGCAATTGTTTCTACAAGCTAAGATGGTAAAAAAAAAAAAAAAAAAAAAAAAAAAAAAAAAAAAAAAAAAAAAAAAAAAAACCACTTTTTAGCATTTTATATTAAGTAGCAAATCCCTAATATTAACATGCATGTTTGACAAGAAAATATTACACACTGTATTGCAAAAATGAGTAGCTTGCAGAATGGCTTCATTTATAATTTACATAAGAAATTTATTAACAAGATGCATACCGGATCGTGAATCATGCATGATAATGCTTAAAAGATTGAGCTAGGAGGGTGGGTGCATAATTGACAGCAATGTTGACGGTTTTATTTTATGGACTTTTTGAAAATCTCTTACCCACAAAGAAAATATATTCTCACGATAATACATATTCTTGTCAACTTATAAGCTTCTCCTTCCACTATAAGAATCACATAAAAAATGGTTTAGAAACCAAGATTTGTGACCCTTTCAATAATTGTTACAATGAATGTCACCAAATCTAATTTTAGCACATGACTTAAACAAATTTTGATTAAAAAAAAGTAAGCGATAGATAGAATAATTACATGAACAAGTTTACAATGGGTCGTGAACTTAACTTGAATCATTAAAACTTCAACTAATTTGTATATAGTTTGATCCATAAACATATGTCTTATATATAATTTATTTGTTAGCATAAAATTAAGAGTTTGCTTTTCTAATGGTAAACCAAACCCATTTATCACACGGGCCAAGATGCAAGTTAAATAAATTATCATAATTTTAGTCTATTAAAGAACTAGTTATAATGTTCGCGCATGCGCAAGTTTTTTAAATGTTTCGAATGATATATTTTTATTTATTAAAAAACAAATAATTTAATATTTGTTTTGTTTGACTTATGATTTTTAATTATAGTTTTTTATTTTTAAATATAATCAATTAAAAAGTTTAATCATATTGTTAGTTGTATCTTATCTATATTTTATGTATTTATCTTCTATTTGTGAAGTATATCAACAAAATAAATTTATAAATTTATAAATTAAAAAATAATAATTAAAATATAACCTAATAGTGAAACATTCTTATTTCTGAAATTCGAAAGTCTTCACTAAGGGTTTTTTTTTATTATATAAAAGATATAAGTATGAGGCGAGATCTACAACAATCACCAATTAAAACCAACCAATTGTAACCCTTCATTTAGCTTTCATCCATTTTTCACATTTTTATTAAAACAACATATCTTGCAAACGGTAAATCTTCAAGCTACGAAAAATATACCATCTAGACGAGAATTAAATTATCTTTCTATAGATATGTACTTTTATATACTTTTGACCATTTTTTTTTCAAAATTTCCCCAAAAAAAATCACATGTGATTTGTTATTTTTTTGATTTGTGAAATTTTCGCCTAGAAAATCACTTGTGATTGTGTTATTTTTTTTGATTTATTAAATCACTTATGATTTGTTATTTTTCACAAGTCACATGTGATTTTTAAAGTAATAAATCACATGTAATTTTTTGAATCACATGTTTTGTCATGCCTCTATTGAATCCGGTTCCCATATCTTCTTTTCCTGTCCAATGGTTCGTCATTTATGGAGGAAACTTATGCGTGGTGGGAGTTCGAGGACACTGATTTAGCCTTATGATGATTGGCTTCTATGGCTTAATTCCTCTCGGATTTTTAAGTGGCTGAAAGAGATCTTGGATGGTGTTTGTTATGTGAAGTGGTGGTTAATTTGGCGCTTCAGGAATCAATTGCTTTTTTATGCTAGAATTCGCGTAGGAAGCTTCTTTTTGATGACTTGGTTCAAATTTCTTATAATTGGTGTTCTAACGTTGTAATTTTAAACTAAATTGGGTTACTTGGATGAAAAATCCTTGTACCCTTTGCTTGTAATTCTTTTCTAGCAACTTGCTAGTTTCTAATAAATCTGCCGTTCAAAAAAAAAGTTCGTCGAAAGTATATAGAAGTGCATATATATATAAAGATAATTTAATTCTCGTCGCGATGGTATAATTAATTTCGCGTAACGATTAACGGTTTGCTAGATATTTTAATTTAAAAAAATAAAAATGTGTTTTTTATTTGATAAAAAAAATGGATGACTTAGATTGTATAGATTGTTCTTTATATAAATATTGTTCCGTATAAAACTTTTGTCATATCAATGGAATTTTTTTGTTAAGTCTGAATAGGCTGTGTGAACACTCATGTGTTTAAAAAACCTTTCAAAAAAAGTTACACATCAATATTCTTTTGTTGTATTCAAGAAAATACATTTGGTTGCTCCATGCAAAATACAACTTTTACATAAACAAAACTAGCAGGGTACCCGCGCGATATGGCGGCGGGTACCTATGACTATATTTTCTGGCAATGTGATGCTATGCGGCCATACTTTTATTCGGGTTGTAACGTTTAGGCTTTGGGTTAATAACGGTATGGATAATGGATGAGAATATTTTATGAAATTGGTGCTAAAAGATGTAACATCCGGTAAATTTCCTAAACTTATTTTATGAGCCAAAACCTCTACTCTTGATTTTCCGTAGCTTTTGAACTTCTTTGAACTTGTTTGGGTTTGAAAAATAGAGGATATCTTGTTTAACATAAGCGTTTTTCCTTTATCGAGCCGGCACAACCTAAAATACACGAAACGAATCTAATTTACTAAATAAATTAACTCTGAGAAAGTCATGCGTATTAATACTCGTTTTTATTGAAAAAATTATTTCGATATCAATGGCGCAAGTTTAAAACTTTTTCGAGTCCGTTTGGTACTGATACGTGGGAATCGCACCAGGCTTTACCTCTCAAGGGATCTTGAGAAGCTTACAACCCCCACCAGGCAGTGTATCTGATCGTTGTAGTATAGTATAGTGACAAGTTTCGGGGGATTGATCGTTCAGCTAGGAATAGTGTCGTTAGGATTGAAATTGATCTAACTAGGTCTAAAGGTGAAGGATGATTCTTTTTGTGTTTTTATATTTTATGAAAAGCAAGTAAAAATCTCGGGTTTTGGAAGAAGGGGCGGAATTAGTTGCTAATCAACTAACCCAAAAGCTACTAATTAAACTAATGTGCAAGAAAAGTAAACTAGGATTCTACAAGATAAGTGAAGCATGTCTACCCATTATATGTTACTCCTTGCTAGCTATCCAATTCTACCTATTGACTGTAAACCTTATTTTAATTGACGGGTGTATTCCTAATAACTCATGGAGTGGCATACATATCTCTCCAATTCTATGAGCTCTTATCTCCTCCTATGCCATGCCCGGCACAACCATAGGGATTGTAAACAGTGGCTCATGCGTTAAATACTACCTTAATAGCCTAGTATGTCTTGGCTACATGTTTCTTAAGACGTTCAAGCACATTACACGATGGAGATCTGCCAGTTTTCTTAAGCCTAACATCGAATTCATTCAATCAAAACAAGAATCAATAGGAAACAAGAATTATAAATTAAACCAACTAGATCTATTGAAGTTGTCACGCCTTAATTGATGGAGATAGACACACACATCAACAAGCCCTCATTGATCAAGATAGACACAACCATCAACAAGAAATCAATGAGATCTAATCAATTATATACAAGTTTCACATAATCATAAGTAGACACAAGGTGAATTAACAAAACATAATCAAAGAAGGACAATCAACAAGAATAATGAAAGACATAGTTGAGATAGAATCATCAAACCAATACATGATATTTATGGAGTGATTGAAACCCTCTAAGTTGTTGAAAAAACACCCACCTAAACCCAGGAATCGACCTTAGGGTTTAGGGCTTACAAAAAGTGAAGTTATGATGTTATATTTATAGGCATGTTTTCTGTCGGCAAGGCTTGACGTTGTCAGGTCATTTCTCTTGACACCGTCAAGACCATTTTTTCACCAAATTGTAGATCTCTTCGTCCTCTTCGCGTGGGCTTTTGAATCACCTAAATCCGAGTTCGTATGCAAAAGTTATGACCAAAACAATATCAGCTACTCCGCGCGCAAGTTTTGACAAGTTAACACGTGACGGCCTTGGGTGACGCATTCACGTTTCTTCTGGGCCGTCACCACTTTTACTCTTGACGCCGTCAAGATTTTCTTCTTGACGCCGTCATCCACTGTTCCCAGCAAGGAAAATTAACTCTTTGGCGTTTTCTTCACTTTTATTCTCCAAAAACGTCCGAATTGCTTCCTTTTCCAGATTTCACTCCCAAAGTACCTAAAATCACAAAAGGAACAATTTAGGGCAATATTTGATCAAATAAATTCAATTCTGGGCTTAAATGACCCCCTAAAAGTGGTTCATTTTTCGCCTCATCATATACCCTAACACTTGAGATTTGCTTGTCCTCAAGCAAATGCGCTTTTATTCTATTCAAAATACAAGTTAGAGGTCATTTAACACTAATATAAAAGTAATTACAACAAATAATCGTTCCACTAAAGACCAATAGACAAGCACGGAGGTCATATACTAGCACCTCACAAATAGTGTTTAGATACTCACATCTTTCGGGTGTAATAAAGTATAAATTACAATATGGAAACGGAAGATATCTCTCACTACCTGTCATAGCAAAATAGATTACCATAGGCTTGGGAAAGGATCAAACCTCCACCACATGGCGTAAGCACCTAGGATAAACTATCAAAGAGGTCTTTTAAAGGGTTGTAACGTTAGGTGTAGGGATATGAAATACACGGTTTTGTTAGATAAAGGAAATTTTTATTGGTGGCGAGCTAACAATCTTGGTTAATTACATGTACAATTTGGCGTTGCTAAGCCAAAACTAGACTCGACTTAAGCTAATAAATGAAAAATAACAAAAACATAAAATAAACATAGAATGAAACGGGATGGTAGTCCTTATGTTTTTTCTCTTTTCTTTTTCTATTTTTTTTTTCTTTTTCTTGTTTTATTTTTTTTTTTTATTTTTGCATACACTCTTACCCTACCATCCAAAATAATACATCATAGGGAATGAAAATTCCCCTTACACTTGAATTTTTACATACTTTACAATAAACTAATATAATGACTCGAATTAAGAAAATCAAAACACTTGGAGTACTTTTAAGATTAACGTACATATGGGGAGAATATATGATGTCCTTCCCCATTACTCCATACAATAAGTACTTTACCCATGAGTCCCAATCGTGCCAAAACAATATGTACAAGGATATGACTCGACTTAACAACCATGTAATCAATTAGATAGTTAACTTAGGGTTTAACAAATAACAATAATGCACTAAAGATGAGTGCATACACGGAAGGCTAAGGCGATTTGGGTGTACATTTAAGTGGGGTGTAACAAATTCTTCCTTTAAGTAAGATGCTTAAAGTTAGAAACGAAAAGATAGGCTCGGAGGGGTGTACTAGGGGTTTCGTGTACTAAAAATGAGTACAACGCTAAGGGTGTGGGAAAAATTAGTTGACTTAACTAGCCAAGTAATATGACTTAAATGGTCAAGTAATCATAACACGGGTTTAACACAAGGGTGATCCTAATGCCTCTTATCATGTAGTAAATCCTACCACACGAATGTAATCTCACTAGCGGTCTCGGGATGCATCACTAACGCAAGTTCTAGAATCTAAATGCTACCGGTACACTCATAAGCTCTAATAGTAAATGCTTTTCCTATCAAATCTAAAGGCGAACCTCACATATTTGGGTGGAAAATTTTTCTGAATATACGGTTATGTGCTAGTCATACAATCTCCTATCCATGAGACGCTTGCTATGGCTAAAGTTTCACTCCTAAATGTTGTAAAAAATTTTAAATTTGACGCTAAAATTGCACTAACAAGTATTTCTCATAGTTTTATTACACATCTACCATCAAACAAAACAAACTCAAGTGAAAGTGCATATGTAAGGTATCATCTTTTTACCCTCCCCTTACACTTAAGATGAACATTGTCCCCAATGTTCAAGTAAAGAATGTAAAAGTGAAATAAGTAAAAAGAATGAAATCAAATACTCCCCTGATTCGCTCGGTATGGATAATAAGGTGGCCAGGTTAAATCTTCCTCCAAGAAAATGAACAATCAAAGCTTCCCTTCCAGAATATAAATCATCTTCTTGTCATACATAACCTGTAAATCTTGAGAAAACAAACACAAAAACCCAAAGCATCAATCCAAACAAAGAGAACTCACAACTAGATGTAATTCCAGACTTAGGAATAGAAACAAAACAATTAAAGATATAATGCTTGTGGAATGAATGTTTGCAGATTTCCTGGAGTTTATAAAACTAAAGAATTAACAAAAACTTTAAGACTCCGGTATAAACAAAACTAGCAAAATTTCCAGAATTTTACACATGACGTCGTCAAGAGTAAACTCATGACGCCGTCAGAAGTGGCTTGCAGAAATCTTTATGTTAAGTTTTCGGAAAATTTCTGGAAAAACTTATGTCATACTTCCTGGAAAATCCTGCAAAACATCATTATGACTCGATACAAGCATTTGACTCTAACAAATACTAATACACATGTCTATTTAATATTGTTGTGGTTCATGCTCAATTTCGTTCTTATAAACAAATTTGGATCTCCCTTACACTTATCTTTTGCAAAATACCTTTATATGCAATTAAGACGAAGTTAAAAACAAAATAAAGCATTTTCACAATTTATTTTGAAACATGAGCCACAAACAATAAAAATAAAACATGCATACGGAAACAAATAAAATCAAACAAAAAAACAAACAAACAAATAAAAACACACAAAGCATGGGTTGCCTCCCAAGAAGCGCTTGTTTTTGTTTGAGTCACGAGCCTGACTCTACCCTTATTTAACGGAAATAGGGGAGGTTTTCCCTACACTTTGAATTAAGTGCGGGTGGAAGTAGAGATACACACCCTTAGGGTGGAAATATGCCACGTGAGGTGAAGGGGGTGAGTGAATGGCTTCCTTCATCCTAAAACTACCCGGATAATATTGGTTGATGGGTGGGTCGGTTCCTCTTTTGTCTCCTAGAAATATATCTAAGGATGGAAAGGTGTGTAAAGATTGAGGTTCCGGTTCATCAACACTAGGAAATTCCCTAGAACTAGGAGTAAGGTTATCACTACAAGTGTTCAAACCTATATCCTCAAGTGGCGCCTGGTCCAAGGGTTCTACCTCCATCGGAATTCTTAAAGTTTCTTCTACTTCTTCCGGGTAAGTCACGGGCGGTGTGTGTGCCTCAAATGATGGTTGAGTATTTTGTGGGCTTATGTTATTTACCTCATCATTCCATGTGTTAATATCACCTATATCCTCAACATGTGTTTTATTATAATCTAGCCCTAACATTCTCCCAAGTATCTCACGTGCTTCTCTAGGCATCTCAACTTCTATGTCCGAATCATAAGGATCATCTTCAATATTCTGACTGCTATATACAAATTGCCCAAGAGATTCATCATCTGTTTCTTGAGATTCATCATCATCGATCATAAAACCTAGGTCTTTTTGATCAATGTGATCATGCTCGGCTAAATCCTCCTCAATTGTTTTCTTAGGTGGTGATAATAGCAAACCTAGTGCTTCATCCAACTTATGATTTGTTGCAATGGCTCTCTCCATAATTCCTTGGCAAACTAGGTCGCATTTCCTATTGGCCTCACTAAAACTAGATCTTAAACATGGAGGTTGTTCATAAGAATCTATCCTAGGTGAAGGTTCATATGATTCATAGGTGTCTCTAAATGAGGTATTTTGAACTTTTTGGTGTGTTAGCCGCTCAACCCTATCTTGTAATCTTAGAAGTCTAAATGTAAAGTCTATTTGAAGCAAATTACAAACAAAATCACAAAGAAAAGATAGACTACGAGAAAGTTACAAAGTAAAAAGAAAAAATCTCACTTGATAGGAATCTAATGAGTAGACCTAATAAAAATCAAATTCAACCTAAACAATAACTATTCCCCGGGCTACGGCGCGAAAAACTTGATACGTGGGAATCGCACCAGGCTTTACCTCTCAAGGGATCTTGAGAAGCTTACAACCCCCACCAGGCAGTGTACCTGATCGTTGTAGTATAGTATAGTGACAAGTACCGGGGGATTGATCGTTCAGCTATGAATAGTGTCGTTAGGATTGAAATTGATCTAACTAGGTCTAAAGGTGAAGGATGATTCTTTTTGTGTTTTTATATTTTATGAAAAGCAAGTAAAAATCTCGGGTTTTGGAAGAAGGGGCGGAATTAGTTGCTAATCAACTAACCCAAAAGCTACTAATTAAACTAATGTGCAAGAAAAGTAAACTAGGATTCTACAAGATAAGTGAAGCATGTCTACCCATGATATGTTACTCCTTGCTAGCTATCCAATTCTACCAATTGACTGTAAACCTTATTTTAATTGACGGGTGTATTCCTAATAACTCATGGAGTGGCATACATATCTCTCCAATTCTATGAGCTCTTATCTCCTCCTATGCCATGCCCGGCACAACCATAGGGATTGTAAACAGTGGCTCATGCGTTAAATACTACCTTAATAGCCTAGTATGCCTTGGCTACATGTTTCTTAAGACGTTCAAGCACATTACACGATGGAGATCTGCCAGTTTTCTTAAGCCTAACATCAAATTCATTCAATCAAAACAAGAATCAATAGGAAACAAGAATTATAAACTAAACCAACTAGATCTATTGAAGTTGTCACGCCTTAATTGATGGAGATAGACACACACATCAACAAGCCCTCATTGATGGAGATAGACACAACCATCAACAAGAAATCAATGAGATCTAATCAATTATATACAAGTTTCACATAATCATAAGTAGACACAAGGTGAATTAACAAAACATAATCAAAGAAGGACAATCAACAAGAATAATGAAAGACATAGTTGAGATAGAATCATCAAACCAATACATGATGTTTATGGAGTGATTGAAACCCTCTAAGTTGCTAGAAAAAACACCCGCCTAAAACCAGGAATCGACCTTAGGGTTTAGGGCTTACAAAAAGTGAAGTTATGATGTTATATTTATAGGCATGTTTTCTGTCGGCAAGGCTTGACGCCGTCAGGTCGTTTCTCTTGATGCCGTCAAGACCATTTTTTCACCAAATTGTAGATCTCTTCGTCCTTTTCGCGTGGGCTTTTGAATCACCTAAATCCGAGTTCGTATGCAAAAGTTATGACCAAAACAATATCAGCTACTCCGCGCGCAAGTTTTGACAAGTTAACACGTGACGGCCTTGGGTGACGCCTTCACGTTTCTTCTGGGCCGTCACCACTTTTACTCTTGACGCCGTCAAGATTTTCTTCTTCACGCCGTCATCCACTGTTCCCAGCAAGGAAAATTAAGTCTTTGGCGTTTTCTTCACTTTTATGCTCCAAAAACGTCCGAATTGCTTCCTTTTCCAAATTTCACTCCCAAAGTACCTAAAATCACAAAAGGAACGATTTAGGGCACTATTTGATCAAATAAATTCAATTCCGGGCTTAAATGACCCTCTAAAAGTGGTTCATTTTTCGCCTCATCAGGTACGTTAAATGGGGCCCACAACAGTTTTATTAAAAGAATGCAAGAATTACAGTTTCTACCCCCGCGTCCAAGTTACACCGCTGCCCTTCCACTATCATTTGACCACCTTTGCCCCTCCCCTTTTTATAAAACTCTTCCTCTCTCTCACCTCCTTCATTTAATACACACACTCCACACCACACACACTCTCTCTAAAACCTCTCGCCGGAAAACCCATCACCACCGCCGGCTGCCACCTCCGCCGTCACCGTAAAATTTTCCGGCGAGATCCTTTTCCCTCCAAATTATTAGATCAGGCTAACTTAAGCCTTTCTGGAGCATATTAGCGCTTAACGAGCCCCGTACCACCTTGACGCGCCATCACCGCCACCTGTCCACCGCCGCCATCCACCACAGTCACACCCCTCCTCTTCCTCTCGATGGTAACACCACTCACCCGCCTCCCTTTCCCCTTCTTTTTATTTTTATTTGAAACCCTAATTTATAAATTCTTAATAAATTCGAATTTAATTATATAACTTTTCAAAACATAATGGATAAGTGTGGATCGTGAGTTTTATCCGCAACTCGGAGTTGATCCAGTCTCGACTCGGTAACTCACTGAGTCAACTCGTGTTGACTCAGGGGAGTTAACTCACTTTTCTATTCTTTTATTTTTCTAACGGTTTCTATTGTTGTTGTAGCATTCGGAGTTTGGTTGCGGACTGTCTCACCTCGGTAGTGGGTATAAGTTGGGGCCGAACTGTGTGACTAAGCGTGTGACTCTTGGCGAGTACTTGTAAATTATGCTTTTTAACTTTTATTAATTGGTAATGGGGTGTATTGATTGTATAGATAAATTTTATTTGTGCATTAAGTACTTGTAAATTATGCTTTTTAACTTGTATTAATTGGTGATGGGGTGTATTAATTGTACATGTGTAATACGGAGTATATGTTTTGACCTTAAAATATTGTACTTTAAATACTTGTTCTTTATGTTTTAACATTTGTATTTTACTTAAAATCTATTTAAGGAAATCTTAAAAAATTTATTGGAGAGAGAGTGCAATTTGCTTTATATGTAGTATAGATTACAGTCATATAAGTATTGATATACGATGATACCTGTATTTATAAAAAGTACTACTTGTAACTTTTGTAAACCCAGTGTAATAATTTATACAGTGCAGAAAGTACTACTTGTAACTTTTGTTTTCTTAGAGCAAAGGGTATGGCTCGTTGTGAGCCCTCGTCGTGCCAACGTGGCGCTCGCCACAGCTCGCCCCCACACCCTTCCAAGCTCGCCGTGGCTCGTTGTTGAAGATCTCCTCATCTGCGTGACGAGGGAGATGGCCTGCAAATATGTTTTTTTTTTCTTTTTTTTCTTTTTTAGGTTTTATTGTTTGTGTAAGTATTTTGTAGAAAATGTTTTGTATGAAATGTTAACTGAATATGTAAATGTATTGAAGCATGAAATTGTGAAACAACGATTAAGCATAAGATTGATATTATAAACAACGACTACAACAATAACCTACGATACGATAACTAAGAAACAGAAATTCAAACCACTAAAAAACGATACGATAAATAAACATAAAACTATGATTCAATAAAATGAATCATCCGACACATATCCCTCATGACTCGAATAGGAGGCACTTGAATCGTCCTCACTCGATGGCACAGGTGGAAGTCCCTGAGCCCATCGCCATTCTGCTCGTTTGTTCTTCCGATCCTGTTTCCCTTTGAGGTACACCTCATGCTCCCTTTCCTGACGGGCTTACTCAGCTTCATACTCCAAAACCACTTGCATATCCAGCTCATACTATTCTTCCTCATTCAACTGACGAATGATGGGTTGGTTTTCAGGTGGAAAGTTTGCTGGTTGATTTTTTGGTTGTGGTATGTTTTCTGGTGGAAAGATAACTGCTGGTGGAGTTGGAGGTGGTGGGTTGTCATATTGGAACACCGAAAATAGATCTTCTGGCGGTGTGTTTTGTGGGGAATTGTCTGAAGGTGGTGTGTTGTACACCGATGCGTTTTCAGGTGATGCGTTGTGAGACATTCGTATGGGTTTTTTTTTCGTATTGTATCCTTTTTATTTGAATGAATTAAAAATTAGTATGTTGTATTATTTTGTATAATTTGTTAAATGAATTTAGTTTATTTAGTGAAATGAATTTAAAAAATAAATAAAATAAAAATAATAAAAAAAGTTGTAAGTAGTGGGCCCCAAATGAGTAAGTTGAGGTTAGTTATGAGTGAGAAGGGGTTAGTTGTGAAGAGTTGTTTTGGTGATGTGGCACCCGTGGGCCCCAAATAAGGAGGTATAATCTCATTACCACACCTCTTGCTCTTAGAGTGGAAGTTGTGGTGACATAGCCAAACTTACTCATTTGAGGCCCACGGGTGCCACATCACCCCAACATCTCTTCACAACTAACCTCCTTCTTACTCACAACTAACCTTAACTTACTCATTTGGGGCCTACCACTAACAACTTTATTTTTTTATTCATTTCATTAAATAAACTAAATTCATTCCACAAATAATTAAAAATATCACAACATACTAATTTTATTTCATGAAATAAAAAAGTTACAACACGAAAAAAATACGATACGACAATAAAAAAAATACAACTAATACAAGTTGTTGGTTAGCATACACATTGTTGAAACGCAAGTTGTTGGTTAGCATACTGTAACACCCCCAAAATTTGGTACAGCGGAAGACTCAACAAGCTTTCGGGGTGCTACGGGGATTGGTATCCATTCAAAGTCATGAAAGAACGAGATAAAGTAAACATAAGAAAAACACAACCAAAACGGGTTTTAAAGTTTACATTTATCCCAAGAATTATCCAAAGTAAGGCCCAAAAAAAATAAACGTAGGTCCACAATTATTTATCAGAGTTTTAGAAAATAGATCCATAACCGAGTGCCATAGCCAAGCCTCCAATCCAAGCATCCAAAGGGCATCACTTAATTACCTGAGAAAACGTGCTAAAAGTCAGCTTTCGCTAGTGAGATCATAGGTTTAAATTCATACTTCAATATAGTGGACATGTACGCAAAACGCTTGCTAGCTAGACTAGGCCTCAATCATCCATCCAAAATAATCCAACCAAAATAATCTAACCAAATCAAATCAACCCTATAGGTGCACCCTATAGCTTAAATCAATCCAATCAATAGCTTACCTAGCTCGAGTCTAGGCCTCGCTCTATAATCAATCCAATAGCTTACCTAGTTCGGGACTTGGCCTCGCTCAACAACCAATCAATAGCTTACCTAGTTCGGGACTAGGCCTCGCTCTATAACCAAATCAAAAGCTTACCTAGCTCATGTCTAGGCCTCGCTCAATAACCAAATCAATAGCTTACCTAGTTCGGGACTAGGCCTCGCTTAATCCTACCTAGTTCTATAAGCATAGCAAGTTTTAAAATAAACGAAGCGATAATAGTCCACATAAAACATTTGCACGTTTCTCACCCCAAATATTGAAAACAAAATTCAAGAGTAAAAAGTGGGCTATGACTCACCTCAAGTCCAGAAAATCCTCAAAAGAAATCGATAGAAGAAAGACGTAAGCAACTCACGTAACGGCAACTACAGACCCGGCACTTCCTAACAATATCAAACTCGTTCAGAAATCATTTCCTCAAAATCGAATATTCCCATTCCCGAACGTATTCCATTTAACTTTCCAAAAATATCCATTTCTCGAATTACCTTCATATTAATTTGAAATTTGACGTTTGGTATCCATATGGGTGGAGGGTCGACACAAGTCAAACCAAGAAGCCACAACGAAAGAAATAATAAACCATCTATAGGTCTAATATTAGCCCAATATATTATTTAAATAAATCATCAAAGTTTATCAAATCCGTCGATTTGGTAATCCCCCATATTTATTTACGTAATATATCGTTCCAAGATTATACCCAACCTAGATCACATAGCACAAAGAATTCTATATGGTAAATATCGTAGTCCAATAAATTCCCTATATATATCGTCCAATTTGCCAAATTCGTCAATTTAGCCAATTCCACGAGATATATAGTAATTTATTATCCTAATACATGTACCACAACCTATGGGCGTCGTAGGATACGATGCCCATTAATATACTCATTTTATATAGCTAAATAACTCGATTTAACCCGTCGAATAAATAAGTCACGTAGTTATATAAGATGGATATATTAATCGTCATATATCTGTGACAACACAAAAGTCACATAATAAAGTCCACTTGGACTCAAGTAACCACAACTCGTATAACTCGATAAGTTTTCCAAATTTATAAAAGTTATCATGTTTCTATTTATTACTTACCCGGCGTATTAGTTCTCGACATTATTTATAGTTATTTATTTATAATAATACTTCGACATTTATTGCACTATTCGCATAGTACAATATATATCGTTATATTATTATAATGTTTACTCGTGATCGTTTTATTATTAATATACGCATTTATATATATATATATATATATATATATATATATATATATATATATATATATATATATATATATATATACACACACACATATACATACGTTTATCACGTCTATATACGTATATAAATGATTATATTATCAATAATACTATTACGAGTATTATTTTTAATGTTAGATTTTAAATATTTATCGAGTTATAAGAATTTGGTCACATGTCCGAGTCATCACTCTCGGCTCATAGTCCAAGTCCAAAAATAATAACCAAGTCATAATAAATAACCAACTCCGTCCAAATCAATCCCAAATCCACGTGCTACAACATTAGGGTCCGACTACGGCACCCAACTAACCTATCTCCGTCAATCTAATTTGACCGTCTCACAATCGGTCCCCATTTCAAACTCGTCAACACAACTCCACAATTAAAATCATAACACCCTTCAACTCGGCTCCCAAGTAACGACAACAATATTAATAACGCCAAAAGTAATATACCTCAACAACAATAACAATACCAATAGCAACACCAAACAACAACAACAACTAATAAAAACAACAATAGATAACAATAATAATAACAAGGAGAACATCTGGAACCCAATAAGAACACCAAATATATCATGAAATCCGGGTCAACTTACCAAGTCGAACCCGAGTCAAGACTTCTCCACGAGTCGTGTGGGTCCCACCCGAGACCTCTAGGGTCTCGGCTAGCTCAGCCGAGCTCGAACCAAACCAAACGGACCACCTGGTCCCGTAACCTCAATAAGCTCAACAACAATATACAATATCTCAACCAAAATCGACTCAAATCACTAAATTATGTAACAAAACATCCTCAATTTCATCCTCTTATGACCAAATACAACAAGAAAATCTCAACAGCCCAAAAATTCATAAGCCGAGAGCCATAGCTCTTGATTTAGGTCTCGACCCCACTCAAAACATGAAAACCCGGATACCAAACTAGTTTTAAAACACGTTTTATACCAAATCCCATTTATATATGTTGTTTTCAATTGAAACCTAACTGGAAAAATCATACTCGTGACCCTTTGGACACGTTTTCATCAACATACGAGTCACAACCACTTGTGACTCGTCTTACCTTCGATTCGTAAGAAAAGGATGTGAGAAACTTCAAAGATACGAAAGATAGTGATAAGTTTGTGGTGATAACGAGACTAGAAAGGAAGTGTTAGGGCGCGTGTGGTAGTAGATCAAGAAGAGGGGATGATGGGGAGTTGATTGGTGGTGGCGGTGTAGTGTGGTGACCGGCGGTGTGGCTGTGGTGGTGGCCGGAATTGTTGGTGGCTAGGGTTAGGTGATAGAGGGATAAGAGAGAGATGGAGTTTGTGGTTTGTGTTTGTGTTTACCAGGTAAAAGACCACAAGGACCAAATATAGTCTACTCTTTTTATTCTTATTCTTTCTTTTATAATAATAATAATAATAATAATAATGGTGTAGGGAGTAGATGGCCAGTTAAATAAACAATATGACCAAACCCGAAAACCTTTCAAAATATCTCAACATTCTCGAACCAAACTCGTTCCAAATAATCAAAAATCTCGCGATACGTTCCAAAAATATAAATATCAGAACCAATATTAAAATAATTAAAAATTGTTAGGTTATCCTGGTGCCGAAGTCAATGTAGTGCCAAATAATGATCTCAAAATAAATCATCACTAATGATTCGAACCAAATCATTAATAAATAATCAAATTCCATAAATAACGTACGATAAGAATCACATTCCAACGTTCATAAAATATATCTTCACAATAAACTTTTTAAATATTCCAAAATTATAATTTTTAAAGTAATGCTGGTTTTCAAAACGGCTCCCTAATTTGCCAGTTCTCACATCCTCCCAGCCTCAGAAGAAACCCGTCCCGGGTTTCTCTCGTAACAAACCATCTACGAAGTAAAAAGCTTCGGATATCTCTTTCGAAACTCATCCTCACGTTCCCACGTGAATTCCGGTCCATGCCGCGAATTCCAACGAACTTTGATGAGCGGAATACGACTTCTCTTAAGTCGTTTAATCTCTCTATCCAATATCTCAATCGGCTCTTCCACAAAATTCAAACTTTCATCCACACGAATATCCTTAATTGGTATAACCGGCGTTTCATCCGAAAGACACTTCTTCAAATTGCTAACATGAAACACATTATGAACTTTACTCAATTCCGATGGTAATTCCAACCGATAAGCCACGGGTCCAATTCTTTCCAAAATAAGAAATGGTCCAATGTAGCGGGGATTGAGTTTCTCACGTTTCCCAAAACGTATCACACTCTTCCAAGGCGAGACTTTCAGCATCACTTTGTCTCCAACCTGGAATTCTAGGGGTTTACGTCTCTGATCGGTGTAACTTTTCTGCCTATCTCTAGCTGATTGCAATCAATCTCGAATTTGCGTTACTTTCTCAGTAGTTTCCAAAATAAGTTCAGGGCCTATGAGTTGGCTATCTCCAACTTCAGCCCAACCAATAGGTGAACGACATTTACGACCATATAAAGCTTCAAATGGTGCAGCTTTAAGACTTGTGTGGTAGCTATTGTTATAGGAGAAGTCCGCAAGGGGTAGATATTTCTCCCAGCCTTTACCAAAGTCTATTATACATGCACGAAGCATATCCTCCAAAGTCTGAATAGTTCTCTCACTTTGACCATCGGTTTGGGGGTGATATGCAGTACTCATATCAAGTCTTGTCCCCAAAGCGGTTTGAAGTGATCGCCACAACGCTGACGTAAAACGGCTGTCGCGATCAGAAATAATCGATATCGGAACTCCATGACGAGAAACAATTTCCTTCACGTACAATCTCGCAAGTTTGTCAACACTATCATCTTCACTAATCGCCAGGAAATGAGCAGACTTAGTCAATCGATCCACAATTACCCATATAGCGTCACAACCGCTAGCTGTCTTTGGTAATTTGGTAATAAAGTCCATCGTAATCCGCTCCCATTTCTAAATCGGGAGTTCTGGCTGCGTCAATAATCCTGACGGTCTTTGATGTTCGGCTTTAACCTTAGAACATGTCAAACACTTACTAACATACAACATTATATCTGCCTTCATATTTGGCCACCAATATAACTTTTTCAAATCCTGGTACATCTTGTCAGACCCAGGATGAATAGAGTATCTTGACTTATGCGACTCATGCATAATCAACTCTCGAATTCCTCCATACAATGGTACCCAAATTCGCTCTCCAAAACATAATACTCCATCAGAACGCTTAACAAATCCCTTTCTCATTTTCTGCCATCCCAAATATGTTCTCAGCAGGTCGATTTTCTGCTTTCAACGCTTCCGTTTAAGCTTCTAATATTTGAGACGGTAATGGCGATACGATAGTTATTCCTAATGACCTAACTCGTAACGGTGGAATTCTCTCCTTTCGACTAAGAGCATCAGCAACAACGTTTGCTTTACCAGGATGGTAGCGAATTTCACAATCATAATCGCTTAGCAACTCAATCCAACGTCGCTGTCTCATGTTGAGCTCTTTTTGATTCAAGATGTGTTGCAGACTTTTGTGGTCAGTAAACACTACACACTTGGTTCCATACAAGTAATGTCTCCATATCCTTAAATCAAAAACCACAGCACCTAACTCCAAATCATGGGTGGTGTAGTTCTTCTCGTGCTTCTTGAGCTGTTGGGAAGCATAAGCTATCACCTTCTCTCGTTGCATTAACACGGCTCCTAAACCTTTATGCGAAGCGTCACAATAGATGACGAAGTCCTCATTACCTTCAGGTAATGCTAAGATAGGAGCACTACACAACATTTCCTTCAGTAATTGAAATGCTTCCTCTTCCTTATCTCCCTATTCGTACTTAACACTCTTTTGAGTCAATTTGGTCAACGGTTTTGCTATCTTCGAAAATCCCTCAATGAATCTTCGGTAATAACCGGCTAATCCCAAAAATTGACGAACTTCTGTTGGGGTAGTAGGTGCAGCCCAATCTTTAATCGCTTCAATCTTAGCAGGATCTACATGCACTCCTTGTCTATCAATCACATGACCCAGAAATTGTACCGTCGGAATCCAAAATTCACATTTAGAAAACTTGGCATACAGTTTCTCCTTCCTGAGCAATTCTAAGATAAGCCTTAGATGCTCCCCATGCTCTTTCTCGCTCTTCGAATAAATTAGAATGTCATCGATGAACACAATCACGAATTTATCCAAGTAAGGCTTACACACCCGATTCATGAGGTCCATGAATACCGCCGGTGCGTTAGTCAACCCAAACGGCATCATCTGAAACTCGTAATGCCCGTAACGGGTTCTGAAAGCCGTTTTCGGAATATCTTCCTCACGAACTCGAAGCTGATGGTATCCCGATCTCAAATCGATCTTCGAATACATACTCGATCCTTGAAGCTGATCGAACAAATCGTCTATCCTCGGAAACGGGTATCTATTCTTCACCGTTAACTTGTTCAACTCTCGATAATCAATACACATGCAAAACGATCCATCCTTCTTCTTCACAAATAAGACCAGGGCTCCCCAAAGTGAAGAACTTGGTCTTATAAATCCCTTTTCGGCTAACTCCGCTAGTTGCTTCGACAACTCTTCCAGTTCAGTAGGTGCAAGACGATAAGGTGCTTGTGCCACGGGTGCAGCACCAGGTATCAACTCAATCTGAAACTCTACTTGTCTAGTAGGCGGAATTCCCGGCAAATCATCGGGAAACACATCCGAAAAATCATGAACTATAGGCACATCTCCAATGCACCTTTCCTTCTTCTCCTTCCCTCCTTTCTCAGAAATTTGAGCTAAGAAAAGGCAACATCCTTTTTCCATTAGCTTCGGTAATTTAGTGCAAGATATGACCGCTAATCTAGATGGGCCTCTCAATTCTTTTCGATCTCCTGGTATGTTCAGAATCTCCTTGCCGTAAGGCACACGCACGATCTTCTCATCACAAAGTATATGAGCACGATACTTCGACAACCAATCCATACCAATAATGACATCAAAACTTCGTAACGTGACGGGTAGAAGATCTATGTTGAAAGGACGATTCAGAAAGTTTAATGTGCAACCGCGAATGATAGTCCTAATCCTTTCTATGTCTCCATTAGCTAACTCTACATCATAACCAATTCCTAAGGCCATCGGGGGTTTCTCTAGTAAGGGTGCAAACTTAGTGGACACAAAACTCTTACCGGCACCAGTATCAAATAGTATGGAAGCATAACGATTATTGAGAAGGAACGTACCAGTAACGACGTTCGGATCTTCTCCTCTCTCATTCCCAAGTGCATACACTCTCCCATGAGCAGTTCCAGCTTCCACACGTTGGTCCCCATTATCTTGTCATCCACGGTTTCCTCCAGCTCCACGGTTTCCATTATTGTACCCATTACCACCCGATCCTTGATTTCCTCGGTTCCACGATTCCCTACACTCATTCCTATAATGTCCCTTCTTTCCACATCCATAACAAGTAACATTTGCCTTACTCATAGTTTCAGGAGTAGCTTGAACCATAGCAAGTGGTCGAGCTCTACAGTCCTTAGCTATGTGTCCCATCTTAGAGCAATTCTTGCACACCACTATACATCGTCCAGAATGATTCCTATAACATCGGTTACACTTGGGTGCATTTCCATTGTAGCTCCTCTTATCTCCATCTCCCATAGCATAAGCCCTAGTAGTTGTTTGTCGCTTGTTTCGATGATTATTACCCTTAGAATGATTATCCCTCTTCCTCTTTCCATTCTTGTCTTTCTCAGCTTCTTCCAATACCAACGAGTCCATCAATTGTGGAGCAATAGTGATAGCCTCATGAATGTTTGCAGGCTTAGCAAAAATCACATCGCTCCTTGTAGCTACCGGCAACCCATCGGTATACCTCTCAATCCTTTGAGTCTCAGTCCTAACCATATCGGGACAAAGTAATGCTAACTCTCGATATCGGCGATTGTAAGTTGCCATATCGGTACCTTTCACCTTATGGTTCCAGAACTCAATCTCCAGCTTCTTAATCTTATTCCTTGGGCAGTAAGTCTGAATCAGCAAAGACTTAAATTGCTCCCAAGTCATAGCAGAAGCCACATCACTCCCAACCGAATTACGGTAATTGTTCCACCAAGTTAAAGCTTCATCCTTGAAAGTAAAAGAAGCAAACTTTACCTTCGCATTCTCCGCACAACCGCTGACATTAAACACTGACTCAGTCTTCTTTATCCACCTGACCAAGTAGACCACTCCTTCAGTTCCACCAAACTCAATAGGTCCACAAATTCGAAACTTCTTGTAGTTACATCCATTCGCACGAACAGGTGGAAATGTTCCAGCAGAATGGTTGGAATGATTTGACTCGGCTAGTAGCTCAGCAACTCGTTGTTCCACAAGTTGATTGATCATTGCTTGATCCACAATAGGTGCATTAAGTGGAACATGATCATTGTCTCCCTGAACATCAACATTTTGATTCCTGTTGTTGCGGTTAGTAGTGTCCAGGTTATCAGGAGTAGGGGTTTCAACATTTCGAGTAGGACGGCGTCCTCGACGACCAGGGGTAGTAGCGGCAGTTCCAGTTCGGGTAGCTCTGACAGGGTTTCGTCGTAGGGCCATTGATCGAAGTCACAATACAAGGTTCGTAAGTCTCCAATAATATGTACCATAACGTCCAACAAGAATCCAATTTGGTAAAAGTCGAAATACGAACATAATACCAACACAACATCAACCACACAAATAGGAACACAATTCTCCATGTACGCTATAAACCGTAGAATATCATATGAAATCACCATCGTCCATACGAGACGAACATACAATCCAAATAACATGACTTAAGGGATAGAATAACCAGCTCTCCTAACCAAGCACTTCCTGGCTTAGGAAGCAACATAACAAGAACACAAATCCAATCGATCTAGCCATGATGCTGGCGTAGACTCCTCAACTCCGATCCCAAACCATCCAAATTCCTCAATAACGATCCCTGCTCAACACTACGTGTATCTCTGTCCCTCTTGAGGTATGCTACCTCTTTCTCTATCTCTGTGTTCCTCTGCCACAGCTTGCGATCTGCCTCGCGAGCCGTGAGGAAACCTCTCTGCAGACTCTCTATCTGCTCATGCATCTCCATCATACATCTCCTAATCGCTGTCGTCATGCCCATGACAGTAGTCAAATCAACTCTCAACTCAGCCATAACCATCTCAAATCGGTCAGACATCCGAGAGATCCTCTCGCCCTGCGTAGTAATTCGAGTCCACATCCTACCAGTCTCACCCAACTCTGCATGCTCAGCAGATATCTCAGATGGCGCGTCCGACGCCACGGGACTACCAGGTGGTGAATCAAACAAAAACGGGTGATCAGGTGAAACAGGATCTATCGGATGTATCGGGGAATCAGGCTCCTCAGCCTGAGCTGGCGGTGCTAACAAACCATCCTCATCAGGCATCTCCTCCTCTTGAGGATCATCCTTCTCCTCCTCATCCTGAGGGTCGTCATTCTCCCGCTCACCCTCGTACTCCTCGTCAAAGCGATACTCCATCACTCGTCATCTCCGAGCAGGTGAACCACGAGGAGATAAAGTCGGTGACTTAGGGCGACAATGGGACGATAAAGTAGTGGCCGAACGCATGACCATCACGTATGGGTCATCAGGGGCCATAGTGATTTACGAGGGGCGACGCGTACTAGCAATAGCAATTCTTAATAACAACACGTGCAAAGGAGGCTATGATTTGTGACAACGGCGTAGGGTAGGTGTAAGTGTTTCAAAACAACTAAACCGCGAACTTAAAATACCATATCAAAATCATCATATAATTCCCAATCATATATATCAAGAAAGATTTAAAATACCGCATTACTAAAATCATTCGTAAAACAATTAAGCCATATAATTCCTCAAAACGCCATCATATCACTAAATCAATAAACCTCAAATCCTCAAATCATCTCAAGAATCCCATATCTAATAATCATCTCAATATACCTCAATAATAACAATGATGCTTCGGCTTGGCGGGTTGGCGGGCAATGGTCAAGGATCGTTTTCAATAAAAATCGGTTATAGTTTAGGTGTCCATTTACCTAGTTCTCTATAACCTTGGCTCTGATACCAATCTGTAACACCCCCAAAATTTGGTACAGCGGAAGACTCAACAAGCTTTCGGGGTGCTACGGGGATTGGTATCCATTCAAAGTCATGAAAGAACGAGATAAAGTAAACATAAGAAAAACACAACCAAAACGGGTTTTAAAGTTTACATTTATCCCAAGAATTATCCAAAGTAAGGCCCAAAAGAAATAAACGTAGGTCCACAATTATTTATCAGAGTTTTAGAAAATAGATCCATAACCGAGTGCCATAGCCAAGCCTCCAATCCAAGCATCCAAAGGGCATCACTTAATTACCTGAGAAAACGTGCTAAAAGTCAGCTTTCGCTGGTGAGATCATAGGTTTAAATTCATAATTCAATATAGTGGACATGTACGCAAAACGCTTGCTAGCTAGACTAGGCCTCAATCATCCATCCAAAATAATCCAACCAAATCAAATTAACCCTATAGGTGCACCCTATAGCTCAAATCAATCCAATCAATAGCTTACCTAGCTCGAGTCTAGGCCTCGCTCTATAATCAATCTAATAGCTTACCTAGTTCGGGACTAGGCCTCGCTCAACAACCAATCAATAGCTTACCTAGTTTGGGACTAGGCCTCGCTCTATAACCAAATCAATAGCTTACCTAGCTCATGTCTAGGCCTCGCTCAATAACCAAATCAATAGCTTACCTAGTTCAGGACTAGGCCTCGCTTAATCCTGTGGAAAACTAGAAGGGGGGGTTGAATAGTTTTACGTCTTTTTAATTTTATTTTGAAAACTTAGTTTAGTTTTAAAACCTTGTTTGCTTTTAAAACTTTGATTCAATCTTATGTGAACTCAAATCTTGAACAATATGAACAAGTATGTCTAAGTATAAACAATAATAATAATGTATGCTAAGTATGTGAAATCAACACATGCATAATATAAACAATTGTAGCTATATACGAGAGATAAGTACGTAATCGTTTATTTTATAATCCTTAGTTGTATTGTGTATGAAAACTATACTTGATCGAAATGATCAATTATATGTATGTAGCCTTTTTAGTTCGATTGTAAAAACTTTATTTTGTGAATAAAACTTTCGTTTGATCTTTATGTAAAATCAATACTAGCACTATATGAGCAACTATATATATACGTCTACGTCTACAAAAGTAATAACGATATAAGCAAGATAATAAGTAAGGTATGGAAAGATCTAACCGCGAGACAAAGGATTTATAGTGGTTCGGCTACAAGGACACCTTCCTTGCCCTACTCCACTCCTCGAGTCACCTACTCGAGAGTTTTCTTCACTATGTCAACAAGCTCCCTTATGGCGGAGAAAACCTTACACACCTTGGCTTACACAAGTTAACGACACTAAGCTAAATGTCGAGTTCTAATCGTAGCTAGAACCAATCTCACACCAAATATCACACCACGTGATCTTCACACCTTAATCACACCTTCACACCTTTTTCAATACTTCACACCATCTTCACACCTTATCAATCTTCACACCTTCTTCACAACTACTTCACACCAATCTACTACACACCTATCTTCACAACTACTTCACACCAACTATCTTTACTACAATCTACTAGCCAATCACACTATTTATATTCCTAACACAACTATCTACAATCAAATATTCACAACACACTACACAAAAATATATGTAAATATTCTTGATGATGCACCAACAACTTGGATGTGGAGGTCACAACAAGTTGTAATACTTCTTGTCTTGGAGGATAGAAGTATTCTTCTCTTGCACTTGAGAGGATGATGTAAGAATCACTTTGAAACAAATGATTATGTATTTATGATCAAAGGATTTAGAGAATAGAAATGGGGATCTAGAACAGAAAGTTTAGGAATGCAAAAGGTGAGAAAATTCTGTGGGATGAACCAGTATTTATAGGGAGAAAAAATACTGTTCTGGAGCGTGGCCGGTCCCCTTAATTAGGGGCCGGTCCCCTTAATAATTAAGGGGGCCGCCTAGGGAATTAAGGGGGCCGCCCCTCCAGAACGTTGGGTTTATTTGTCTTTTTGTGGGGAAGGTTTTTCTGGATTAGATTTGCCATTTTTGGTTGAAAATTTGAATTCATATATTTATAATGAATTAAACATATTCCTTTAATTCCAAAAATGTTTTGTAAAAGGTATAAAATGTTTTGTGACATTTTATAAAAAGTCTAGTGTTTAAGAAAATTGTTCCTTTGATCATAGAATGCAATAAACACTTTGTTTATTCATACCTTTAGTGATTTGGATGTAAAGACAAATGTTAAGCACTAAAAACTTATTTACGTCATAAGTTTTAGATTAATGAGTTTATGCTTTGTAATTATCAAAACATAGAGACATTGTTAATATGTTAACAATGTTTTTAGACATTATTAATTTATGTCAACAAATCCTACCTAGTTCTATAAGCATAGCAAGTTTTAAAATAAACGAAGCGATAATAGTCCACATAAAACATTGGCACGTTTCTCACCCCAAATATTGAAAACAAAGTTCAAGAGTAAAAAGTGGGGCTATGACTCACCTCAAGTCCAGAAAATCCTCAAAAGAAATCGATAGAAGAAAGACGTAAGCAACTCACGTAACGGCAACTACAGACTCGGCACTTCCTAACAATATCAAACTCGTTCAGAAATCATTTCCTCAAAATCGAATATTCCCATTCCCGAACGTATTCCATTTAACTTTCCAAAAATATCCATTTCTCGAATTACCTTCATATTAATTTGAAATTTGACGTTTGGTATCCATATGGGTGGAGGGTCGACACAACTCAAACCAAGAAGCCACAACGAAAGAAATAATAAACCATCTATAGGTCTAATATTAGCCCAATATATTATTTAAATAAATCATCAAAGTGTATCAAATCCGTCGATTTGGTAATCCCCCATATTTATTTACGTAATATATCGTTCCAAGATTATACCCAACCTAGATCACATAGCACAAAGAATTCTATATGGTAAATATCGTAGTCCAATAAATTCCCTATATATATCGTCCAATTTGCCAAATTTGTCAATTTAGCCAATTCCACGAGATATATAGTAATTTATTATCCTAATACATGTACCACAACCTATGGGCGTCGTAGGATACGATGCCCATTAATATACTCATTTTATATAGCTAAATAACTCGATTTAACCCGTCGATTAAATAAGTCACGTAGTTATATAAGATGGATATATTAATCGTCATATATCTGTGACAACACAAAAGTCACATAATAAAGTCCACTTGGACTCAAGTAACCACAACTCGTATAACTCAATAAGTTTTCCAAATTTATAAAAGTTATCATGTTTCTATTTATTACTTACCCGACGTATTAGTTCTCGACATTATTTATAGTTATTTATTTATAATAATACTTCGACATTTATTGTACTATTCGCATAGTACAATATTTATCGTTATATTATTATAACGTTTACTCGTGATCGTTTTATTATTAATATACGCATTTATATATATATATATATATATATATATATATATATATATATATATATATATATATATATATATATATATATATATACGTTTATCACGTCTATATACGTATATAAACGATTTTATTATCAATAATACTATTACGAGTATTATTTTTAATGTTTGATTTTAAATATTTATCGAGTCACAAGAATTTGGTCACATGTCCGAGTCATCACTCTCGGCTCATAGTCCAAGTCCAAAAATAATAACCAAGTCATAATAAATAACCAACTCCGTCCAAATCAATCCCAAATCCACGTGCTACAACATTAGGGTCCGACTACGGCACCCAACTAACCTATCTCCGTCAATCTAATTTGATCGTCTCACAATCGGTCCCCATTTCAAACTCGTCAACACAACTCCACAATTAAAATCATAACACCCTTCAACTCGGCTCCCAAGTAACGACAACAATATTAATAACGCCAAAAGTAATATACCTCAACAACAATAACAATACCAATAGCAACACCAAACAACAACAACAACTAATAAAAACAACAACAGATAACAATAATAATAACAAGGAGAACATCAAGAACCCAATAAGAACACCAAATATATCATGAAATCCGGGTCAACTTACCAAGTCGAACCTGAGTCAAGACTTCACCACGAGTCGTGTGGGTCTCACCCGAGACCTCTAGGGTCTCGGCTAGCTCAGCCGAGCTCGAACCAAACCAAACGGACCACCTGGTCCCGTAACCTCAATAAGCTCAACAAGAATATACAATATCTCAACCAAAATCAACTCAAATCACTAAATTATGTAACAAAACATCCTCAATTTCATCCTCTTATGACCAAATACAACAAGAAAATCTCAATAGCCCAAAAATTCATAAGCCGAGAGCCATAGCTCTCGATTTAGGTCTCGACCCCACTCAAAACATGAAAACCCGGATACCAAACTAGTTTTAAAACACGTTTTATACCAAATCCCATTTATATATGTTGTTTTCAATCGAAACCCAACTAGAAAAATCATACTCGTGACCCCTTTGGACACGTTTTCATCAACATACGAGTCACAACCACTTGTGACTCATCTTACCTTCGATTCACAAGAAAAGGATGTGAGAAACTTCAAAGATACGAAAGATAGTGATAAGTTTGTGGTGATAACGAGACTAGAAAGGAAGTGTTAGGGCGCGTGTGGTAGTAGATCAAGAAGAGGGGATGATGGGGAGTTGATTGGTGGTGGCGGTGTAGTGTGGTGACCGGCGGTGTGGCTGTGGTGGTGGCCGGAATTGTTGGCGGCTAGGGTTTGGTGATAGAGGGATAAGAGAGAGATGGAGTTTGTGGTTTGTGTTTGTGTTTACCAGGTAAAAGACCACAAGGACCAAATATAGTCTACTCTTTTTATTCTTAATCTTTCTTTTATAATAATAATAATAATATTGGTGTAGGGAGTAGATGGCCAGTTAAATAAACAATATGACCAAACCCGAAAACCTTTCAAAATATCTCAACATTCTCGAACCAAACTCGTTCCAAATAATCAAAAATCTCGCGATACGTTCCAAAAATATAAATATCTGAACCAATATTAAAATAATTAAAAATTGTTAGGTTATCCTAGTGCCGGAGTCAATGTAGTGCCAAATAATGATCTCAAAATAAATCATCACGAATGATTCAAACCAAATCATTAATAAATAATCAAATTCCATAAATAACGTACGATAAGAATCACATTCCAACGTTCATAAAATATCTCGTCACAATAAACTTTTTAAATACCCTCCTTCGTTCGGGTTTTGAGACATTTTTTTGGTTTTTAGAGTTGAGATATAGAAGTGTTTATTTTGGGTTGAATTGTAGTGATAATTGTATATGTGTTGTATGGTATTTATATAATTTGTGAAACTTTAACAAAGACAAAGAAGAAGAAGAAAAAAAGGACGTTGCAATTAAACGGTCATATAGCCGTTTGCTCTCTTCACCCTCCATGTTACTTTTGTACTTTATGTCAGTAAACAAGCTCGTTGCCTGCACAATGAGGATGGAACCGGCGAGCTTCAATGAGGTCCTTGTGGTGTGGTGGCGAGCAAAAACGAGCCCCACGTCGGACGACGAGGAGCAACGGCGAGACTACACCTTCAGCTCTTATGTGTACCTCTGTCATTTTTATAAAACTCCAATGATACATTGACACCACGGCCTCGCCATAGATACAAACCACCACCACCACCCATCTAAATATTACATCTCATAAATGTGTTTAGTACCTTTCATGGAAGAAATAGGCCCTTTATAATAAATTCATTCGTTTCTTTGTCATTAATGAAGGTTATATAATCTCCACCACAGAATAACAGGTAATAGATATTGTGTGTAAAAAGGAGAAAAAACGAACTATGAATAAGTAGGATTTGGGATTAGGTATGGGTAATTGACATTACTGTAAAACCTTAATTCCCCAGTTCACCAATGCCCTCAAATTGTTTCTTTAATCACGACATCTCAATTCCCATGGTTTTTTTAAGATATCAAGGACAAGATCAGCGCTTAAAGTCTTTGTTCTCTAGAGCAGTAGAGTAGTCATGAGTAAGAGGTGCAAGAATTTTAATAAGATAAAAGTAAATGCGTTAAGCCGTTAAGGGTATAGTTGTTATTTTACAGTAGACAAAAGAATATTATACCAAAATCACTTAACAACTCATTAAAATTTTGTACTAAAAAAACTTGGATACGTGTTAAAAAGTAAATGGAATCACACACTCGGTTGGTCGCACAGTTTTATTTTAAAAATTGACTATTTTTAGGCTAGAAAGTGAACTATGATTTCAATTTTGGCCAGTGATATGTTCACGGAGGAATTTCACACACAAAAGCTTTATATGATTTTTCAGTTATACCCTTGGTGCTATTTAATTAACCGATTGTTTACTATATGCTCTCTCACTGACAATCGTTTGACTATTTTCTTTCCATGTCAACACCATTTGTGACCACCCCACTTCCTCCGCTGTCACACTGTGCTACACATCAAGACTGACCCAACCGGTTTGTTTCCATATAAATTAACTCGAGTTGAAATGAAACGTCACTTGCAGACCAGTTGACCACCGTCATCGCCAGTCGTGACAAACGCTTGTGCTGACATCAGTCAGGTCTGTCGACACTAGCAAGTATTCGCTTTATTAGATTACCCTTGTAGCCAAGTATTTAGTAATCTATGTGTATGAAACATTGGTAGTATATAAAAAAAAAAAGAAAAAATGAGTTATGATGTAAGATGATATGAAATCATTCATATGACGTATTATGAAAAATAGATAAACGTCATTGAAAACATAGTAGCAAATTGGGTTTTTCTATCATGTGCCCTATGGCACATGATAAGAAGTACAAAAAGTACACAAAAAGTACGAGGGACCCACAAAAATACACTTAGGGATCCATAAAAAATGCATTTTTTGTATGTCCTTTTGTACTTTTTGTACTTCTTATCATGTGCCATAGGGCACATGATAGAAAAACCCTAGCAAATTTTAGGTTGAAACTTTAATGCAACGTGGCCAGCACATTCACCATTTTTTTTTCTTTTCTTTTTCTCCTAAAGTTTGTATTTCATTATATGTAACGTATGTCTAAAACAGATAAATGTGCTTTTCTTTTTCTCCTAAAGTTTGTATTTTATTATATGTAACGTATTTCTAAAACAGATAAATGTGCTTGAAAAAAAAAAAAAAAAAATCGAGCACCTTGTCACCATTAGCAGCACTGTATAAATTACAAACTTGGAGCTAGTTTATGCTGATGGTTGCCTAAGTAATTAAATATCTGTAAACGATTTGAATTTCTCAAAATTGAACTACTGAATTTAGGGATGAGCTCAGGACCAATCCCGTCCCGATCCCGTCCCGAATTGATGCTCCCGTTTTTTTCCCGGGCATGAAAGGTATGTACCGTTCCCGTACCGAACGGGATTCTGGTACCGGTACCAGTTCCGGGATACGGGACCGGGAAATCGGTACGTATCGGGTTATTCCCATTTTTTTTAAAAAAAAACTTGAATGATATATAAAACTTGTATTGTATAAAGAATGTACGAGCCATTTCCATATATATGTGTATGCTTGTTTCAAGAATGTACAAATTGGCACATAAATTAACAAAAGTCTGTAGATGTTTGTTAATCTCTACGAATGATATAATCACTGATATAGTGATATCAGATGATATAATAATCATTGATATAATCAATCATATTGAATGTAGAAACATGGACACCCATTCGAATGATACAGATTAAAGTCATAAAACATAAATATTAAACATACCTCCATTGTTTTCCAATCATAAAGATTGAGATGACTTATGTTTTCCAATGATATGAATGAAGAGCCGCTGTTGTTACTAATTACTAATTAGTAGCATCCAGTAGTTGTTTTTTTTTTTTTTTTTAGTTAGCCCGTATGCATGGAACAAATGGGTTTTTGAATATAATTCCCAAAAAAAAAACATGGACTATTCTAATTCCGGTACCCAATCGGGATTTCCCGAATAAGTCCCGTCCCGAACCCGAAAGTTCCCGATTTTTTTAGCCTTATTTAGTAGTCCCGGTACCGTACCATATATCGGGACTCGGTACGGTTTCGGTACGGTACCGGTACGGTTCCGGTTCGGTTACGGGAATCGGGTCGATATGCTCATCCCTAACTGAATTAGATATTCGGTTTTCAGTTTGGTATATAAATATATTTTTTTGGTTTTATATATTTATATACGTAAAAAGACTATCAAAATTTTATGCTAGATTTAAAAAACACTTTCAAGCTTAAAATAATTTTTTTTTCTAAAAATTTGTATTATTAAATTTTAAAAATTATATAAATGATGTAATTTGGGTTATTCGGGTTAGCCCAAAACCCGAATCGAATTCAAATTCGATTTTTTGTTCAGTTCGGTTCGGTTTTTGGTTTTAGCCCAAAAAGATTTAACTAAATTAACTAAACCGATTAAACCGAACAACCCAACACAACAACCGAACCGATGAACTTGCTGCTATAACAATTAAAACTCGTGGACCAATATTAGAGATGCTCCAAATGTGAAATAGACAAATAAATTTAAGGACGACTGTGACTTCATAATAAAAATATCGAAAACTCATGGTGGCACGGCCTATTTAAGCATCCTTAAAAATTTAATTGAGTAGCATGCACTAACTACTACATTTCATAGCAATTCCATCATCTCAACATGTCAAAAATGAAAAGTTTTCAAGTAATAGCCTTGACTTTGAGCATGCTTATGATCATTAGCATGGTGAAAGGCAGGTGGCTAGATCATGAAACATATTCAACATCAGTGATACCTGTTGGTCTTCATAACATCTCTAACGACAATCCTCCTAATCTACGTTTAGAAAATTCAAACTCGTCAACGTTCTATGCAGAAAAGAGGTGTAAGTCCCTATACGGGTTCTTTCCATGTGCAGACACGATGCTAGAAAGCGTGTTCTTGATGTTCATGTATATGTATTTCATGATACTGGGGGACGAATGGATGCGTATTGGAAGTAAGGTTTTGTTCCAATGGATTGGCGATAACGCACTTGGTGAAAGTATTTTTCGGGTGCTTAAGGCTTTGCCAAGAATCGCCGTATTCGTTGGTATGGCTCTCAATATCACATGTCAATATTACTTTCATGTTATGTACATAAACTATACACACATATATACATGCGCATATCTGCATTTATATATGTATAAACGAAGATGATCAGCAATGCCGTAGTTGAGTCAGTGGAGGTCCCGTGTCCTGTGCAAACGTTTATGTGAAATCTAAACACGACAATAAAGATATATTGTAACTATCTAGCTATAATTTTTTATGAGTTATTCATTACACTCAACCATTTGAAAATGAGTTTAACAAATATTTAAAACAAGATTTCATATATCGTTAAAATTTTAATGTTCAAAGTAAATCTTGAGGCCTCAAAATATATAAAAAAATATATAATTTTGAGGCTTTAATACTTTAAGGGTAATGATTTGCACACTCACTCTTTTAATTGAGACACTCTATTGTATGCATTAGATACATGTATAATACTTACAGTATGCTTTAAATGTTTGTACAATAAGTGTCTCAATCAAAACTATGATTGTCCAATCATCTCCTATACTTTAAAGCCTTGTGCAGTTACACACTCGAATACGGCTCTAATGATCACAATGAGGAGGATCAAGATCAAAGACTTATGTATTCTCACAAAGCACTTTCTTTAAAGAACCTTGATTAATGATTATGGGAACTTCCACTGTTTTGTGTTCGTATATATAGATCATAAGTGCATTTTTTTTAATTACGTAGATATTTTTGTTCTCGTAAAATTACATATAGAAAATTATGTCACTTTTTATATTCATTAATTTATAATAATTAATATTTGTACTATATTTAATTATATCTGTGATTATATAAAACATATTTATAAAATGTATATTATAATTATTATTTTATAATCTTAAGTACTTGCATTTATTGCATGAAACTCAATTTTTATATAGCCGAGACATTCTAACCCGTGCGATGCAGCGGTTTTGTTTTTCGATAAAAAATTAAACTTTTGCTTATGTTTAAAACTCAACTTCTTTATAACAATGACGCAAGTTGCTATTTATATTTTTTTCACTTTTTGAAATTACGCGTTATATCATTTTTCAACAGAACATGTTATTAGTTCATCAGACCCGTGTGATGCACACGTTATATTAATTTGCTACTTTTGTTTTATATTACCTATAATTAACTTGTTGCAAAATTTTAACATTTAATGATTATATAAAAATTGGAGCAACAGGAGGAATTTAGTACCAAGACTTATACAATAAGTATCACCGTTATCTATACTACTAAATAATACATTTGAGACTATTCTATAATTAGAAAGGCTTAAAATTCAGACTTTTATTGGGCTTATTATGGAGGGATTTCAAAATTAATTTATTAGAAAGCATGTTGGTTAGGAAGTTAGTTAGTAAGCAAGTTGGTTAAAAAGTTCGTTAGGAGGCAGGTTGGTTGTTCAAACTAAAATTATTTGGCTTAACTATCTCTACCATCTCTACTTATAAAGCATAAAGACAACTAATATGTAATCGAATAATACAAAATATAGTTACAGGTACCCACCGCCGCATTGCACAGGTACCGTTCTAGTTACAAAAATAGATATTGCATAAAAATGATCACCAAAGATTGCAATGTATATTATCGAATGGTGATACGATTATTTCATATATAAAAATGTTTTTTGTTCAGGAAAAGGTTTAATGCATGTTTTTTAATCGATACGTAAACATAGTCTAACAGTAATTAAGTGATCATTGTCTTCGATTTTTTTTTTTTTTTTTTTTTTTTTTTGCCTAATTTATATTAGCCTCTTTAATTTCATTTCCTTGAAATACAAAAAATAAATACAACAATCATTCTTAAAATTTTAAATTCTTAGCTATGCCCCATGAAACATATTTTAGTCGGGTTCGAACGCATGACGTTCTAGCTTTCCATTTGTGTAGCAACACATTATGATTCACATTCTCCTTTTACTATATTTATAAAGCTTATCTTTTATATAATAAAAAAATTACATTATTTTGGAGTGTTTTTGCAAAACTTTTCTTATTGAAAAAAATTAATTAGGCCAATAAGAGAGCTCGATTTTGCCATTTAGGCAAAATCGAGCAATATGATTGTTAATAGAAAGTTAAAATTAAATTAATTTTGATCAAAATTAATAAATTTAGTGAAGAAATTTGGTTAAAAAAATGCATAAAAATATAAATGTCAAATTTATGAAAACAAAAACTTAAAAAAGAAGAACTAATTATTAAATCTTTAGTTGTTGAAGTTTAAGTAAATTGTATACAGTTAAGTGTAAAATTACAAGTTTTCATGTTTTCTAATAACTTAGAAAAAAAAAATAACCCATTACATTTTATAACCCCTGTACTTTATAATATTAATTTTGTTTAAAATTACATGAGTATTAGTATTAGTTTTTAGACATTCATCAATTAAAATTACAATATTTGGTAAATATAAAAATTAGTTTTAATATATGTTAAAATATTTTTTAAACTAATGTTAGTTTTATACTTTCATCCATTATAATATTTTATTAAATAATAGCTCATGTTATTCTATTTATAAGTTTAATTTATGTGTAGACGGGTTTGAATATTAAATGCGGTTAAATTAATAGTAACAGGAATATAAATATCAAATGATAAGCACGAGTTACTGTAATATGAAAATAAATATACGCGATTCTACTTATAACAACGACGCATGAAATTATTATTTAAAATTTATATATGAATATCCATAAAATCATTTTAAAAACCTTATGAAGCATATTTTAACTTAATCAACGCTCATTATGTTTACTAAAAAGAACAAACTTATGAAAATACATTACAAACAAAAATGTATATTAGTAAACATGGTATGATGGTTATTCATAATCAAAGAAATGAATCACTCTTCAAAGCTATATAAACATGCTATATATTCTAACGAAAATATAAGTAAAAGAAACACTACAATAACAAAACACATCGTAAATTGATAGCACGGGTTTGCAAAACTAAAAGCATATATCACTAATATCCCATCCAAGTCAAGTATCATCATGTGATTTTGCTTAAATAATAAAATATAATTTTTAATACAAAAGCATTCTACTAAAATGATAGGTAGATTATAACATGTATACATATGATTTTTTATTTTTAGTCCACCAAGTAAAACCATTTGAAACATGTTAAGTGATTCATTTTTTAATCGATAATAATACATAATCAAAACGGAATTTGAAAAACTCTGTGCGTGCACAGGTATTATAACTAGAACATTAATCTTTAATGCCGTCAA